>CM054060.1:415517182-415871129 GCA_028641055.1 Alopecurus myosuroides | reverse complement strand
AAGGTGATAAACTTCCAGCAGTGGTGCAACAGGTGGTCAACAGAAGCAGAGGTCTTACACATTTGTCTGTTGAAAAATCATCGCTGTGGGGTGCTGAAGTTAGAGATAACAAGACTGGAAGAAGGCATGTTGTTAACACAGAATTGCATGATTGCAGTTGCCTAGAGTGGCAGGCCACTGGTAAACCATGTGATCATGCAATTCTTTTCTTATCTGGCCAGCAGAAGATAAATATGCATCCATATCTGCATGACTATTATTCAGTAGCAAAATTCAAAGCTGCATATGCAACTCCAATTCCACCTCTTACACATCAGAAGCAGTGGCCAGAAGTGCCTCTTGAATTTTCCATGTGTCCTCCTCTAGTAAAAAGAAAGGCAGGCAGACCTAAACAGAGTAGATTCAAAGCATGGTTCGAAAAAGGTGGGAGTAGTAAGAAGGGCAAAAAGGACAAGAAAGATGTAAAGCCAAAAAGGGCTCAAAAGGGTAACAAAAATAGATGCAAGAGGTGCCAAACACTGGGGCACAGAGAGGGATCTAGGCTATGCATTTTCTCTCCTCCTAAACCCAGAAAGTATGTGCTTGTTTATTTGTGTTTGTTCATATTTTAGTTTTTTTTTTTCAATTATAAATGTGGCATTCTTTGTTTTCAGGAGGAAGTTTCCAAGTCAGCCTATTGTTGTTGAACAGTGTTGGCCAACAAAAAGAGCAAGAGTCAGTGGCAGCAGAAGGAAATCAAGTCAGTGGCTAGAACAGTTTGGTGCTCAAACTGAATTTGAAACTGCTGGTGTCACTGGAACTGAAGAAATGGCAGTCGAGAATGTCGAAACTGTTGTTTCTGAAACTGTTGTCACTGTCGAAACTGAAGCTGAAGCTGCTGTCGAAACTGAACCACAAACTGAAGCTGAAGCTGCTGTTGTCACTGTCGAAACTGAAGCTGAAGCTGCTGTTGTCACTGTCGAAACTGAAGCTGAAGTTGCTGTTGTCACTGAATCTGCTATCCCCGAGTTTCATGAGGTGGTATCATCGTGGTCCCCGAGTCCAGTGAAAAGAACCAAGATGATGAGTGAACTTGTGGGGCCGTGCGTAGTAGAACCAAAAAATCGAAATGGTAAGGCGAAGAAGGGTACACGTCGTGGTCGGAAGAGATAGAACTGTTGATCATTTGAAATTTATGGCATGTAATAACATTTGTTGGGCACCGGGAACTTATTTGGCATGTAATAATATTTGATGACAAATTTAAATTTAGGTTCAAATTCAAATTTAGGTTCAAATTCAAATTTCGACTCAAGTTGAACTTATTTGGCATGTAATAATATTTTGATGTTTCAATGCTACCTCAACTCAAATGTGATTTGTATCTGATCATTCTGAGCTCTTTTGTTAAGTTAGACTCGTAGTCATGAAAAATGTGTTTCAAACGGCCTCATAAGGTAGGGTAAACGCCCCCTTTCTAAGAGGGTTGTTTTTTGCATCTTCTCTAAATCATCCAAATAAAATTCCCACACCTCTCTCGTACCTATATAGTGTAAATATGAAGTCTCATTATTTTTTGAATTAATTTTGTATTTTATTCTTTTATTTTTTCCGAAATCATTATTTAATTAAAAAACACATATTTTGAATCTTATTTATATTTATTTTTGGTTCCTACACGACATAATAATACTATGTGCTCAAGTTCCCTTGAAATCCATAATAAAACATATACATATTTACTTATGATCTAAAACACACAACATTTGCTCTTCGAAATCCATAGTACATGTACAAGAATCTCATATTCTCAAAGGCATTTTCATGTAATTGTACATAAACCATGTTTATAATTTTTTTTGGTTTCTATACAACATCATACGACTATGGGCGAAAGCATTTCTTTTTTTGATTTTTTTTGAATTAGTTATGATCTAGAACACACCAACTTCGATCTTCGAATTCCATACTACTCTGTACAAGTTTCCCATATTCTTGAAGACATTTTCATGCAATTCTATATGAACCATGGTTATATTTTTTTTTGGTTTGTATGCAACATAATAAGACTATGGGCCAAAAGCATTTCTTTTTTTGATTTTTTTTAAATTATTTGTGCTCATTTTAAAAAAAGTCAACGTTTTCACAAAAACGTTGACCGACTCAAAATCAAAGTTTTTAATTTTTTTTGATTTGTATGCAACATAATAAGACTAAGGGCCAAAAGCATTTCTTGTTTTGAATTTTTTTGAATTACTTATGTTCAACCCTAGCTCATTTTGTCAATATCGTCAACGTGTGATTTTTGGTTTTAACATTTGGATGTAACAATTTCGCCATTTTTTATAGCAACCTAGTTGCATAAGTAGACCATGTGCGCTGGCTGTACATAGTTTTGATTTTTTTTGAATTAGTTATGCTCAACCCTAGCTCATTCCATCAATAGCATGAATTGTATGAATATTTTTCATTGCATCGTGGATCTAACAAGAATACAATTTTTTATAGCAACATAGTTCATAAATAGACAGTGAGCGAAAGCCGTTTATTTTTTTGATTTTTTTAAAATTAGTTATGTCAAACCCTAGCTCACTGAAACCCTAAACCCCGGAAACCCCATAACCCCGGAAACCCCAAAACCCCGGAAACCCCAGCTAAACCCTAGCTCACTGACGCCACCGTGTGCACGTGACGCACGCCCCCGATCCGCGTGTGCGCTTGTTCTAGATGCTGATTGGCTCGTTGTGCATGGATGGATTCGTGCGCGCTGAGTGGCTGGGGAGCTGGGGTTCGTCTATTCGATCTAGACCGTTCAAAAATATCCGGCGCCTGACGTTGGTTCGGTGCATGGAACTGGCGTACGAACGTCTGCCCTAGTGTGTTTGTACGTTGCGTGTGTGATCGGGGCCGAGCCCAGCACCCGCCCGCCCGTTGCATGCATGCATGCACGCGTCGTATCTAAGCCATTAACAGACTGAACGCGGTGATCCACGCAGTCTGACTAGCGTGCTCCAGTGATCGACGAGACGCACCTCTTGACCCAGTAGGGAAACGCGGGCACGCGAACGAATGGACGCAGCCATTAATGTCTTTACAAGTAAAACAATTAAAACAAGAAAAGATCGGGTGAACGTCGAGTCGCATTTGCAGCAGCCCTGCACGCCTCCTTTCAGAAACACAAGTCGCGTCGCATTTGCAGCGACGCAGCCCTCCACGCCTAGTTTTCAGAAGATACGCATCAATGCATATGCAGCGAGGCAGGATTTGGCCTATACCTAGGCCTGTTCTACCACCGCATTGACCATGCATCGACTGTACTTTCCATACTGCATCCTACGTTTCACACAGTTTGCCCGTTTGCTTCATCTACCCCAATAAATTCACGTCTCATCGTGACTTTAAATAGCCCGTTTCTCCTCCACCATCTTCTCATCACTCTCCAGCCTTTTGCCTTCTCATCTCCCTTCAAGCCCCGAACACCATGTCTTCCTACTCTCTCCCCTCAAGCCCCGAGTCCGTCTCCGACGAGGACAACCACCCCAAGGCTCGGCCTTGGTACGAGCCCGAGTGGACGCCGGAGGAGACGGGCCTCGTGCCCGTCGAATCTCCCAAAAGGGAGAGATCGCCGTCGACCGACGTCCCCGACAGCGACGAGCCCGCCGCCGACGCCAACAACCTCTCCCCCAAGACGAAGAAGCGCCTCCTCAAGAAAGAGGAGCGGCTGGAGAAGAAGGAGATCGAGAAGGAGGAGAAGAAGGAGGAGGAGAGGGAGGAGAAGGCTCTCCGGGCCCGCATCAAGAGGGCCCGTGAGAACGACATGGATAGGTGGCGGCAGGCGAACCACCGCGCCCGGATCGACGACGAGATCAAGATCAGGGCGGCGGAGTGGAAGAAGTAGGCCAACCGCCGGCGGTTGGCCGGATGGCCGGAAGGGCGCCCGCATGCATGCAGCGGGCGGTTAGGGTTTAGGGCTAGCTAGGCCCCTTTTTTTTTTTAGTAGATGTAATGTCCGACGGGCCCCACTGAATATATGTAAAGTGGGGCCAATATTATCCATATATATAATATCCATGTTTAATTATGTTTGCAAAATACTACAAGAATGAAAACGAATCCAATTATTCGGGCCTACAAAAATGAAAACGAACCCAAGACATGCAAAACAAGTAAAACAATTGTTTTTACAAAATACTACCTCCGTTCCAAAATGTAAGCCTTTTTAGAAAGCTGAACTAGTTTGCTAAAAAGACTTACATTTTGGAACGGAGGGAGTATTTCGGTGAACAATGCATGCAACTCTTAACAAAATATTTATGAAGTACATAATACAAAAATGAAAACGAATCCAATTATTTGGGCCTACAAAAATGAAAACGAACCCAAGACATGCAAAGCAATTGTTTTTACAAATTAAAATAAGTCAAATCTAGGCAGGTGGGTTTGTTTTCTCTTTGGGCCTAATTGTTGGCCCAACTACACTCTTTCGGCCTTTCTTCAACTACTCTTACGGCATGAGAACGAATAAGTTTTTTTCTACTGAAACTGAACTTTGGTGACTGCACTGAAACTGAACTTCAACTGAACATCGAAGGGCATATTCAAATTTAACATCAGACACTTCACTGAAACTAGCACGGCGCACAGATTGCTACCTCTGCATAGCTAACTCAAGTAAAATCTAGATTAATCTAGTCCATTCTAACGACGGATGAACAAGAGGTAAACAAAAAACAGAGCAATGATACAAGAATAGAATGCTCCTGACATGAGATTCGCTTGCTTATGCAAATCCACCATTTGCTTTAAAAACTTCTTGATCTTCTTCAATTCCTCGTTTACTTCGGCCTCCACGGGCAGTCCAGCAATAGGGCGCGTGATCCTCGCCGCCGGCCCTCCTCTGCCCGAGCTGACATCGGGAGCAAACCCACCTAGATTTGGATCTTCAATGTGGCCCTCAAATTCAAGCCTAGCAACGTACTGATCGATCCACTCAAAGTGCGAACATTTCTTCAGCATCTGTAACAGTAGACATGAATCTAGATCCCAAAACCGAGGAGAAAAAAACGCGAATTGGAATGCCAAATACTCCTATCATCTCTCTCCTCCTCATCTCAGTTTTAAGATCTTACCTTGCCATCCCGTCCCATCATGGGAATGCTCAAACAGGACACAAAATGGCGCCCCAGATTCCCATTCTCGTCAGTTTTACTGACCCTCCGCTTCAGAGCCTCTGGCCGTGGGCATTCCGGGCACCTTGTCATCGGAACTGCACCGTACTCTGGCCATCTTGACTGCGTGGCGGAGGAGCTGGACATCCCGTGCGCCGTCGCCGGAGACGAGGAAGAATGGGGAAAGGGGAAGAAATGGCACAGACACCAGCTCGGGCACGGGCGCAGCCCTGTTTTAGATTCACTGTGGTGGGTCCCGCGCTGCTGAGGTGGATAAGTTGTGGGGCACAGGCGCATCTCTGTTTTAGAATCCGCGAGGTGGGTCCCACGCTGCTGAGGTGGATAAGTTGTGGGTCCAAGCGTCGCATAACCCTAACAGCTAACCGACCAGCTCCGCTTAAGAACCATGTTGGCCGTGAGCTATTTTCTTCCTCCAATCCGTCGCACGTAGGCTATTTCATCGAAAAACGTCGCATTCCTTCCAATTCAACTGAAACCCGTCGCACAGGAGCTATTGGCCCCTAGGTTTTCACCGGAGGGGGGCTACGGAGCGTCCGTAACCTTTCACAAGCTAGAGGGTGCCATACCATGTTATTATATGTGTGTTGTGGTCTTTGGATGGCAAATATTGCACTCCGGGGTGTGACCCGCTTCACCGGCGTCCGTTTCTCCCTCGTGAGTTTACATGCGCTTATAGGGTGAAAGTCCCTTATCGGACGAAACGTCGGGAATCTTCCGAAGAGTTGGGTTCTACCAACTTGTTTTATGTTCCTATGGGCTACCCTAACACAAACAAGCAGCTGGTTCCACAATGCTACCCCCTTTCGACGCCGTTACCGCGTGTATCCGTATAAGTCCGGTATTTCTCCTGCGGGTCAGTTAGTGAAACCAGGAAGCGCGCATGGACACATTTCGCAGAACAGGTCACATGCATCCACTCATTTGTTCCAGTACCGCTCGTTCTCAAACAAAATCAGGCCAGTCAACACAAGACGATGGAAGCAATATAGTAGACGAGGGGGACTTACGCTATTGAAGCAGCAGCCATCCCCCCCGCGATGCGCAGCTCACCCTTCCCGATGCCTGCCACGCTCTGAAGACCTGGCATGATGTGGTACAGGGAGGCGTCGACGTCCTTGGAGCAGGCTACAGGGAAGAGATGGCCCTCGTCGAGAAAAGGCAGGTCATTGCAGTGCACCATCTCCCAAGCCAGGTCTTCAGAGCGTTGATAACACGGATGATCCTCAATAGCGGTTTAACCATTGGCTATGGCCCTTTTTTTACATTTAAGCCTAAAAAAACCAGCACTAGTTAGCAAATGTGTGGATGCATACGAGCTGTTCGACAAAATGCTCGCGTGCGCTTCCTAATTTCACGTGTGCTCATCTTTTCTGAGGTAGAAAAAACGTTGCTCCTAACTAAAAAAAACACACAGCACCTAAGCCGACGGCATGCCGTCGGCGTACCTATATTTTTTTTTAAATACACTCGTGTACACAACGCACGCGCGGAGGAAAAAAAAAAAGCCAGGACCTAAGCCGACGGCTTGCCGTCGGCATAGCTACATTTTTTTTTAAAAAAAAACACACGCGTGTATACACACAGGCCCTAACCCGCGCGGAGAAAAAAAAAAGAAAACCCCCAGACCTAACCCGCGCGCGCTCCTCTCTTCCTCTCCCCCAGCCGCGCCGCCGCCGCCGCCGGCGTCCCTCCCGTCCGGCGCCGCCTGCCCCAGCCCCTTCCGCGCCCGCCCCCTACCTTCCTCTCCCCGGCCGCCGCCTCCACCCAGCCCATCCCGCGCCCGCCTGTCCCCGCCGCCCGTCCCCGTCGCCTCACGGGCCGCCGCCGTTCCCCGTCGCCTCACGGGCCGCCGCCCGTCTCCGTCGCCTCCAGGACCCGCCTCGACGCCTCCCCCAGCCGCCGTCGCCGCCCAGGAGCTCCCGGCCACCCCATCCCCTCACAGCAGCTCCCGGCCACCCCCCTAATGGTATTTTTTTTTGATTTTTTTTCTTCTGTTAATAAATTAATTAGAATTTAGGTTAGTTAGTTAGTAGATTACTTAGTTAGTAGTTAGTTAGTTAGTAGGTTAGAAAATTAGTTAAAAAGCGCGTCGGCGCCCCCCGCGCGCGTCGGCGCCCCCCGCCCGCGTCGGCGAGGCGTCGATGACGCCCGCGTCGGCGACTCCCCCCGCGCGCGTCGGTGACGTCCGCGCTCGTCGCATATTATCTGCATATTATAGATATCTGTTTTGCTAATTCGCATATTATGTGCTACAGGATATCGGGTAGGAGCCGCCACGACACGCCATCAATTTTCGACCCCGCCGCCGCTATCTAGAGCCACGCTGTCGATCCCCGACCCCGTCACGCCGTTGTTCGACTACGTCCTCTACCGCCGCGGGTGAGCTAGAACTCTGTCTTCTCCCTCGCATTTTTTTTGTCGCGTCACCTAGGTGTCATTTCCCGTCCGCAAGCGTTACGAAGATAAATATGCAATAGTGGTAGGCATATTTTGAACCGTAACGCTTGCGGCATTTACGGGACAGTCGGCGGATCCGTAGATTGAGTACGTTTTCCATGCTCTACCCCGATCCGAGACAGAATTTCGGTAGCGCTTCCCCGTTGTTCTCCTTATGCACATTCTCTCGGCTTTTTGCCGAGACGTGTATCGGGAGAGCAGCGGGGAGGTGCTGCCGAAATTCTGTCTCGGATCGGGGTAGAGCATGGAAAACGTACTCAATCTACGGATCCGGCGGCTGCTAGGACCCTTGACCTATTAGATATGTAGGTTTTGCCGCTAGGAAATAAAAATATCATGCATTTAATTTCATGCTATTATTTGAGATGAAATACAATATGTGTGTTTGCCTCGCACTACAGCAGATTATGGCTGATAATGGTTGGATGTTCACTGGCCGAAAAGATGCGATGGAAAGAACAGATGAGTGGGTATGGAAGACTAATTTCTTAGTGAGGGAGTTAGGGCGTGGTTCAAAGTCGGGCATCCGTCCAGGTTGCCCTTGCGCTCGATGCAAGCTGCGTCTTCGTAAGGGAAAGCAAGATATGACTAAACACCTATGGTCTTATGGGTATTGGGCGGAGTACACCACGACGATCGACTTTGCTGAGTACGAACGTGAAAATGGTAGGGTGATGCGGCAGCGGATCAATGGCGTTGAGGATGATGGGATAAGAAACTTCCTAGAAGATCTCCGTGATGCCGACATACCAGATTCGCCACCTTCACGGGAGGAACCATCCGAATCGAGTGAACCACAGGAACCGGAGCCAACTGCACAGTCCTATTTTCGTATGATGTCCTCGGGTCAGAGGCCTCTGTACGATGGTGCAAAAATTTGTCAGCTCGATGCCATCTCCCAAGCCCTAGCCGAAAAGCTGAAGCACGGCAATACCCGTTCATGCTTTGAATCTCATCTGCAAACATATGGTAACATGCTGCCTGAAGGACATTGTTTGCCTAAAAGCATGTACGAAACAAAGAAAATCCTGCGAGAGCTGAACATGGATTATGAGAAGATAGATTGCTGTCCTAAAGGCTGCGTTTTGTTTCGGCAACAGTTTGCGGAAGACAAGTACTGTATCAAGTGTGGGGCCTCTAGGTATCATGAGGTAAATGGACGTGATGGTCAGAAGAGGCAGACAAAAGTCCCCATGAAGATTCTTCGTTACCTCCCGTTCATAAAAAGAATCCAGCGGCTTTACATGAATAAGGAGTCTGCCACCCAGATGACCTGGCACAAGAATGGGAAGAGATACGAGGACGAGCACGGACGGATAAAGATGGGACATCCATCAGATGGTATGGCATGGAAGAATTTCGATGCAAAATACCCTGAGCAGGCAGCCGAGGCTCGGAACGTCCGAATTGCGATAGCAACCGATGGTTTCAATCCGTATGGTATGTCGACTGCCTCGTACAGCTGCTGGCCCGTGTTTGTTATTCCGCTCAACCTCCCTCCCGGAGTCCTAATGCAAAGGAAGACCATATTCCTGTCATTGATCATTCCAGGGCCTGAATACCCTGGAAAGAATTTGAGTGTCTATTTGCAGCCGCTTGTGGATGATCTAAACCACTCTTGGCACCACGGTACCTTTACATACGACCGTGCATCGAAGAGGAACTTTTTGATGAAAGTTTGGTTCCAGTATTCCATGCACGACATGCCGGGGTACGCCCTATTCTGCGGATGGTGTACAGCTGGTAAGTGGCCATGCCCAGTGTGCAGGAACCGGCTTGAGTTTCTTTGGCTAAGCGCGGGTAAGAAGTATTCCGCGTTTGACACGCATCGAAAGTTTCTCAAAAGAAGACATCGGTTTAGAGATGACGAAAAGAACTTTAAGAAGGGCAGAGTTGAGCGTGTAGAGGCAGAGATACCAACTTTCGATGGTGCAGTTGTTGATGCCGAGCTAAGTGCTCTCGTGCTTGCTCAGGGAAATGGCCCACGATATTCGGGATATGGTGTGGACCACAACTGGACTCACGTGGCAAGCATTACGCAACTCCCATATTACAAGGACCTCGATCTTCCCCATAACATCGATGTGATGCACACCGAGAAGAATGTCGGAGAGTCTCTGTTTCACACTGTCCTGAACATTCCTGAGAAGTCAAAGGACAATGTGAAGGCTAGAGTCGATGTTCAGAAGCTCTGTGATAGGGAGAGATTACACATGCAGGAACCTGAGGGCCGTCGAAATAACTGGTTCAAGCCGCATGCCTTCTACTGCCTTAATAGTATCCAAAAGAAAGAGGCGTTCATGTGGCTCAAATACGTCGTGATGTTCCCTGATGGATATTGTTCGAATATAAGTAGGGGAGTCAATCTTTCAACGGGAAAAGTCAACGGGCTCAAGAGTCACGACTATCATATATGGATTGAGCGGCTGATGCCGGTGATGGTTCGAGGGTATCTCCCCGAACGTGTCTGGCGTGTGCTCGCGGAGTTGAGCCATTTCTTCCGCACGCTTTGTGCTAAGCAGATATGTCCCGTGATGATTAAGAAGCTGCATGAGCTAGTGCCGGAGTTGCTATGCAACTTAGAGATAATATTTCCGCCTGGCTTCTTTACTCCGATGGCACATCTTGTTGTGCATCTCGCGAACGAGGCACTATTGGGTGGACCGGTGCAATTTCGTTGGCAGTTTTGTACTGAGAGAGAGTTTAAGTATATTCGAACCAAGTGTGGAAACAAAAATAAGATTGAAGCATGCATAGCTGAGGCAACTGTCCTCCAGGAGATGGCAGACGCCAGGCTAACCTACTTTCCCGATGATGTTCCCACTATGCATAACCAGGCCTCTCGGTACAATGTTGATGAGCCCAAGCAAGACCCCAAGCTCCTCCTCTTCCAGTTTCCCGGTGGCAAGGCCGGTGGCGCAAAGAAGTATAACTTGACCTTCGAAGAGCAGGAGTGCATAATGCTCTATGTGCTTCAAAACATGAAAGAAGTGACCCGCGACGAGCAAAATGAGGCGGGCAGTTTCCTTAGGTAAAATGGTGAACAAAGTATCTTTTCAACTAGTATCTTGGTTTTGGTCTAATACGTATTTTGTCCTTTTAGGCAATTCACCGATGAAATGTGGCCGGGAACTGTGGACCCCGATGAAGCCGAGCTGGACACTCTTATGAAAGAGGGTGCCCCCGGAAAGAAAAATTTCACGGCTTGGTTTAGGGAAAAGGTAAACTCTAACCTGTCCCTCCTACCTTGCAATCCGTGTCTTGTCCATCTTATTACACGTAACTAATGCACAGAACAATTTGTACCAAACTTGTAGGGAGGTGATCCCACTATTGTGATGTCGGATGAGTTGAGATGTGTCTCCCAAGGTTGTAATCGTAAAGTTGAGATGTATGAGAAGTATGACGTGAATGGGTTTCGCTTCCATACAGAGTCTCACCAGAACAGTCGGCCCAATGCAAAAACTATAAATACCGGGGTCTTCACCAAAGGAGCCGGAGAGTTTGATTACTATGGGAGGTTACAAAACGTATACGAGGTGACGTACAATAATACGAACATAGAACTCAAACTCGTCGTGTTCAGATGCCACTGGTTTGACCCAACAGAGCATGGACTGAGAAAAACCCCTTCCATTGGGTTAGTTGAAGTTAAGTCTTCAACCACCTATAGCCGATCCGATGTCTTTGTTGTGGCTCACCAAGCGAAGCAGGTTTATTATTTGCCCTACCCATGCAAGAAAGATGGACTCAATGGATGGGAAGTCGTGTTCCATGTATCACCACATGGTAAGCTACCCATGCCCTCGGACGATGATTACAACAACATCGACCCTAAAACATATGAGGGGATTTTCTACCAAGAGCAAGAGAGCTTTGGGGACTTTGGCATACAAGATCTTGTGGACCTCGAGAACGAATCACAAACAGGCGGTGAGGCAGTGATGGATCTAAAGGACATAGATATGCTCAACAAGTTTCATTCGGACATTGCCAATGATGAGCCTCCACCGTGCGATGAGCATCCACCGTACTACTCACGTGATAGTGATTCTGATAGTGACAATGAGAACACAAGATTTAACTATGACAGTGATGGTGAGGGTCTTTTATGTTTATGCTTAGTATTTAATTTCTCTCATGTAGTTAGCTTAATACTTATTTTCCTTGCATTCTTTATTATGCTTACTATATATTTTTGAACATGCTTATTAATTGTTTACCCTTTGTCAATGCAGGTGATTGAGCAATATGAGCGGCAAGGAATCCTCGGCCACCTTGAGCAAGTCGCAGCGCCGGCGGTTTGCGAACCCGCGTTACACTCAGGAGGGGGGTGAGAGAGGAGGTGCACGACAAGGTGGAGGGGTAGCTTCTGATGCACTTCCCCAGAGGGGGCGCCGAGGTGGAGGCCGAGGTGGAGGACGAGCTGGAGGACGACTAGGTGGACGGGCACGAGTGGAGGAGTCTCCTGAGGCCGAGGCGGAGGAGCAGTCTCGAGACGAGGAGGTGGAGGCCGAGGTGGAGGCCGAGGTGGAGGCCGAGGATTCTGGAGAGGAGAACCCCGAGGCTCCGAAGAAGCTAAAGTTACGTGGGGAATCCGGGGTACCTGATGAGTCACAGGAACCTGCACCGGAGGCGAGAACCCTCATTAAGGGCAACGGCAAAAGGTAAATGACTACCCATTTTGAACACGGTAAATCATGTTGACGTGTATTAATGTTTCATTATTGTGCAGCACTTGGATTTTTGCACCGGGGATCAAGCGTACTCCTAACAGCCTGGTTGGATCTCTGCTTAGGAAGTATTGGCCGGGCTATTACTCTCCCGTCCCCGGTGGCGAGAGGATTCTAGCCAGCAGTTGGCACGACTATCAGGCCGCCCCTTGGGTTGGCTACGAGTCAGCTGCTGACGCTGTTATCACCAGGTTTTGGGTAAGACAAACTCTTCAAATTTCTTTCATAGTTGATAGTTGATGACTCCACCATGCTACCTCATGACTCTCACAATTATTTTTTTGCCTAATTTACAGAGATTCTTTAGGGTGCTTCCGGAGGATCAGGACAGGGCGGACAAGACTTTGCAGGGGGCTTGTAAGAAATTGGTGCCGCAACAGTTCTATAATCAAAAGAATACGTCCATGAACTTATTCAGTTCTGAGAAGTTGGGCAAGAGGGCGCCGAAGCACGAGAATGTGGAGAATCCACCTGACATGACCCTGGATGATTACATGTTGGTAAGTAAATTGTCAAAAAGTTCATATGTTGCTGCTAAGGTGCATTTGCAATTTCTGTGCTTCAAATGAGTATCGATTTTTCAGGTTCGACCCTCGTGGACCTTAGGTAGGGAAGACGCATGGGAAGCGGTGGCGACAAAGTGGCTCGGGCAAGACGCCGAGTTCAAAGCCGTGAGCGACCGAAACAAGGCAAACCGTGGCCACGTCGGGACACACCGTGCGGGTGCCTGCGGCCTTGCCAACTTCAAGGAAAAGATGGTATACATGGAACAACCTGCATCTATTTCGTGTTGTTTTCCTACTTGATGAACATAACATTTCCTCTTGTGTTCCTACTTGATACGCGGGCGCAATCTACTGGAGTGTTTGTTTCGGACGTGAAAGCATGGGAAACAATAAAGCTTAAGAAGCCCGATCCATCCAAGCCTCCTCCCGAGGTTCCCGAGTACTACGGCAACGCAAAGGACAAGTTGGATTTGTACTGCTCGACTTTCCAGACTTTCCATCCGCATGTGGAAAACCCTTTGGAGCACGAGACCGATATGAGAGCGTTGGTCGTGGCGGGAGGTGGCAGGGAGCATGGGCGTTACTTCCTAGCTGATACGGTGACCCCGCACATGCCTGAGTTGAGCTTGACGCGTGTCAAGTCTACCCTCACCGCCGATGACCCAAAGGTCACGCGTCATCGCCGGCCTTCCCGAGCTGACCACGATGTAAGTTGTCTCAATTTCATCCTATTTTCGACATTCGTTCCTGAGGTGACTGTTCACGAGATTCAATTTTCTTGGGATTGTAGCCTGCTTTCGAGGCGGCCTACGCAGCCGCTTTTGCGGAGTATGAGACGGCGTATAACGAGTGGCTGCAGGTCTCACAGGCATACGCCGAGTATAGAGAGATGCTCGATAATGTAAGTTACAACCTGTTGTTTCTACAAAATATTACAAGTCTCATTTCCCGTGGTTTGAACCTTCATATCTACAACGCCTAACATCTACCCTATCTTGCAGGCGACCCGCATGTTTCTTATCACTGGTGAGAGGCCGACGTCGCTACCAGAGGCACCAGCGAACCCGGGGCCGGCGCCACGGGCCCCGTCGAAGGATATGTTCGCTCTTGGATACTACTCATCGACTCCGGTAAGTAATTTGGCAAACTAGTTGTGATCGATATCATGTGCATTCTAACTTTCTAACTTTTGCTCACACATGCATGTAGGGCTCGGGATGCTCCACGCATCGACCCTTTGGTCGTCCTGATGCCTCGCCCACGGGTTCCCGAGAGATCACAGCCTCGCCGAGTTCGTCTCGTCAGACCACACCGGTTCATGGCGGTGCCGGTGGTCGTGCCTCGCCGAGTTCCGGGGTTGGTTCGACGGCGGCTACCCAGCGCCAGGCGTCGCCGATTTTCACGAGGTCGGAGATGGGTACCTCGAGTGACGAGGCCGTGTAGCTAGGAGATGGTTGTGCTTGTAAGCACGGTTGAATAGTGTCGTTGGATCATGTATGCACGATGGTTGGATGGTTATGTATGCACGGTTGGATCATGCTTTTGTGATGTTTATATGATGTTTGGATTGATATGTACTATTTGTGTGAAGTCTATGATGTTTCTGTGATGATATTTAATAATGTACAGCTTTTATAATGTGAATTGATATGGTACAGCAGGAAAAAACAGCAACAATTCGAAAAACAGCAAAATTGCCCAGGGGCTACGCCGAGGGGAACCCCGTCGGGGTAGGCCTTTGCCCCAGCCCAGGTAGGGGGCTACGCCGAGGGGGAGGCCGTCGGGGTAGGCCTTTGCCCAGCCCAGCTCGCCCCAGACGCGGAGGGGGTGGCCGTCGGCGTACGCAGCTGCGCAGCGTCAGCTGCCGCCACGTGCCCCAGACGCCGAGGGGGTGGCCGTCGGCGTACGCAGCTGCGCAGCGCTAGCTGCCGCCACGTGCCCCCAGACGCCGAGGGGCGTGGCCGTCGGCGTAGCGTGGACGTAACGGATCCGTCCTGGCGGTCTGTGGGGCCCACCAAACTGATACGCCGAGGGGAACCTATACGCCGACGGCCAGAAGGGCTTCGCCGACGGACTTGTACGCCGAGGGTGGCCGTCGGCGTATGGATACGCCGAGGGGGAACGGATAGACGCCGAGGGGAACCGGCCGTCGGCGTACCATCGCATTCCTGTAGTGTCGTGTTCTATCGCTCAGATGTGAGCAGCCAACTTCCACTAGTCTCACACCACATGATTTGGCCTAGTTGACTAAAATTAACCACCTAGATTTAATGAAAGCTGCACACTGGCTGCATATAGCAATTAAACCTGGCATACAATACTATACCAGCGCGCGAATACGCTAACTGAACGCGCCCATGATCGCAATCATAGGTGAGAAAAAAGGAAAAAAAAACAACACAAACAATCGCACGCGCGCGTTAAGGAAACCCCGCGCCGCCGCAACGTTAGTGCCTGCCCTAGCATTTCCAAGCAAGGCCGCCTCTATACCCCACCTCCGGCGATGCTACTTGACCGGTCCCTACTCCCGTCCCCGCCAGGGTCGGCGTTGTGGTCCCATGTGTGTGGGGCGATGTCGGCAACGGTGCGGCGGACGATGACGAAGGAGTCAGCATCATTGGATTCTAGCGTGCATAGGGATAGCGACGTGCGCAGATAGTAGCGACTAGCACGCCATTTAGCAAGCGGCCAGTAGGCACCAAACTGAGGACTACATCGTCAGATTCGGCCGCCGTGGATAATACGACGCACTGAATCCCAATTCCCCATGGCCTCCGATCCATCTGACGCCTCTCACACCTCCGACAACCATGTCGCATCCGGGAACTCCTCTGCTGCTCGCTCTCATGACTCCCGTGTAGTGTACATAAGACACCTCCTATTTTTTATATCCTGCCTGCTCATCGGCTGCCTGCACATAGCCTCCCGTCACTAGTGGTGCGCGAGTAGGCAAGTAATGCCATAGCAGATTTCATCGAAGAGGAGCAGGTGGACAGATCGCGTTCTTGATGAATTGCTAAGTGAATTTGATGATTTATTTCGCATGTTTCAACCTTGCACGGTCGCGTTAAAAAACGGGAGTGTGTATTGATGTCAGCCAGATCGCGAGTGTGTATTTTTTTTTTGTTTGGTTGCTTACCACATATGTCACGTGGTGTGTATTGATGTCACCTAGCAGCAAGTTTTGTTTCTTCTCTTCCATTTGCAACATGATTCCAGGAAGATGATACAACCACTGGTTTATCTAAGGCTATTCTGTTACTCTCCATGTATATGAGTGCTTCCAGTAGAGGAAGTTTCCCGAGCCTCAAGGAACCCTCAAGAAGCCCCCACAAACCCTCAAGGAGGCCAGAAGTCGCACGCACCTACCAATCCGTGGAATCAGCTCTAGCATCTTGTCCGTCGCACCTGCGTCGGTCGCCGGTACCCATCCCAGGACGTTGTCGATTTGAGCATCTGAGGTATTTACATACATATTATTCCTAATTTGTACTCTCTCCCGGATTGACATTTGCACATGCGATTTGTAAATTTTGGTGATTCAACTTAATTAATTCCCCCCAAAAAATTCATGATATCGGCCTTCTGGCCGTTTGGCCCAACTTTAAAAAAAATCTGATCGAGATCTACCGCTGCCTATGCAGGGTTCATCCGAGAATGCTGGCGCCGCTCGGCGGTGGCCACGCCGGCAAGACCCATGCCTCGGCGGAGCTCAGGTCTGTCGGAACACTATTCGGTGATCCGTCTGTGAACCCTGATCCAATCTGCAGCATCGAAATTGTCGAGGACAAAAGTGGTGGGTGGCAACAGTAGAAGCTTTAGAGGCCTACTCACCGGCGAGGAAGAACACCGTGATTGATTTTGGGAGGCCGCTATTCTTTGTAGAATAAACATGTCCATGTATCTTTGTTTGATAGACATTTGCTAAATAAGCTAAACTCCCCACTTTGAAGTAGTTTTATAAAACAAATTAAAATATACGATGGGAGAAATAGGGCTAGTTCTCCTGATACCTTGTGTTTGGTCTGCCATTGAACAACTGAAATCGATGACCCAAGGACATACCGGTTGCCGATCGCGTCCGGCAGGTCAGTCAATTTCAGGGCAGTGGGCAAAACGAGCAGTCTATTTGTATCTCGCCTTCATCTGAAGAATATCAAGCGTCGCTCTCAGGCGGGACTCTCCCGGACCGCAGCCTGCATACAACGGTGTCTTCGAGTCTATCTCTAGTTGCGCCAGCTTAGATTGCTCTCTAACAGCAGATCTCGAGTTATTCGTATTTCCCAAAAGCAGTTCTTTCATATGAGGGTCACGCACAAGTTTCGCTAGGGGTGTCCCTGTGTCCTTGTCTTCTTTCTCGTCTTGTTCATCATCTTCTCCATGATCATGTGCGGGATCATGAGGCTGATCTTTGTCCTGTTGTAGTTCTTGTCGATCGTTGTTATTGTCATGTTGCACATCATTTCCTACCATCGCCAGGGGCGGAGCTGGGCCTGGTGCTACAGGTGCTGTAGCACCGGTCTAGCCAATTATACCACAGCACTAATTATCCAATGATTAGGAAAAAAAAATAGAGGGATTTAGCTTTAGCACCACTTGGCCCAAACTAGCACCACTTGGCCCAAACTGGCACATGTTCGATCGATCGCATCCAGAAGCCAGCGCACGTACCTAGCCACGTACGATACCTGATAGCTAATCGATCACGGTTCCCTCAAGAAAAAAAAGCTAATCGATCACGGTTTCCAGGCTTCAGCCGCCGCTGCTCTCCGCCAGTTCGCCCCGCACATCTACAGGCCGCACGCCGCAGCGCGCAGCGGCACTCGGCAGGACGTGACGGCCACACGCGACAGGTCTCGACGTGCGACGGCACGCGCCGCCCTCTCCGGTCTCCACGGCTAAAAGTATCCAATTTCTCTGCAACTTCTCTACTCTTTGTCTGTTCATACGTTCTGGTTATATTGTGTTAACTAATTTTGTCAATTGCTACGATGGATAAATTTATTGTAAGAAAAGATGCCTCTACCTCTAGTCATAATTTGGAAACACAAAAGCGAGTACGCATTGAACTTGATATGGATGATATTGTTGCTGATCCGGGCCTTCGAAAACCAATTTGTGAGTTTGATAAGGAGATTAGAGATCAAGCTAAGAGAGCATATTTGTCTATGGGTCCATGTCAACCACGTGGCCATACTTTTCCACGGAAATTGCAAGGCGGACAGATGAGAGGATTTATAAAAACATGGTTTGATAGATTTGATTGGCTAGAATATAGTGTGCACAAAGATGCGGCTTATTGTTTTTATTGTTATCTCTTCAAACCTGAAAGGATTGGTAATTGGGAAAATGATACATTCACTAAAGATGGTTATGTGAATTGGAGGCGAGGAATTGAAACTTTCAATAATCATGTTGGAGGACCTGATAGTGCTCACAACAAGGCAAGAAAGCGTGCTGCTGATTTTAAAAATCAGAGACAAAGTGTGGCATATGTGTGGTCTGAGACAAGCGCGGAAAAGGAGATGAAATATAAAGCTCGCTTGATTATTGTTTTAGGTATTGTGAGGTTTCTTCTTTTGCAAGCTCTTGCTTTTCGTGGGCATGATGAGTCTACAAGTTCTAGCAATAAGGGAAACTTTCTTGAGATGTTGGAATGGTACAAAGAAAAAGATCCTAAAGCTGCAAGTGTTCTTGGTGTAAATGCTCCCAAGAATTGTCAAATGACTTCTCCTGATATACAAAAAGATTTAGTGAAGGCCTGTGCACATGAGACAAGGAATGTAATTCTTTCTGAGTTGAAAGGGCGCCTTTTCGCGGTGCTTGTTGATGAGTCTCGTGATAAATCAATCAAAGAGCAAATGGCTGTGATTTTGAGGTATGTTCCAACCTTCCTATTGATCTTTCAATTCATTGTTGTTATAAAATGCCACTATAATAAAACAAAAAATTCATGTAGGTATGTCAATGGCAAAGGTGAAGTGATTGAAAGGTTTCTCGGAATTAAGCATGTTTCTGATACTACATCATCTTCGCTTAAGATAGCCTTGGATGCTATGTTTATAAAATATGGTTTATCTATGTCTCAGTTGAGAGGGCAAGGATATGATGGAGCCTCGAATATGAGGGGTCAGTTTCATGGGTTGCAAAGACGCATATTGGACGAAAATCCATATGTCTTTTATATACACTGTTTTGCTCATCAACTGCAACTAGTGGTAGTTTCTGTTGCCAAGTGTTGTACTTCTGTTGAGGATTTCTTCAATTATTGCAATCTGCTTGTCACCACTGTTGGAGCTTCTTGTAAGAGAAAGGATCAACTTCTCCAAGATCACCATGACAAACTTGTGGAGCTATTGGAAAACGGTGAAATTTTTCCTGGTAGAGGGAAAAACCAAGCCACTAGTCTTGCAAGGCCTGGTGACACACGGTGGGGTACACATCACAAAACTCTAGTTCGTCTTCAACTAATGTGGACCTCCGTATTAGAGGTATTGGAAAATATTTGTGAAGATGGAGAGAGCGAGCAAAAAACTAAAGCATCAGGTTTGATAGAGAGGATGGAAAATTTTGAATTTGTTCTTATAATGCATCTTATGATTAGAGTGTTGGGGAAGACCCAAGAATTGTCACAATGCTTACAACGGAAAAATCAGAATATTGTTCGTGCTATTGGGTTGATTGGATCAGTTTAAAAAAATATGAATGACATGAGGGAAAGTGGCTGGGAAGAGATGTTTGAAGAAGTGAAGATCTTCTGTGTTAGTAGGAATATTATTGTGCCAAATATGGATGATACAATACCAATCAGAGGTCGTTCAAGGGGTCGTGGAGCAAAGTTAGTAAGTTACAATCATCATTTTCATCATGGCATTTTCAATGTTGTTCTTGATCAGATTCTAGTTGAGTTAAACCACCGCTTTGCTGAAAAATCAACTCAGTTGTTGAGATGTATTGCTTGTCTTGATCCTAAGAATTCTTTTGCCAACTTTGATGGAGACAAACTAATTGAACTTGCCAAGATTTATGCTGCTGATTTCTCAGAATATGAGTGTGTTACTTTAAGGGATCAGCTTGCCACATTTGTTGTTAACGTGAGAAGTGATGAAGAGTTCTCAAGGTGTAGTGATCTTGGTAATCTTGCTGTCAAAATGGTTCAAACGGATAGACACACATGCTACCCATTGGTGTATCGCCTTATTGAACTTAATTTGATATTGCCAGTTGCCACTGCAACAGTTGAGCGGGCTTTTTCGGCTATGAATATTATCAAGACCGAGTTGAGGAATAAGATGAATGATGAATGGGTAGATCATAGCATGGTTTGCGACATTGAGCGAGGCATTTTTGCGGAAATTGAAGATGAGACAATTTTGCGTCGTTTCCAAGGTTACAATAATCGTTCATGCTAATTACCCAAAGTCATTAATAGGACTTAGCGAGTTGCTGGTATGCCAATTACCCAAATCTTTACTGTTTGTTCTACATATATACAGATTACTTACTCAAGTCGGTGGTACATGAATCATATGGTGGTGATGTTTTAGCTGAAGAGATCATGCCATGATGGTATTTCTAGATATGATGCAATAATTTTCTCATGAAATACTCAAATAGTTTGTTTATGTTTGTGTCTGTCGTATCAATATAATTTGACTGGTGAATTTTGGTTGCAATCTAGTAGATTTTTTTTGCTTGTGTCATTAGTTAGCACCCCTCTCTTTGCGTTTCCGGCTCCGCCACTGACCATCGCCGCCCCATGGACTTCATCATTTGCATCATCACTTATCCACTGACTATTGTGCTCATCCATAAAACCATACCCGAGGAGGTGACTGATCAAGCCCCCTAGTTTCCACTTTCGACATGGACATCGTAACTCCTTGCGGCCATTTTGTAACATGTCTTCTGTCGCGTGTCTCAAGTAACTATTCACGACACGTTCAATCATAACGACCACAATTATTTGTCGCCTGCACGAGTGCTCCAATATAATATTAGAACCATATATATATATATATATATATATATATATATGGTTCACGAAAAAAATAGGCATGACCTTCCTACAAATTGGAGGTTAGAGGTGTGCCAAACTTTGCCGACACGGAAATTAATCAACATTCCGGCAAAGTGGCAACTTATTTTCATATCAAAAAATTTCACTTCATGTCGTATTCACGAAAAAATTCAGCATGACCTTCCTACAAATAGGAGGTTATTAGGGCGTGCCAAACTTTGCCGAGACGGAATTTATCAACATTCCGGAAATACTTGGCTACTCAATTTCATTCCACAACAAATTGCACACATTTAACGTCTCCATCACACGAACATATTGAATCCGGTGAAATTTGACACATATATTGCATATCATGTGTAACCGGACAAAATTCATACAAACTAATTTAATTATATATAAGCATTCATCCCACCTCGAATGATTAGATGGCTACCGGATAATTTTAGAGCTTTGGAGAGAGAGGGGGTAATTATGGATCTATATGCCAACGAAGGGAAAACTTCGGGTATAAAGAGTGTTGGGAGGCACATATACCAACTAAAATAATTTTGGTTGGTTGAAAAGAGAGGAGGAGGGTGAGGAAATTGGCATGAGTTTGAGCTAAAGAGAGAAGGGGACAAGGTTGAGAAGACAGTGGAGGAGCGGAAAGTGGGTGGTGGGTGTGTGGGTCACTTTATGGCAGATCTGCGGGCTTACCGCTGGCGAACAAGCTGGGTGGTTCGCCAGCGCTAACGTGCGCGCTGAGCCCACAGGTTAGCACTGGCGAACCACCTAGCTTGTTCGCCAGCGGTAGTGGCCATAGTGCTGGCGAACAAGGGAGCGCGTTCGCCAGCGGTAGTGGCAGCTGCGCGCGCAGGCGGGCCCACACTTATCGATGACGAACAAATATATGCGTTTGCCAACGGTAATAGCGCTGGCGAACACATATATCTGTTCGCCAGCGCTATACTGGTGTCTATAAGCACTTTCCTACTAGTGTAATGTGTGTAATGTCACTAATATGTTTGAATCTCTTTATAAAAAATATTCTACGCATTGGCCACCCATGCTAGGCCCTTGAACCATTTATTGAAGATGAAAACTATGCATATGGTTTATGTCGAATGGAAACAAGTGCTCTATGTTCAACAAAGAAATCCACACACGAGTTTCAGAAGCTAATAATAGGCTACGATGGAGTCATCGCACACGTTTCACATTTTAGAATCTTGTGTGAATGTATCAGGCCCCCTCTAATTTAATATTGATGAAGTGCTATGATGAATCTTGTGTGAAATCCACACCTGTGCTATGATGAAGTGCACACCAGCGCCTCTAATTTCGGACCAGATAATATTGATGAAGTGGAAAGGAAGATCCCTCTCTTTCTCTAGATTGTCGATGAAACCGTCTCACAGGCATATCGAAGGATGGATTTGTCAACGATAAATACATTCACGACGATTCATCATCACCCTTCCCCATTCCAACCATTCATCATCACCCGCCACTTCAAGGGAACAACAACTGGACGGTTCGCTGCCCCCTCATTGCCGCCGACAAGATCACCGCTAACGAGGTGAGTCGGGAGACGCATAAATCTTATTCTTGTAATGGACATCACCGCAGTGACCACCATTGTGTATGTCACGATAACCAAACTACTTTAGGAACGTAACTACATCATTGAGAGTCTGAGGTCCCTACCCCTTCCGCGTCAAAGCGGCAAGAAGAGAGGAGGTGGGGACCCGTCGTGTCCCGGTCCAAGACAGTGCGGATTACACCGGCTACTAGGTTTGAACCTTAGATGGCTTCTGTAGCCGGTGGTCCGCTGATCACAATGTTGCAATGAATATTCTATGTAATAGTAGATTGAAAATAATTTGATAAATAGGTATGTTTCCAGGTGCGACGTTGATTTAGGTGTAATCTAACTTGTCTTTAGACATTTAGTATTGTTGTATAAGATGGTCAAGATTGATTGTGTTAAGGATCAGTCGAGTGGCCCTTTTTTCATATGACTTGTATTCAAAATAATTGCTCCAACCATGATTAATGATTTATTAGTTAGTTCCAGACCTTCGGATATCTACATCCCAAGAACAACAATCCAAATAACTGAACATGCAGCATAAGATACATGCATGTAGATTGATTCAAATTTTGAATTGTAATAGACGTGCAACCATATGCGAGTGCACACTTACTAGTAGTAATAAATGCAAAAGCGTGGCTATTTTGGTGCAAAGGCGGGGTTTATCCTCTATTTCGAAAAAAGGAGTACTACTTGAACATCCACCTACCTTATGTTGGATACGAAATACTTACTTCTCATATAAGGCATGCATTGCGTGCGTGTGCGTGTGCCAAAAGAGTACTGGTGTGGTTTAAATGTTAGATAAAAATGATATGGGTTGATTCGCCTCTATCGGAGTCGGCCAGTAACTCATATCACGAAATTCACATAACCAATACATATATACCTACATGTGGAGGAGATGAGTGGCGACAGTGGTGGCGATCGCCGCTGCGATGACGGCGGGGCTCCTTTCGGCGGGAGGTTCTGGGCGCTCGGAGATGACTCTGACGCGGAATCTTCGGAGGGCGGCCCCACTTCACCGACGTCGACTTTCTTCTGCCGGACGCCATCTCTCTCACCCTCGAGGGACATGGTTGAAAGCAGACAAGGTAAGAGAGAGGTGAGGAGGTTACAGCAGAGGGCAGCGGCGATTGCGCTCGCCGCCTCTCTGCCATCTGCGAGATCGCAAGAGCTGGGATGTGTGTCCATGGCGGCGGAGGTGAGCAGCTCGTCTAGGGATCGACGGCATCGGCTAAAGATTCCGGCGATGCCGCCATCGACTTTTCCATTGACATCTTCGGACCAACCGTGGTTCCACGTTCATAAGATTGGCCGGAGGCTGAAATTTATCCTCGCCGGTGAACCGTCGCCGGAGGTGGTGAAGATCACCGATTTCGTCAGACTTCGAAATTCAAAATTCGATCCGACAATCACGGACGGTCACACGGGCCGCTCGCACCGGATTTTCTTGGGCTGTTGTCGGGTGTCCAACGTAGATCACGGCCACACGGGCCCGCATCGGATTACCTGGCCCTATCGGATCACGAGACGAGGTTTAGGTCTGGGTTCGCGCGGACCTTCTGCTCCTCTCGTTTCTTCGATGGCGAACCAGGGCGACGGCCGGGGATTTTACGGAGACGGCCGTGGCGGTGCTCGTGGCAACGGAGCGCCGCCGTTTAGAGGTGGCCCGCCGGCGAGGGGTGGATATGGCCCCAACTTCTACCAAGGCGGGCGGGGTGGCGCCGCGGATCAGCAGCGGCAGGGAGAGTTCGGCAACGCCAATGGAGCTCCGTTCGGGGGATTCAATGCCGGCGCCGGATTCTACGGTGGCCAGTACGGCAACGGGGGAGGAGGTGGTGACCGTCACCGCTTCCAAAACCGCAACTATGGCGCGGGGCGAGGATTCTACAGAGGCAACGGAAACGCGACCTACCGAGGAGGGTTACCTCTATTGCGAGTAGAGTGATCCGACCAACTCAATCAGCGTTTCTACCCGGTAGAAACATTCTGGAAGGGGTGGTAGTCCTACATGAAACTATACATGAATTAAAAACGAAGAATCTAGATGGGGTTTTGTTTAAAATTGACTTCGAGAAAGCTTACGACAAAGTCAATTGGTCTTTCTTGCAACAAGTGTTAAGAATGAAGGGGTTTTCACCAGTTTGGTGTGAATGGATAGCTCGTTTTGTCCAGGGAGGGAGTGTCGGTATTAAAGTTAATGACTATATCGGACATTATTTTCAAACATTAAAAGGGCTGAGACAAGGTGACCTGTTATCACCTATTCTTTTCAATCTCGTAGCGGATATGTTGGCAATTCTCATAGATCGAGCTCGCGTGGGTGTGTGCGCTCCTCTCCACCGCCTCCACGAGGGTGTTGACCAACGGCATCCCGGGCTGCTGGATTGCCAACATGCGAGGGCTTCGTCAGGGGGACCCTCTTTCCCCCCTGCTTTTTATCCTCGTGATGGAAGTGCTCTATCTTCTGATTGAGAAGGCTTCCGAGGTGGGCCTCCTTTCACGGCTTTCGGCGAGGGGAATGCGGTACCGTACCTCCATGTATGCGGATGATGTAGTCACCTTTCTGAAGCCGTCATTTGAGGAGTGCCGGGTCTTCGCCGCGATCCTGGAGGACTTTGGTGGCGCTTCTGGACTCCACACAAACTTCAGTAAGAGTTCGGCGCACCTTATCCGTGGGACGGACGAGATGTCGCAGCAGGTGGTCCAGGGGCTGGGTTGCTCGGTCCGGGATTTTCCTTTGCGCTACCTCGGGCTTCCCCTTGCTTTGCGGAAGCCCTCCGCGGCCCAGCTTCAGTACCTGGTGGATCACGTGGCTGGACGGCTCCCGGGTTGGGGAGCGTCCCTGATCAACCGTGGTGGGCGACTTGCGCTCATTCGCTCCACTCTCACGGCGGTGACGGTTTTTGCGATGATGTCGCTAGACCTCCCGGCCAAGACCTTCACGGCCATCGAGAAGGTACTCCGAGGCTTCTTGTGGAAGGGACGTGAGAGCGTCCACGGGGGCCACTGTCTAGTGGCGTGGGATCGAGTTTGCATGCCCCGAGAGTTTGGGGGACTTGGCATTCTCAATATCAGGACGATGAACCTCGCCTTGAGGGCGAGGTGGTTGTGGCTGAGCAGGGTAGACCTTAGCAAGCCATGGCGGGACCTCAACATTCAGGTTCCCAAGCTGGTGCGACAGATCTTCGAGGCGGCCACCTGCTCCACGCTTGGGGATGGCGCCTCTACCCTGTTCTGGACAGACCGGTGGCTGCCTGAGGGCCGGATTAGGGACTTCGCGCCTAATCTCTTCCGGGCGGTACCCCGTGGCGCGGCCAAGAGCCGCACGGTGCGAGATGGCCTGGCCGGGGGGTGGCTCGGGGACGTTTCCCCAAACTTGCCAGCCATGGCCCTCGCCGAGTTCCTGGGGTTGCTCGATCGCATCGCCCTTGTGGAGCTCAGGCCGGGGACGGAGGATGTTTTCCGCTGGTGCTGGGCCTCCAGCGGTACCTACTCCTCACGGTCTTGCTACGCGGCCCTGTTTGCAGACATGGAGCGGATGCCGGGCGCCCGACAGATCTGGGCATCTAGGGCCCCGCTGAGGTGTCGTATGTTCCTATGGCTCGCCCTCCGGGACCGTTGCTGGACTGCCGACCGGTTGGCTAGGCGTGGGTTGCCGCACCCAGCCTCCTGCCCATTCTGTGACCAACAGGATGAGTCCATCGGACATCTTCTGTTGGGCTGCGTGTTTGCACAGACGGTGTGGGTGGCCTGCTTGCGTGCCTGGGGCAAGGAGGGGTGGATACCTGAGCTTGCGATGACGCTAGTCGAGTGGATAGGCTCGAGGCAGGGGGACCGCCAAGATAGACGGGACGTTTGGTCGGCGGTGACGCTTGTTTGTTGGATCCTTTGGTGCCACCGGAACGACGTCGTTTTCAACAATGCCACCCCCTCGCCGACTGCGGTGTTAGGTGCCATCAGCGCGGAGGCCGAAACCTGGCGGGCAGCTGGGTTGTTTAAGGGTTGCCTTTCTGAGGCGGAGCGGTGGAGAGTTCGCGAGTAGTAGGTGTGTGTTCTAGCTGCTAGGCAGCGTGGTGCGCGCTTGGCGTCTGTGCCAGCCCGCAATGTAACTTTGGCCTCTTGGCCTTTTCTTCTATGTCTCTGATATGCCTCCCAGGGCATATCCTTGAAAAAAGTAGGAGGGTTAATACCACACCTTGTCGAAGGAGGGGTATCAATTCTTCAGTATGCCGACGATACGATCATCTTCATGGAACATGATGACGAAAAGGCCCTGAATATGAAACTTATACTTGCGGTGTTTGAGCTCATGTCGGGTCTTAAAATTAATTTTCACAAGAGTGAGATTTTTTGTTTTGGTAAGGCAAAGGATTCCCAAGATCATTACCGTAATATCTTTGGTTGTGAGGTAGGCAATCTACCTTTCAAATACCTAGGCATACCAATTCATCATAGAAAACTTCTTAACAAAGAGTGGAAGCCCATTGGGGACAGGTTTGATAAGAAACTAAGTTCTTGGATAGGTAAGTTGTTATCTTATGGGGATCGCCTCGTTTTGATCAACTCGGTCCTATCTAGTTTACCTATGTTTTTGCTGTCCTTCTTCGAAATTCCCGTAGGGGTGAGGAAACGTTTGGATTTTTATCGATCGAGGTTTTTCTGGCAAAGTGATGTCAAAAAGAGGAAATATAGACTAACTAAATGGAATATTGTTTGCCGTCCAGAGGATCAAGGAGGATTAGGGATTGAAGTACTACAAATTAAAAATATGTGTTTGTTGAGTAAATGGTTATACAAGTTATTAACTGAAGAGGGGGTGTGGCATGAGTTACTCTCTAATAAATATTTAGGGGATAAAACGTTATCTCAAGTAGAGAGCAAACCGTCGGACTCACCATTCTGGAAAGGTATAATGCGAGTTAAAAGTGAATTTTTTTCACGGGGCAAGTTCTCTTTAGGGAACGGACAGCAGGTGCGATTTTGGGAAGATACTTGGCTAGGGGATGAACCGTTATCCCAATCCTACCCGTCCTTATATAGTATCGTTTCCCATAAAAATGTTACCGTCGCGAATGTGTTAGCTCATAATCCTTTAGAAGTTCGGTTTCGAAGAAATATAGTTGGACATAGAAGAGATCGATGGTTACATTTGGTGGAGAAGCTTATGGGAGTTTCTCTAACAGATGATAGAGATGTGTTTCATTGGAAACTAACATTGAATGGAATGTTTTCGGTTAAATCGTACTATGCTGATTTGATGCATGGATCCACAATATTTTTACGAAAATACTTGTGGAAATTGAAGGTGCCACTGAAGATTAAGATCTTTTTATGGTTCCTTAATAGAAGATTTATTTTAACTAAGGACAATTTGATAAAGAGAAATTGGCATGGTTGTAAAAAATGTGTTTTTTGCGATGCAGATGAGTCTGTAGAACACTTGTTTATAACATGCCCTTTTGCCCGTGATATTTGGCGTTTGATACACTTTACTTATAGCATTTATCCACCTACTAGCATTGCGAATATGTTTGGTACCTGGTTAAATGGTATTGATAGGAAAACAAAAGCATGAATACGAGTTGGTGCGGCTGCTTTCCTATGGGCAATTTGGAATTGCCGTAATGATGTGGTTTTTAATAGACAGACAAACATTCACTTTTTGCAGGTTGTAAACAAGGCGGTCTATTCTATCCAGATGTGGGCTTTCCTTCTCCCTCTGGATCAGCGAGGACTTATGGATTCCGGCTGTGCTCGACTGATGGCGGTCGTTCGGGCTATTTACAGCCAGGCTGGGTGGCTTAATGCTAGGCGAATTAATGCGTAGTTCGGCTATGTTTCGGTGGCTTGTCTTTGTGGCCACGCTTTCGGACCCATGATTGTAATAAGCTACATACTCTGGATGTTTTTCCTCTTAATTTAATAAAAAACCGGCTGTGTGCATCATTTTGATGCAGAGGCCGGGGCCTAGGCTCCCATTTCTAAAAAAAAAAGATAAAAATGATATGCATGCATTTGGTAGATCTTGCAAGTCAGTGTTTCTTGTTTCTTGTACACGAGACTCCCCTGCATCACATGGCCCTTTGTTCAGATTGCTATGGAGGGAGTTACATGCGTGTGAGCGTGAGGTGACGGATGAGTTACTAGGTATATTGCTTGTCGTGGAGTCGCTACCACCTGAGTCGGCAAAGGCAGCTGTATGCCGAGTAACAAATAGATGCACCGAGGAAAACGCTACAAATGCACTACCAGCTCCGTGAAGGACTCACTTCTCCGCATACTTTGAGGGGGCTTATTTTGATTTATGTGTATATTTTTAAAATGATTGCCGAGTACATTTGTCTTCAATTTTACTCGGCATATTTTAAGCCCATCCGTTTTCTATTATTCTCACTAGTGGAAAATGATCCAAAAGATATTACCTTTAGTACCGGTTCGCTTACGAGCTGGTACTAAAGGTTGCACCAGTACCGGTTCCAGAGCACAGGGCGCCAGAATCTTCTAGTGACAGTTCGTTCTCGACCTTTAGTACCGGTTTGTGATACAAACAGGTACAAAAGGGTTCGCGCCGAAATGTGATGCGCAGGTGGGGCCGGCGCTGCACCTTTAGTACCGGTTCGTATCACGAATCGGTACTGAGGGTGTGCAGCCTATTTTTCAATCCGACCCACCCATCCTAGATCTCCAATTTCATTCCCGCGCATTTCCAGAAAAATTATCTCCTCTCACACTCCAACAAATCTTCATTTTTCTCCACCATTTTGTTAAGATTGGCAGCAACCATGTATACAAGGGTTAGCAACATGATCCCTTCTTCTGACATTCCTAATTAGGTCATTTCCTATAGTTTAACTCGTTTCTTTTTTTTACTACTAGCAAGATGTTTGATGAAATTTCCCCGTGGCTACATGAAGAAGTGGTAGCCACCGATCGATCAGTGCCATCGGGTTGAAGGCTATTGTTGTTGTTGCTGTGAGGAGGAAAACACGCACGCACGCTTGAGAGAAAGACTCTCACGATGGAGGGACACAAGATCTGAAGCAAAGTTATGCTTATTACTTCGCGTACTACTTGGTGTGTTGAACTGATACAAGGGTACCTATTTATACTACAACAAACCGGGTTGTGCTTCGGTGTCTCCCCCTCCCAGAACATAGAAAGGGTATTATAGTCTTTATTATTATTTTTAGTTGCTAATCCACATTAAATTTGTTTGTCCCGCCATTATATGTATCAAGCAACGTATGCTATACGAATAGACGATCAGGTCCAGCGCCGTGTGTACCAGAACCGAATCCTCGTGTAGCAAAGGCGCCTTTGTATTAGCACGTTACTCATTGTCTTCCTTTTGTCACCAAGCCAGACCGTAACTTCGATGGACGAGGTTCCAGGTATGTACAAGCTCTGATCTCCCATGGTTCAATGTCAATGGCCATAGATCAATCGGTAGCAAAACTGCAGGAAGGATACTGGAGCCAGCAAACACTGTGAGTGTGTGGCATTGATCGTCGCCGACGAACACCGCCGTTGCTCTCGTGGCAGCTCTCACCACCGACGATCACCGCCGTTGCTCGTGCCGATCAACACCGCTGACGGACAGTGTGAGCAATAAGGACAAGAACACAAGTAATTCCGTACGTGTACGTGTATGGATTCACACATATTCACTTATGCAATACGACTTAACTAATTCTTAATGGAAATATATATTTCATCATTGACTAGAATACCCTTAATTACGAAGGGGTATGGAACGATCTCGGCCATCGATGTGTTTAATTTTCGTAAAAGGGGTACACCGAAGCAGAAGCTGTACAAACCAGCTTGTCTAAATCTATGTTGGTGTGAACACTTGACCATGTAAACAAGGAAGTCAAGACGACTTATCCTATCCTGACAGGGACGCGGTTTATCATCTGCATAAATTCTATCCTGACATGCAACAGCTTATCACATGCCAGCTTATCTTAACATTGCTAGGGGTCTTTGCATGTGTGGAATCCTATCAGTGCATGCATGTGCCATATCTTGTATGCATAGCTTAGCAAACACGTTTGCTTAGGCTAACAATTGTTAATTCCATATCAACAAAAAAAATTCGGGTTCCATGAGGTGCACAATGCCTCTTCCGTCATTGATGTGCCCTTTTCTTCCCGGACTACTCAACGTCCACCAACCCAAATAGACTGCGGGGATACATGTTCCACCAATTTATTACCTCACACCAAACAGGTTAGCTACAGGGTGAATTTACTAATTCTTCATAACCTAGAAATTGTAGTTGGCATCCTCTATAAAGTGCAATGGTGGAATTCTTCTCGGAGGCTACATGAGAGCAGGAAGGAATTTTTCGTTTCTATTAATTAATGCATCATCAGGGTGTCGCATGCAGCTACACAAAACTTTATGAGTGCTGAAAATACCTTGTTCGTCGATCATGCACATTATAGTAGCAATATAGGCTTGAGAGGCAACTAGGAACAATGGTGTCATGTTATTACATTGACAGTGAGCGTTCCGCGTGTTCCAAGTTGGCCAGGAGTCATAGCGCTAGCGGTGGGGCAAGGAAAGGGATCTGTTTCGAGGACTCTTCGCGGGAAGTGCCGGATCCGGCGAGTACTTGGAGTGTGGTGAGTCGGATGCAAGAATTATGCTGGCAGCCATCGAGAAGTTCCAAGTATGTTGCGGCCTATGAAAAGGGGAGAGCCGACGATGGTTCGGGCAGCTTGGCAAGTAGGAGGAGGCCCACACCATAGCGTGGCGCCCTCCCTTGGCCTCGTCAGAGGGTGGTGTGGGGTCCCTAGGGATCCACCACCTTTGCCCTTTCTCCTATTTATTCCCCTCCCAAGAAAAACCCTAGTCAGCTGATCAAATATCCCTGAAAAGTTCCGCAGCCGCAGTCGTCTTCAACACTAGATCAGAGTGTTCTGAAGCTATCTCCCGACACCCTGCCGGAGATGAGATCATCACCGGAGGCCTCTTCAACACCCTTCCTACCTCCAGAGTGATGTGTGAGTAGTTCATCCTTGGACTACGTGTCCATAGTAGTTAAATGGTTGTCTTCTTCTTCTATGCCTCAATGTTTAGATCTCGTGAGTTGCCTAACATGATCGAGATTGTTCTTATGTAATTCTATGTACTGTGTTTGATGGGATCAGATGAATATTGAACTTATGCCAAGTTGATTATAGTCTTTATTGCAAATGTTATTTGTGATCTTGCATGATTTCCATGGCTAGTGGTTGCTCTGGCCAAGTAGTTGCTAGTGACTCGAAGAGGGATTATTTATGCTCGATAGTGGGTTCATGCTTCCTTTTCGCCTGTTCTCGTGGATGTGTTGTTGCCACTAGGGAGAAAATAGCGGTGTGAGTGTCTGCGTGTAAAATCATTTTTTACATTACACATATTGCTTATTGCAATTATCTGTTACTTGCAACTTAATACCTAAGGGGTTCGGATGATAAACTGAGGGTGGATTATTAGTCATAGATGCAGTTGGATTCCGGTCTATGTATATTGTTGTAATGCCCGCACTAAATATCATATTAGTCATCATGTCATGAATGTGCACTACGGTGCAAGCTCTATTTGTCAATTTCCCAGCTGTAATTTTTTGGAGTACGTAACATCCTACATGACAATGTAAATATGACTTTCTCGACTAATCCTAGCCGTGCATTTTTTATCCAATTGTATTAATTATTTTGATGATATGGATTAATGTGGTGTCTCGTAGGTAGTCTCCAATTAGTAAATATAAGATGTTTCCAGATGCGGGGTTGATTTTGGCTAACTTATCTTTAGCCATTCAATATGGTTGCTTAAGATGGTTAAGATTGATTGTGTTAAGGATGAGTCGGGCTTTTTTTATATGGCTTCTATTCAAAAATAATTGATGCAACCATGATTAAAGATTTATTAGTTAGTTGCAGACCTTCGGATATCTACATCCCAAGAACAACAATCCAAATAACTGAATATGCAGGATAAGCTACATGTATGTAGATTGATTCAAATTTTGAATTCTAAATAGACGTTCAACATATGCAAGTGCACACTTACTAGTAGTAATAAATGAAAAAGCATGGCGATTTTGGTGCAAAGGCAGGGTTTATCCTCTAGTTCGAAAAAAAGTAGTACCACTTGAACGTCCACCTAGCTTCTGTTGCATACGAAATTCTGACTTCTCATATAAGGCATGCATTGCGTGCGTGTGCATGTGCCAAAAGAGAACTCGTGTGATTGAAATGTTAGATAAAAAGGGTATGCATGCATGCTTTTGGTAGATCTTGCAAGTCAGTGTTTCTTGTTTCCCCATGTGGAACAGTGAAAGAGTAATTTATGGGTGCTAAGATAGGCTTGGGAGGCAACGGGTAATCAAAATGTGCATCTATATACAAGCTGACTCTCTACCTTGATCAATGAAGCGGCTTGCCACTATGATGTTAATCATCCACACGCAGCAAATATACGTTGTTGCGACGATGTCCTGCTCGGTGAGCTGGTTGACACGTCTACAACGCTGTCGTGAGACAACGAGATGACTGTCGTAAGAAGCTTCTTGGTGCACTGGCACAGACCACCGAGGAGGACGACACGAGACTCTCCCCTCCATCACATGGCCGTAGCCCGACACTGTCTTGTACGCCGACAGGCTCGCGCTTCGTTCAGATTGCTCTGGAGGGAGTTTCATGCGTGAGAGCCTGAGGTGACGGATGAGCTACTGGGTATAACACTTGTCGTGGAGTCGCTAGCACCTGACTCGGCAAAGGCGGCTGTAGGCCGAGTAACACATAAATGCACTGGGCAAAACGCTAGCAATGCACTAACAGCTCCGTGAAGGACTCACTTCTCTGCATACTTTGAGGGGGGTTATTTTGATTTATGTGTATCTTTTTTAAAATGTTTGCCGAATGTTGAATATATAAGCAATTTAGCACATGATTTAATCCGAAATAGCATTAAGTAAATCATTAAAGTAGCAGTTATACTAAGCATGCAAATATCTAGCGCAATGAAAGAACAGATCCGATCTACGGCAAGAACTAGACATAGGAATTCTAGTAATATCTCATACAGATGTAATAGAAATACGTACGATGCAGCGGTAGCGGCACCGCCTGTGTTGTTGTCCATGTTGTCGATGAAGAGGTTGCCGAGGTCGGGGAAGAAGTCGTCGTTGGGGAAGTAGTCGCCGTCAGCAGTCGCGCGAGTGCGCTCCCCAAAAACCTGATCGCCCCTCTCCCGTACAGAATCACAAGAGGCGTGGTTTCGGAGGCCTGGTGTCCCTTCGCGCGGTGCACGCCGGAAGACAAGACGGAGAAGACTTGATTGGCGACGCAGTGGTTTGGAACGGTGCGAAACCATAAGACGAAGTGGCTGCTAGGGTTTACCGTATGCGCGTATTTATACTGCGGGCTGGTCGAGTCGGTTCGGTTCCACAAAGGAAACAGAAACAGTTTAGGAATTAACGCGTCCGTTAATTACCAAGTTAATGACTCATTAAGTTTTCCCAACCGACAAAATAAACGCTCTCGGCTCATTCCCGCAACCCGCGGCGCGTCGTGACGTGTCGTGACGAGGCGGGCGGCGGAGGAGCGCGCGTGTGGCACACCTCTCCTCTTGCCTTTCCAACTCATATATGAGTTAGAATGTCTCACCTTATAAGGTGGTTCCATTCTCTCCAAACTAGTAGTATGGGACTAAACTTTAGTCCCACTCCCCACTTGTATTATTCATGAATGGGCCATGACAATTTCAGGATTTAATGGGCTTAGTTGGGCCACATGATCCAACCCATAAATTCCAACAATCCCCCACAAAGTGTCATTAGCACATTTCATAATCTTTGTTCCAAAATATTGTTTGTATGCCGACGTAAGTGCTTTCCAATTGGTTTAAGTTAATCTTGTGTAATGGATGAGAAAAAAATTTGAACTAATAATTTGTTTAAAAAGTAGCTCGAGCATAGGCAACTAACTATATACAGTGCCTAGCAAGAACATATAATTTGTATGTCTTTACTTACAGACGGATTATATTACCGGCCAATTCTAGTAATCACTACTGTTTCATTGGATGGTAGACCGATGAACCTAGAAGCCGTTGAAGATACATGATGTTTTGGCTATTATAAAATAAAAAACAATTGGTATATTTCATAGGAAATCTGCAGTTTCTTTAATTATGATAGACAATTACTCTTTCTTGTCAGTTAAGCATAAAAGCACATAAATGCATTCTTTAACACTCTGAAAGGGTAATACATATGCATTGGAATTAAAATTGGGTTAGAACTCATTATGAAACAGGTAAAGATATTACTCCATAATAACACACTCACACTATATCATTTTCCCATGATTAAATACAGAAACCTTATAAAATAAGATCACTCACTTTACAACAGGCTTAGGGGAAAATAGTAAATCATACTATGTTACTAAAACAGCTCGCAATTTCTTACTTTGTGGGTAATATGAGAGTCAAGTCATGCATGCAGTTTACATGAATTGGAACCTTCATTTAAAGATGTTTTTCCAATCTAATTCTCCAACTGTACAAAACTTAACACCGAGCATCAAAAAATCATTAATCTACACACAAAGAAGGAAAAGACAAAGAAAATTTGTTAATTCCACTACCTGCAATTTTGATGCATAAAATATATATTTTCATGGATTCGGAATAGTTAGCTTAATCTTTTACACAGAATCCATTACCAAGGACCCCGTGCCTAGAAATTAAGTGCTAGCAAATCTACTAACTAGACTGCACTCACATCTTGACCAATCCCAGTACGTAGACTGTATACGTCTTCATTTGTAAAATTACTTGGGATATTGAAAGCTCAAAATGTAATCAGATAGAGGATGCATACCTTATTTCTGAGCAAAAGGGGCATGTGACTCGGGTCGCCTCGTCGCGCATGGACAGATTGTAGATGCCTACCGAGGAATCAGTGCATAGAGGTCAGATCATTCACTACTTGACGGACAGGCCAGCTGACTGTCGGCAGTATCAGGAAACTAGGTTTGAGGTGTTTGGCGTAACCTCTAGGGTCGCCGGGTATTCCGTATATATACCACAGTAGAGATTACATCAATACGGTTTAAACAAACCGATCTACAACAACTTGTAGTTATCTACATCTAGACTAACTTGGTGTACAAGTCTAACCGTACACGTACACGAATACAACACGTTTAACATCCCCCCTCAAACGCAACTCTCCAGATTGAGATGTCGTTTGAAAGACTCAAGTTGTCTAACTGGAAGCGGCTTCGTAAAGCCATCTGCTACTTGATCACCGGAGGGTATAAACCTGACCTCCAATAAGTTGTTCGCCACACGTTCTCGAACAAAATGGAAGTCCACTTCAATGTGCTTTGTCCTAGCATGAAATACAGGATTAGCTGATAAATATGTGGCTCCCAGATTGTCGCACCATAGACAGGCAACTCGTGGCTGTGACACACCAATTTCTCGAAGAACAGACTGTGTCCAAATGAGCTCAGCAGTAGCATTCGCAAGTGACTTATATTTTGCCTCCGTACTCGAACGAGACACTGTCGCTTGCTTCCTAGCACTCCACGAGATTAAATTAGGTCCAAAAAATACTGCAAACCCTCCTGTGGAGCGACGATCATCAGCACACCCTGCCCAATCTGCATCTGAAAATGCACTAACAAGAGTAGAGGGAGACCTTCTGATTCTTATACCAAGATCAACTGTATAACGGAGATATCTCATAATACGCTTGACTGCTGACCAATGTGTCATTGTAGGTGCATGTAAGTACTGGCATACCTTATTAACAGCATAAGCAATATCTGGACGAGTCATAGTAAGGTACTGTAATGTCCCAACTGCACTCCTATATCGTGTAACATCATCAGCAGAAAGCAACACTCCCTCATGAGCCGACAGGTGTTCAGTGGCTGACATTGGAGTAGTAACTGGTTTGCATTTATCCATGCCCACACGTTTGAGCAAATCTAATGCATACCACCCTTGCGAAAGAGTTATGCCATCCGACACTTTCCTCACTTCAATGCCCAAAAAATAGTGAAGATCACCAAGATCCTTAAGAGCAAAATCCCCTCGAAGCTGCTGAAGCAAACAAGTAACAGCAGATGATGATGAACTAGCCACAATAATATCATCGACATAGACTAGTATGAACATGGTGACTTCAGCCTTGACAATAAAGAACAGAGACGTGTCGGATTTAGAAGGAATAAATCCAAGTTGCTGAAGTTTGGAACTCAACCGTGCATACCAAGCTCGTGGTGCTTGTTTTAACCCATATAATGCTTTATCTAATTTGCAAATAAGCCTTTCACCTTTTTCAAAACCAGGTGGCTGCTGCATATATACCTCCTCTTCCAGAACACCGTGCAAGAACGCATTCTGAACATCGAGCTGACGAAGTATCCATCCTCGAGAAACAGCAATAGATAACACAAGTCTGATGGTGGCAATTTTCACAACTGGACTAAACGTGTCCTCATAATCAATACCGTACCTCTGTTTAAATCCCTTAGCAACCAACCGTGCTTTATACATGTCAATGGTACCATCAGACTTCCTCTTAATCTTGTACACCCACTTGCAATCAATCACATTTTTCCCTTCACTCAAAGGCACAAGATGCCAAGTTTGGTTCCTTTGCAATGCACCATATTCCTCTTCCATCGCCATCTTCCAATTCGGATCCTCAAAAGCTTGCTGTACAGTTTCGGGTTCCCCTGTGACACACAATTGTCCATACCGAATAAAACCATTAGGAACTTTAGCAAGCTTAAAAATTTGATTTTGAGAACGCGTCACAGCACGCGCTGGTGCAGAATCCCTAAGCGCAGAAGATCCCGCCGTCTGATCAGGCATATCCGATCCTGTCGGAGCATCTGGCACAGAAGATCCTGTGCCCCTGCCTGTGTCCGTCGATGAAGTGCGACCGTCCGCAGAAGATCCAGCAGGAGATCCACCCGCCGGCGCAGACGATCCTGTGCGCCTGTATGTGGCCGATGAAGAAACGCGTCCGCCCGCAGAAGATCCAGTCGCGGAGCCCGATGATGATGGCGTCCTCGCGTGCGAGGAATCGCTGCGCGCCACGTCGCCTGTCGCATGCGACCCTGACACGGATCGCGACGTGGAGCGGGTCCGCCTACTGCCTCGCGTCGATCCCGACGCAGATTGCGTCTGTGCACCACCAGCGCCAGCGCCAGGCGCTGATGATCCCGAGGACGATGCGCTCCCAGCATCAGACGCGTCAGACGCAGATCCCGAAGCAGATGCTGTCGGAGAATCAGCACCAGAATCCGCGCCAGAGGTATTCGCTCCATGTACACCACCCTGCGTACCAGAAAAATCACTGGAAGTAGAATTAGTAGGATTAGCCCATGATTGATCATCAATTAAATCATCCCCTTGATCATATTGTGTATAACGAAGTAGGGTGGATGGAAGAAGAAGTATTTCACCGCGGAGACGAGCACCCGCATTGGAGTGTAATTCGGAAAAAGGGAAAACTTGCTCGTCAAAAATAACATCGCGTGAAATATAAATGCGACCACTAGAGATGTCAAGACACTTGTACCCCTTATGTAAATTGCTGTAGCCAAGAAAAGCACAACGAGTAGACCGGAACTCGAGTTTGCGAGAATTGTAGGGACGCAAATTAGGCCAACACGCACACCCAAATACACGTAGGAAAGTATACTCGGGTTTACGTTTAAACAAGAGTTCTAGTGGAGTTTTGAGACTTGTTACTCGACTAGGGGTACGATTAATCAAGAAAACAGCTGCTAGGAACGCCTCATCCCAATATTTGAGAGGCATGTTTGCATGAGCTAATAAGGTAAGACCCATGTCAACAATATGACGGTGTTTGCGCTCGGCTGAACCGTTCTGCTGATGAGCATATGGGCAAGACACATGATGCTCGATCCGAATACGCTGAAAAAAAGAGATTAGTTTCTGATATTCACCCCCCCAATCGGATTGAAGGGCAAGAATTTTCCGATTAAACAAACGTTCAACATAGTTCTGAAAATCATGTAAACGAGCAAAAACATCAGATTTGTTTTTGAGGAGATAAATCCATGTAAACTTGCTATAATCATCAACGAAGCTTACATACTATTTATTGTTTCCAACAGAGGCACAAGCTGGCCCCCACACATCTGAAAACACTAGTTCTAGAGGAGCACTAGAAACACTAGTTGACCTAGGATAAGGGAGTTGATGACTCTTCCCTTTTTGACACGCATCACAAACGGATTGCGCAAAATCATCCTTTACACAAGGAAGTTTATTGTGGCTAAGAACATGTTGAACTATGTTGAGGGAGGGGTGTCCTAGACGCCTATGCCATCGAGATGTAGATGGTTTATTGACTCCAAAAGCTTGAATTGAGGAAGATGATGTCGGCACAAGGGGGTAGAGACCATCACGGCATCTACCTTGAAGCATGATTCTCCTCGTGCCCCGCTCCTTAACGAAAAAATCAAAAGGATGAATTTCAAGTTAAGCATTGTTGTCTCGAACAAACTTATGAGCGGAAATAAGATTTTTCGTGGCTTTTGGAACGTGTAAGATGTTTTTGAGAAGAAATTTATCACAAGGGGCATGAATAGTTGATTGACCAACATGTGCTATATCCATACCTGATCCACTTGCCGTATGAACTTGTTCATGGCCGTGGTAGCGATCGCGCATGGTGAGCTTATCTAGCTCACCCGTGATGTGATCCGTCGCCCCGGTGTCAACGACCCATGGCTGCGGCTGGTCGGTGTTGTAGGAGTACGTGGTGACAGCTCCGGCCACCTTCTCTTCTCCATTGTAGTCCTTGGAGAAGCGTTTCCAACACTTCAGGGCCGTGTTCCCGTATTTGCTGCACACCTGACACTGCCTACGCGGATTGCCGTTTGCGTCGAACGGCTGCTGGCTGCGGTTGGCTTGGTTGGTGTAGTTGCCACCGCCGCGGTCACCGCCGCGCCCGCCATCTCCTCTGCCACGGCCGAAGCCGCGGCCGCCACCGCCACGATGCCCGTAGCGCCCGCCACGGGACGCCAGAGCGACAGAGGACATGCCTCCACCGCCACCAGGAGGGCCACCACCTCCACCATAGCTGAAAGCGGTGTTGACGCCGGCAGTCCCCCCTCCTCCGTTCTGAAGATCAAGGCGATTCTCGAAGTTGAGGAGATGGGAGTAGAGTTCAGAGAGGGTCACCGTCTCACTCTTGGTAGTCATGGCGGTGACGAGCGCGTTCCACTCGGAGTCGAGGCCGGCGAGGACGTAAGACGCAAGATCGTCGTCCTCCATCTTGGAGCCTGCCGCCGTCATGGCGTCGCCGAGGCTTCTCATCTTGGCGAAGTACTCCGCCACGCGCAGATCGCGCTTTTGGGTCGTCGCCAGTTGCATCCGGAGCTGCATAACTTGCGCTCGAGATTGCGACGAGTGCATCGCCGTCAGCGCTTCCCAAACATCGGCGGCGGTCTCCAACGACGCCACCTGCATGAGCACCTCTCGTGCCAGAGAGGAATTGAGGAAGCTTAGTACGTGCTGGTCCTGCGAGACCCACGTAATGTAGGCCGGGTTGGGGATGACTTGCACCGTCTTCTCCCCCTTCTTGTTCTCCACCTCCACCGAGATGGTCTCCTGCGGCTTGATCACCGTCCGATCTAGGAAGCCGGTCAGCTGGTTCGATCGCAGCGGCGGCATGACCTGTGCCTTCCAGAGAGGGAAGTTATCCCTCCCAAACTTCTCGGTCACCGCTCCATGCTGCAGTCCACCGCCGGCGCCTGAGGATGAAGAGCTCGACATGGAAGAGATAGGCTCTGATACCATATCAGGAAACTAGGTTTGAGGTGGTTGGCGTAACCTCTAGGGTCGCCGGGTATTCCGTATATATACCATAGTAGAGATTACATCAATACGGTTTAAACAAACCGATCTACAACAACTTGTAGTTATCTACATCTAGACTAACTTGGTGTACAAGTCTAACCGTACACGTACACGAATACAACACGTTTAACAGGCAGGGTCATCCTGGCAACCGCTGCTAAGCTGAGAGCATATGCATGTATTAATCCAAGGGACAAAAATTAAAAAGATTCAAAGTTTGCCGGTTGGAAGTAACACACGCCGGGTCCGATGCCCCATATCTCCTCTTATACTCTATGTTTAGAGTCTTCCATTATGTTAAAAAAGATACAGTACAGGACGTAAGTTTGTTTGTTTAGGAAACAAAAACTTACTTGCCGAAGGATCTTCAGTTAATTTGGCCAAAAGTTCCACGAACTCTGCTCAATTAGATCTGTACATATTACTACCTAGCTTACCTTGCACACCGTGGTGTAGACGTAGAAGACGACACTTTTGTCGGAGCCCTGCGGTATTTCGACACCCACCGGCTGCTCTAGAAGGCGACGATGGCGTCGGACCACGGCAGTAACCTAGAAAGTGACACTGCCGTCGGAACCATGCAGCAATATATAATGCGACGTTGTCGTCCGAGCCCTCTAGCATCTCGGCACCCACCGTCTGCTCTAGAAGGCGACGATGGCGTCGGACCACGGCAGTATCCTAGAAAGTGACACTGCCGTCGCAGCCGTGCAGCAACCTAGAAGGAGACGCTGCCGTCGGAGCCATGCAACAAACTCCGGTCACCGCACCGCCGGCTACTCTAGAAGGCGACGCTGCCCTCGGGGTCGTGCAGCAACCTTCTGCCCCCACATCTCCAGTCTGCTCTTTCGAGTGCTTCTATTTGCTGCAGAATCCGAAAAAAAATACCAAGGTAAGATCTCATGGCCAGCCAAGGAACATCGTGAATAATTATTTGTTGCCATGCGCGCCTACCTTGTTCCCGCATGAGTCCTCCGTCCAATCTGACCATGTTAAGAGGAAAAATATCCCTAATCATTAACCCTGCTGACATCCCGGAAATATGCAGGATTAGTCCAACCTAAAAAGATTTAAAGGCTAGAGAGGTGGAGGAATTGGGATTACCGTACCTCTTTTAATCAATTATAGTAAATATGCCCGTGCGTTGCACCGGGAGAAAAAATACGCCGTGTACCCATATTAATAATCATCCGCTCCATTAATTGCGACACCAAAGTCTTCATCGATGAATTCCCATTAAATTAATAGCAATTATGCGCATGTGTGTTGCTACGGTTCCATTGTTATCGACGTTTTTAGACCATGGAGAATTTCACAGTCCTACAGATTGCATGACTCAATCTTTTCTAAATACATATCTCGTTATTACAACTATATTCTCTCTACATAAAAAAATAAAGTGTGTACAAATACACTACATCCATAGCCATATATAGCCTAGAATATCTGTAGCATAAAAGAAGACACGACATAACTTACAATGTGGATTATGTAGATTGAAGATAACTACATTGCGGCCAGCACTTCCGGGCGACCATTATAGGATAAGTTAGAGGGCATACCAGCGCTCTCGAAGTTGCTGAACATATGCTGGATGAGTTTGCCGAGAGAGCCAATAGCCTAACAATAGTGTCATCGGTTCTTGGCATTCATGTACATACTGTTGTAGGCAATCATCTCCTCCACTTTGTCATCGGTATCAGTAGACCTGGTCGGCACGCCCAAGCCTCTGCCGTTGGCTTGCCATCAGTTCGCGTGGCGCAGGTGGCCGGACGGACAGACCGTGGCTGAGCGATCCCATGGCGGGGCGTGAGGTTGAGCTGAGTGACCTCGTAGCTGCCGCGGGCGAACGACACTCGGCCTTCGCTAGCCAACTTACAACTGGCCTCGGTACGCAACATAGGAGGAGGACGCGGGTAATGTACGCGTCACCGGGGACATGTTGGTGGTTGCCGACCTCGCCGGCTCGCCGACACGGGCAGCAGCTTCTTCACCGGTGTGGAAACCAAATTCTTCGACGATGTTCCTGATCGGTAATCTGGTGCTGAATTCCGGCACATGAAGGTGATCCGCGGCACCATGCATTTTTGACCATGGGAGAAGAAGCTCCATCACCGGTGTGCGTTGAGTTCCACGCTCCTCGGGCCATTGAGATGGAGCGGCGGGACCATGGATGTGGAGTGCACATGGTGGTTTGGGGTGGAGCCGGGCAACCATGGCGGTGACGCTGATCGGCATTGACGAAGCAGACCTGGTAATCATGACGTACTGCTCTCCTGCGTCAGCGATTTGGCAGCGGTGGGAAGGATCCGAAGCAGGCCTTGTCCCTGAAGATCGGTGGCCGACGAGCGACGATGCCCGTGACATGTGCTGAGGATTTGTTAGTTGGGCTCCAGCGCTTGGTAGTCGATCATGAGGGCGTGGGTTTCCCTATGTCTTTATAGATGAATACGCCAGGCAAAACAGTTCATGACCCTGTTTCCTTTCCTCTCCTATACCCGATTGACCACGAGTTTGTTCGTGGAAGCTAAACTGAGGTGGAGACATACTACGTGCCAAGCAGACCTTTGTTCGTGGAAGCTAAACCGAGGTGGAGACATACTACGTACCAAGCAGACCACTTTATTAGGGGGAAAAACGAACCAGTATTTGACTTATGGGTGGCAGTGGGGGTAATTTTTCACAACTTTAGGGGTAGTTACAACGACGTACGAGAAGAAACCTTAATGCTTTTATTATTAGAGATATAGATTGGTGGAAGGGTAAAACGGTAAAACTTAGAACGGACCAAGTAACCAACCAAGGAAGCCTTAATGTCTTTATTATTTTATATATATATATATATATTAGGTAAAGATAGCTTTGGTGGAGCTCAGATAAGACGGTGAGATGCCAGAAGGCCAAGGATGAGGTCGAACAGGCTCAGCTCAATCGATAATTTCCCTGCTGCCTAGGGAGTCTGTTAACGTATACGTATACCTGTATCTGTCCATACGTGTTGTACATGTATTCTGGTCTCTTATAAATAGTAATGAGACGTGAGGGCTGAAACCCCACGCAAACCCTAATCAATCCTTTTGTCTTGGTATCAGAGCCACGCGCCGCCGCGAGCCCTACTCCGCGTCTGCGCGATCCAATCGCCGCTCCGCCGCCAGACCCCATCGCGGCTTGAGCGATGACGTCGTCCGCGCTCACGACGCAGACCGCCGGCGCCCTTGTCTCTACTCCGGCAGCTCCCATCTCCGCGACCTCTCCCGTGGCCATCGCCCTCTCTGCTCCCGTACGCCTAGACCACGGCAATTTCATGCTGTGGAAGGGCCTGCTCCTGCCCAACCTCTCTGGCGCCGGTCCCCACGGACACCTCGACGCGACCACGGCTGTACCAGCGAAGGAGATCACCACCGGGCAAGGCAGCGAGGCGGTGACCACTCCCAACGCCGCCTACCACCAGTGGTGGACCCAGGACCAGAAGGTCGTCGGCTTTCTTCTCGGCGCCATGGAGCCAACCATCGCGTGTCAACTCATCGGCTGTAAGACCGCAGCCGAGGCGTGGACATCTGTTCGTGCCATGTTCGGCGCCCACAGCCGCGCGAACGTTCGGCACATCCGACGTCAACTTCAAACCCTACGGAAGGAGGACAAGCCCGCGGCGGAGTATATGCACATGACGAAGTCCCTCGCCGACACCAAGACCAAAGTAGTACAGAGGTACCATCTGTAGATATTCAGTATTTGCAGAAAACGAGAGATACCCTATCGAGGGGTCTCGGGTCTGTTTATATATTAGCGATACAAGCCTCGAGGCCAAGGCATATTACAGATATAGTCGGTATCGGTAATCTAACTCCTATCGGAGTAGACTCCGTACCCCATACGAACCTAATACGAACCTATTGTATTCCTATTGTATTCAACACCCCCCCTTAATCTAAGCCTGAACTAAGGTTTAGATTGCGTTTGAACTCATCAAGTAACTTCACCGGTAGTGCTTTAGTGAAACCATCCGCCACCTGATCTTTATTGGAGATAAACTTGATAGCCAGCTGATTGTTTGCAACCCTTTCACGAACAAAGTGAAAATCAATCTCAATGTGCTTAGTACGAGCATGAAACACTGGATTTGCAGACAGATATGTAGCTCCCAAATTATCACACCAAAGACATGGTTTGTCTCGTAAGACAACACCAAGTTCTTTGAGTAATGCCTCAACCCAAATCAGCTCTGCTGTAGCATTGGCCAATGCCTTGTATTCAGCTTCTGTACTTGAGCGAGACACTGTAGATTGTTTACGAGCGCTCCATGAAACCAAATTTGGACCAACAAATATTGCAAAACCACCTGTGGAGCGACGATCATCTAAACATCCAGCCCAATCAGTATCAGAAAAAGCACTAAGCAATGTATACGAAGACTGAGTGAAGGTAATGCCAATATTCACAGTATCTTTGACATATCGAAGAATACGCTTCACAGCTGTCCAATGGGCTGTAGTGGGAGCATGTAGAAACTGACAAACCTTATTAACTGCGAAGGCCAAGTCTGGACGTGTCAATGTCAGATATTGTAAAGCACCAACTATGCTTCTGTAGTTTGTACTATCCGTAGGACCAAGTGGAGTGCCATTATGAAGAGCTAACTGTTCAGAAGCTGATAGTGGTGTAGGAGCTGGTTTACATTCCACCATATTAACTTTACCAAGTAACTCGGTTGCATATTTTTCTTGTGTCAACAACAGGCCATTACGAATATGCTTAACTTCAAGACCCAAAAAGAAATGAAGATCACCTAGGTCCTTGATAGCAAAATGAGTATTGAGATCTTGAACCAAGACCGAGATGGCCTGATTAGAAGAGCTTGTAACTATGATGTCATCAACATATACCAGAACAAACATAGTTATACCTGACTTGTTGTAGAGAAACAAAGATGTATCAGCTTTAGAGGGGTGAAAACCAAGAGCACACAATTTGGAGCTGAGTCTGGAGAACCATGCTCTAGGTGCTTGTTTGAGTCCATACAAAGCTTTATCAAGTCGGCAGATATGTTGCGGAGCGTGAGTGTCCTCAAAACCTGGAGGTTGTCTCATATAAACTTCCTCTTCCAGAACACCATGAAGAAACGCGTTCTTGACATCTAGCTGCCTCAGACTCCAATTGTATGAAACAGATATTGCTAGAACAGTGCGAATAGTAGCTATCTTAACAACTGGACTGAAAGTATCTTCATAATCAATACCATATCGTTGTTTGAATCCTTTTGCAACCAAACGTGCTTTGTATCTATCAATGGTCCCATCAGCTCTTCTCTTGATACGATAAACCCATTTGCAATCAATAATATTTCTGCGGGTATTAGAAGGAACCAAATGCCAGGTTTGATTTTCCATAAGTGCATCATATTCCTCTTGCATTGCCTTATGCCACTTAGGATCATCAAGTGCCTCCGAGAGAGTACTAGGTTCACCTGAAACAGTCAAAAGAGCACGTCGAGGATTAGTGGTTCCATATATTGTTGGCTGACGGCCATATTTTACCGTGCCATCAGTGTATTCCCGTGGTTTTCGAACGCCCTTCTGAAGACGTGTGCGTGCCACTGAAGGGGACACAGGGGCAGACACGGTTTCTTCTGCGTGAGATTCCGTGCCTGGGGCAGTATCTGACGCAGCACCTGCAAGAGTTTCCGTGCCAAGCGCACCTGGCGCAGCACTTGCGTGAGATCCGGCTGCGGGAAGTTCCGTGCCGAGCGCAGCAGATCCAGGCGATTCGGTGTGACCCCCGGTGTGTCCAGCAGGTGAACCAGCAGAGGGCGCAGAAGATCCGCTGGCGCTGGACGCGGAGGAATCGCCCGCGCGGTTGACAGAAGACCTGGCAGCGCTGTCAGGGGACCACTGCATGTCGCTGTCCGGGAATCGCTGCATGCCATCAGATGCATGCGTATCCTGCTCGCAATTCGTGCCAGTGCTGCCATCTGCATGTGTATCGGGATCGGGAACCTCAGAAGAAACCGAACCAGAGGAATGTTCCACAGAATCTGCATCAGATTCAGCACCACTTTCGTCATCTTGTGCAGAATTTGCAATTTCATTTTCTGGGGTATTTTCTTCACTGTTTTCTGTGGGATTTGGACCTGTATCTTCATCTACCTGCAGCACATCAGTAATAGGCACAATTGGTTATATATGGTCATTAGTATGTTGCGCATTCACATGAGGACTATGAGGGGATGTTGACAAAAGAAGAATTTCTTCTCGCAAGCGAGAACCAGCATTTGGATGAAGAGAGGCAAACGGGAAAACATTTTCATCAAAAACAACATCCCGAGAGACATAAACTCTACCAGTGGAGGTGTCAAGACACTTAACACCTTTGTGAAGAGGACTATAACCAAGGAAGACACACTTTTTGGATCGAAAAGCAAGTTTTTGCTTGTTATAAGGACGGAGATTGGGCCAACAAGCACACCCAAAAGTTCTTAAGGCATCATAGTTGGGTTTCACATTGAGAAGACGTTCAGTGGGAGTTTCAAGATTGATAACACGACTAGGAAGCAAATTTATGAGGAATGTAGCTGTAAGAAAAGCTTCATCCCAGAATTTAAGTGGCATAGACGCATTAGCCAACAAAGCAAACCCCACTTCAACTATGTGACGGTGTTTCCTTTCAGCTGAGCCATTTTGTTGGTCTGCATGCGGACAAGAAACATGGTGTGTAATTCCCACTTTTTGGAAGAACCCATTGAGTTTTTCATATTCACCTCACCAGTCTGTTTGCATTGTGATGATCTTTCTATCAAATTTGCGCTCAACAAATTGTTGAAAATTAAGAAACACTTGATAAACCTCAGAGCGTTTCTTAAGTAAGTATATCCAAGTGAACTTACTATAATCATCAATAAAGCTTACATAGTATGCATGTTTGCCAACTAAAAGAGGGGCAGGACCCCATACATCGGAAAAAACTTGTTCCAATGGAATAGTAGAAACACTAGTAGAGGTTGGATATGGAAGCTGATGACTCTTAGCTAGTTGACATGAATCACACACATAGGGATTTATTTCAGGAGTGTATGAGAGTTTATTCTTTCTAAGAATTTGCTGAACTACAAAAGATGAAGGATGTCCTAAACGGCGATGCCAAGTAGATGACGACGGCTTTATTGAAACAAAAGCATGCTTGGTTGACTTGTTGGAGATAGGCACCAAAGGATAAAGACCATCATGGCAGGGACCTTTAAACAGAGTTCTTCTTGTGGTTTGATCCTTTATCAAAAAGAAAAAGGGGTGAAATTCAAGAAAAACATCATTGTCTAAGGTAAGTTTATGAACAAATATGAGATTCTTTAATGCATTAGGAACATGAAGGACTTTGTTAAGATGCAATGGATTATGTGAAGTGCGCAAAATAGTATGACCAATATCACTAATAGACATGCCCTTACCATCTGCCGTGTGCACTTGATCACGTCCCTTGTATTTCTCTGAGGTGGAGAGTTTGTTCAATTGTCCAGTGATGTGATCCGTGGCTCCTGTATCATTGTACCAGTTTGTGTCCACTCCATATGAAGCAATATGTGCTTTCTTTTCTCCCCCATCATGGTCACCTTCATCATCACTATCTTCACGACGCCACCAACAATCTCCAGCAGAGTGACCATGAATCTTGCAAATCTGACAGGTGATATCAACATATGGAGTAGGAGCACGGCTTCGGTATCCCTTGGAGCGTCCCTGCCTCTTGTCACGTTTAGCATCCTTCCCATCATCACGTTTCACTTCACGTTTGGTGTCTTGGCTGTGGTCACGACGCCAATTACCATCATTGCGCCTCATGTCACGATTATCATCATAACGTCGATCATCATGGCGTGTATAGTAGGGTCCATCATCACGACGAAAGCGCTGGTCTCCTCCTTTGCTATTGTATCCACGTTGAGCAGCGTTTACCGAAGAGGTGAAGCTAGGGGATCCATTGGAGGGATCATTGCGCATGTCATAAGAGGACATGAGATTGAATAAATCATCAACTGTGGTGTGTGGATTGCTATCAACGGCAGTGACCAGCGCATTATAGGAACTATCAAGGCCATGCAAAAGATATCCAATAATCTCATCTTCCTCAAGTGGTTTCCCTGCTGCAGCAAGTTCAGTTGTGAGGTTTTTAACCTTAGTGAAGTATTCAGATACTGACTTATTCTCCTTGCGTATATCATTGAGAGCAGCACGAAGATGTTGAACTTTGGAACGAGAGGCAGTGGCAAACATAGTGTTGATGGCTGCCCAAGCTGTAGCAGTAGACTCCATCCCAAGTACGTGGGAGAGTATATCCGGGGAGAGCGAATTTAACAAAAATCGCAGGACCTGCTGATCCCGAGCAATCCAAGCGAGGTAAGCAGGGTTTTCTTGTATTGTCTTCCTCTTCTCGCTATCCTCGGTCTCCACCGTAGATGGTGGTGCCTTGTCTGTTCCATCCAATAGCCCCATCACGTTCGCTCCTCGGAAGGCTGGAAGGACTAGAGCCTTCCAAAGAAGGAAATTGCTTCTGGTCAACTGTTGGGCTGGAGGCGCACCGAGAGCAGCGGCCAAGGAGGTGATCGAAGACGAAGAACTCATGATGACTGATTATTTGTATTCAGTATTTGGCCTCGACAAAAGCTTCAGGAAGACGATGACGAGAGCTTCAGTATTTGGTATTTGATCTCGAACGAGGACTTCGGTATTTGGTATTTGATCTCGGTCAGGTGCACAGCTTCGGGATCTCAACTGGACAGCGGACGTCGATCTTGGCGTCAGGTCCGCAGCTCGGGATCTCGATTCGCGAGATCTTGGCTGGACAGCAGACGTCGGGGTTTGAGGTATTCCGATCGCGGCGGCAATCTCTCAGGGCAGCGGCGGCGATCTGATTTCCAACGGTAGCAGCTAGATCATGGAAGAATTTGCTCTGATACCATGTAGATATTCAGTATTTGCAGAAAACGAGAGATACCCTATCGAGGGGTCTCGGGTCTGTTTATATATTAGCGATACAAGCCTCGAGGCCAAGGCATATTACAGATATAGTCGGTATCGGTAATCTAACTCCTATCGGAGTAGACTCCGTACCCCATACGAACCTAATACGAACCTATTGTATTCCTATTGTATTCAACACCATCTTGCATATACAGAGTATGGAGGAGGACGCAGGATCACCACGGTGTCGACCGAGCTAGCTAGTACAGACGATGCAGGATCCCTGATTAGCCACACTTGATTTTTTTTTTCCGAATTAACTCTTGTGAGCGATGGTGTCATGTTCGGTGGCCATCACCTGTCACCTATGTCTGATTCTGATTCGGATCAGCTTGGGGGAGAGTATTTCTAGCCTCGTGAGGCCAGCTTCCTTTCATGACGCCATCTCTGGCAGACATCTCCGTCGGCGTACCCCGTAGGTTGGCGTGCGGCTCGCTGCGCAGGCAGGGTTCACTGCCCGTTGTACTCCGGATTCTTTCTGACTACCAACACTCGCCATGTTGTCTCGCCAAGAGGACGACATAGTAGCCGTTGGCGTCTCCTTCATGTAGAGCCAGGAGAGTCTGTCAAGAGTAGAAGACCACCCGGGAAAGGTGTCATGGCGGTTGTAACATAGGAAAGACATGTAGATCGCATGGATGTATGATGTACTGACCCGATCGTCAATCTCAATCTGCGAATTCATGTGGTGGCGCTCGCTAGAGGCGGGAAGATGAGGACGGTGCCCAAGACCGGAAGCGTCCCGTCCTGACTCCTTTAACGGGGATTTACCGATGACGCGGACATGAACCGGTGGTCAGCTGAATGGAGAAACGGATGTAACCGCGTCACGACGAAGTGGCCACCGGCCGGCACCGGCAGCCATCGTGAAAGTGTCTGCCGCAGGCAGCGCTGCATCTCCCGGTAAACTACGGCGTTGTTAAGCATCACGTCGGCGGTGGCTCCTTTGTTGAAGGAACCAATTGATCGATCTTCTCCTCCACTTTGCGATTTGTACCCGCCGCCGTGAACTCGACCTAGACATGCCGACTGTTTTCTCCATGGCTGTCACGGGCGGGAGGCTAATTAATTGTTCTTCTAGCAGCCGGTCGGACATATATATATACAGGACATGACATAGCTAGCTAGGATTTTCCAGTTCGGATCCGAGTCCTAGCTCCAAAGATGTAGGGCATCGTACATCTGTTTTTTTTATGGATCCATGAACCAGTTTTCCTGCCGAGGCTCTGTTTTTTTTAGCGGTGTAACCAGTTATTTTTTTTTGACTTAAACAAAACTATATAGTAGAGATTACCGGTGGTAGGGTGGGTAATTTGTGTCTAATTTGAGGGACAGTTTCAATGACCTACCAAACCAAACCAAACCAAGAAAACCTTATCTCCTTTATTATTATATTACTAGCAAAATGCCCGTGCGTTGCTACGGCTTATCACATTTTGACTTATCTATGCAGATTACAATTCGGTCTTTTAAATTCATACAAAAATTAAGAAGTGCACCATAAAGAATCACTTGAAAAATGAGCTCAGAGAAATTGAACATCAAGACCTCGTGTGTTTTCCACACGGAACCCAATGCAGCACCTATCGCTTCCACGTACCCCATCAACACAAACCACACGAAAACTATTAAAATTTGTACCGGAACTTTAGTCCTTGGATCCATTGCACGTGCACTACCGGAAATCCCTCGGATTAGTAGTCGGTGAAGCTAGTCCGCGCCATGGTGCTTACTGTTGCACAACCTCTGCCGGCTGGCCGGTCCCGAGGATGTGCGATGGTGGTGATGTAGTCGAAGGCGAAGAACAACACACGTACGGGAAAGTAAATGACACAGGGGAATAGGCAAGATCTCTTTATTGATGTGTTTCTGGCAACTAGCTATGTACAATCTTTTCCTTGTTATATAGAGGGGATGGGCTAGATGGATAAGTATCCACTTATCGTGGAGAGGGTCCAGGTAAAACGTGGGCTGAGTAGACTCACCGCGTGGGCTACCCTGTCATGCTAGTTAGGTTCCGTAACACTCCCCCTTGGGTTTTATCCGTATAGCCATGCCTCAAAACACCAAAAAATCTAGTGGGGAAAATATGGAGAAAAAGCACATGGTGTACTTTTGCTATGTTGCACGAATTGCCTCGTTAAAAACTTTATGTGAGAAACTTCATAAAAACTCACTAAAGTGAAAAAGAGTACAACTCGCTTAACTATTAAGTCAAGTAATCAATCATCGGGACCGAGGTTTTAGTGATGAGTTTGTGAAGATTCTCCCCCTGAACCTTACATCTTCCTAAGTCTCATCATACCGATTCCACGAACACATCTCTCGAAAGAAGATGCCGGTAATGATTTAGTGAAGAAATCAGCAAGATTTTCACATGACTTAGTATGTAAGATCTTTACGTCATTCAACTTCTGCAACTCATATGCGTAGAAGAACTTGGGGTTGATATGCTTCGTGAGATTGCTCTTCACGTAACCCGTCTGTACTTGTGCAACACAAGCGGCATTATCTTCATAGATAATAGTGGGGGTTTGGACGGTGTTCAACCCACATGACATCTGGATCTGGCCGATCACCCGTCGAAGCCATACACACTCACGTGATGCTTCATATAGTGCTATGATTTCCGAGTGGTTCGTCGAAGTTGACACTAGAGTTTGGTTAGACGATTTCCAGGAAATAGCGGTTCCACCACAAAGGAAAACATATCCAGTCTGAGACTTGGATGTGTGCGGGTCCGATAGGGGAATGTTCAAGTTGCAAACCTAGGCAGAACTTGGTTTTGCCTAAGTCTTTCATTTCGAATTCCGACATCAGGTAGGAACTCGCTTCCTCAATATCCTCAGGTTTACCGATTATATTCAAATCGTCCATGTACACCGAGATAATACAGAAACCATCTTGTGATCTCCGTATAAAAACACATCGGCAATCTTCATTGCTCGTGTAGCCCTTCTGATGAAGGAAATCGCTTAAACGATTATACCACATCCTACCTGACTGTTTAAGTCCATACAGTGACTTTTTAAGCTGAACACTGTATAAACCTCTGTTAGCCCTATCTTGGTTCGGAACAGGGATACCCTCGGGTACCTTCATGTATATGTCCGAATCCAAATTATCATAAAGGTAAGCGGTAACAACATCCATAAGTTTCATTGTCAAGTCCATGTTTACTGCCATTGAGATCAAGTATCTAAAGGTAATTCCATCCATGACTGGGGAGTAAGTTTCCTCGAAGTCGACACCTGGTCGCTGGGTGAAACCTTGAGCAACGAGCCTTGCTTTGTACCTTACTACCTCGTTATTTTCGTTCCTCTTTCGGAAAAAAACCCATTTGTGGCCAAAGGGGCGGACATGGGGAGGAGTTAGACAAACAGGTCCAAACACCTCTATTTTGTTGAGAGAAAATAACTCAGTAGTTATTGCCTTCTTCCAATCTTTCCAATCCGACCTTTGCTTACAATCAGCGAGAGTGTTATGCTCTGGGTCAAGATCTATGATTGAGGCAATTTTCTTGGCAAAATAAATGTCGACATTTTCCATAGCTCGATTAATTGACTCGCCCGAATTAATATAATTAATGGCCATTTCGTCATGGAGTGCATCAGACACATTCCCTTCACCGGATTTCCCATTCCGGGAGCAAGGTCCTTTAGCTTTCCCGCTCCAATGTGTGCGCACACATCTTCGCTGGGTATTTCCGAAATAGGAAATTTCAAGTACGGAATTTCGTGCACTGAAACGTCCGTACTTGTGCCAGGTTTCAAATGGCTCTCCTTTGCAGGGGTAGGCTGCGATAAATCTCTCTTATCCTTTTTCTTCGGGCGTCCCCGGGTACTTGGGATTTGAGAAACCGGATTTCTCGTCCTCTTAGGCCTAAGAACGGGAGCGGGTATACCATGATTTCTCTTTGGTATTTCAACCCTTTCCGGTGCATTGCGCGCGGGCACATGCGACCTTGTCACAGTCTTTAAGTCACTAAAGTGATCAGACAGTTGATTCGCCAACGAGTGCAAATCTATTATCTTTTGAACTTATCTATTAGAATTAGCAGTGCGCGGGTCATGAGCTTGGATCCCCGTGGCTTGCCACGTAAGTTCTCGACTTTTATCATCAAGGGATTGATTATCTCCCCCTAAAGTCGGGAAAAGATCCTCGTAAAAAATGCAATCAGCGAAACGAGCCGTATGACAGTAACCTGATTATGGACGCAGTCTCATAACCAACGTATATCCCCGACTTACGGAGCGGTCCCATTGCTGACCGCTGAAGGGGTGGTATTGGTACATACACCTGGCAACCGAACCTACGAAGGTGGGAAATTTTCGGTGCCGACCCTTGCGCAAGATGCATAGGAGAATGGATGTTGTAGGCCGATGGTCGAAATTTGATGAGATTGGCAGCGTGTAACACTGCGTGACCCCAACATGTAGTTGGTAAATTACAACCCTGAAGGAGCGGTCTGGCAATGAATTTAATTCTTTTAACCAATGCCTCCGCAAGTCCATTTTGCGTGTGGACGTGCGGTACAGAATGCTCAAGTTTGATTCCTGTTGCCATGCAATAATCATCGAACGCCTTTGAAGTAAATTCACCGGTGTTGTCCATTCGAATAGACTTAATACGATGATTAGGAAATTTATTCCTCATTTGTATGATCTGAGAGATCAACTTTGCAAAAGCATGGTTCCTTGTTGATATCATGCTAACATTGGACCATTTATAGGAAGCATCAATTAGCACCATGAAGTACCTAAACGGACCCGAAAGGGGTTGAATAGGACGGCATATGTCCCCTTGGATACGTTCCAAGAACGCGGGGATTTCATCCTTCACCTTTAGGGGTGATGGTCTAATGATTAATTTCCCCTTAGCGCATGCGGAGCACACGAAATCACCAGGATTCGGGAAATTTTTCACATTAACATTATGACAATTAGAGTTGTTAATTATGTTTCTCATCATCGTAAGACCGGGATGTCCTAACCTATCGTGCGAAAGGCAGAATAGTTCAGATCTTCTAAAAAAAGTTTTAAGGGTAGTGTACATGGGTAGTGCTACTATCTTAGTGTAGTACAACCCTGTAGCGAACGAAGGAAGCCTTTCGACAACATGTTTACCATTTTCATCGCGTTTCGTGATGAGTAGGTACTCCTTACCGGTGTCATCATCATGGGTCTCAATGTGGAACCCATAACACGAATGTCTTTAAAACTCAAGAGAGTACGAGTCGCTTCCGGGTACAACAATCACTACACTATGCTATAAACTTGCCGACAGAAGCATCTGTAGGGATATGGTACCTTTGCCGACAGACTGCCTGTGGTAAAGACCTATGCCAACAGAAGATGAAGAGTCGGGGCAAAAGCAGTCGGCCTAAGTTTTACCGACACAGAAAACCTTTGCCGACACATGTTCTGTTGTGGCTCCCGTACCTATGCCGACAGTTATTCTGTAGACATACTCAGGACCTTTGCCGACACTTATCTTGTAGCCATTCATACCACTTTTGCCTACACATATTTTGTAGCCATTTGTACTACCTTTGCCAACACTTGTCTTGTAGGAATACCTTTGCTGACAGTTATGTTGCAAAACACAATCACATATATATATATATATATATATATATATATATATATATATAATGCTTAGTTATTAGCTTTATTAGTTTATACAATCCATAGATACCATAAACACTTGAGAAATACTCATTCTCATCTTTAAAAAACACTTGAGAAATACTGATTTCTTTAACAACCATATACTACACAAGGAGAAGTATATGCACATATATATCATCAATACATTTACCAAAAGTACAGGAACATCAACTACTTTCCATGGATACTGTTTTTGGCCAACTCATCATACATGTAGCTACATAGTTTGGTTAATCCATCAGGAAAAAATTGAAAATAGTTGCTTCTCCGCACATCTAGGAGAACTAGCATGCTGGTCTAAAACACTTTATGTCCTCAAACACCCGATGGTCAAAAGCACTTCAAAGTCATCATATCCATGTGGCACAAGGTGGCTGAGTATCTGAAATGTTGTCAAATAAAAGTTGTCATGCTGTGAATTTTTCAAGATGGCAGGCAACCAATAAGTTTATAGTTGACACAACATCACATAGTTAATGCGATCTACAAAAATAATTGCTTCCCGAACATTGTGTGCAAATTTAGTACAACAGAGTCGATGCTTTGTGGGAATTGCAACATTAGGTCGCATTTGGATAGGTAAATTTAAGCAAAATACAAGAATCGAAAAGAAAAAAAAGTGGCTCATGTTAATAATGTATTCTTAAGTATCAAGCTGTAGTAATAGCAAAATCATCCATTGTGCTTACAAAGAGAAACCATTATGAAGTGGTCATACAAGACATCGTGAATGTAAGTGTAGTTCTCAACTCTGAGTTGACTGTCAAAGAGGAGTTATAAAACTAGAGGATGCACCTTTTCTAGTATTCAGTTAAGTTACATAAGTATTTATAAGTAGGGGGGTTTTTTCTGTGCAACTGAAACCGTACAAAAGGAAGCAAACACGCTTGTGCAGGAAACAACTACTCATGCATATGAATAGAACGGATCAAGGTTAGTTAGTCGAACCTATGTCAGCAACATGAAGCCACGGACAACTTTACGATGAACTTCACGAGTAGCCTTTTACTGTGAAACTGTGACTAAAACACCAGGAAATATAGACTCTCAAGTAACATATATTGAAAATATTAAAAATCTCTCATATGTCAATATACCAAATGGGGGTCTTGCATGAAACATAATTACACCATAAATCAATATACCAAATGTCAATCGGCTGCAATGAGTATGGCAGGATAATGAAGCATCGCTAATATCATGTAAATTATAAGTTGCCATATAGAGTACCGTCCTCACGGAACATCTTCAAAATGCAGACCAGGACCAGAAGTTAAACATTGCACTGGCTACATGCAAATGTACATAGGGTTATATTGTAGTTCAGCACAAATTACATTAAGAAAAGGTTTATTAGTACTGCATCATTGGTTTGCCCATACATCCACATTCAACAAAAATAAAAAGACAAGACAGGTGGCAACATTTGAAAATTTTACTAGCATGCTTCTCTCGTTTAAAAAAATGCCAGGAGATTTTTGTACCACTAAGAGCTCCCATTTCCCTTTGTTCTAGTTCTTACAGGACCTAAGACTGAACTCATCAATAATAAGCAGCCCAGGCACCAGATCACCAAGCAATTCCCCATCACATCGACCCTTAGTTGATATATGGACATACTACAAGAAATGAGAGAGGTAAGTGAAATACCTAAACATTGCTTTCCTGCATCGATGTCCCTTTAACTTTCTTACACCTGCCCAACGAGATCTATAACAAGGTGATAATGCAACCTGGTACCTCCTAGTAAATCGGATCTATCACTATCCTTATTCAATGCATCGGACACATATAGATAAGAATACAATAGGTCTATAGTATAAATCAAGAACATATCTAGGATAGAAAGAAACTACACAAAAATTCTTACCAGAGAAGAGCCAACATCTTACCATCACGGAGAACATCCGAAGTCTCAGATCCAGTCCTCCAGGCTCAAGCCCTTCCTCCTCCCATGCTCAGATCGAGTCTTCCAGCCTAAGATCCGCCATCCATTGGGCATCTCGATTTGCTCGGTAATGGGGAAACATGAGGGGAGTGGAGGGCGGGCGAGTTGTGTGGGACATCCCTACGAAAACAAATGCTCTGAACATCAAACCAATATACATAGAAAGATGGCAAAATTGGCTATGGCAGGCAGCTCAACTGACCGAAAGACTCTGGTTGCCGAGGACGAGAATCTTGTTGCTGGCCGGGGAGACGCAGAACTTTGTCGCGGTTGGAAGCAACATGGACGACCTACCCAGGGCCCTTCCTAGGCATGGTGCCGGTTGGGCGGCCCGGCTGAGACAGATCCATCCCGGGCAGGAGGAAAAGGTGTGGGCATCGTGCTTCACAAGGCTCGCCGTGTTCGTTGAAGGCGCCGGCGGCAGCACCACCAGGGAAGGCGTGCGGTGCACGGGGTTTGGTTGCTCAAGGCTATGTGTACCGTCTGCGGCAAGGGCTAGGTGAATGAAATCCTGCCGGAGGTGGAGGAGGGGAAGAGGCAGCGACGCTGGCGGCTTGATGTGGAGGGCGGAGGTGGAAGGCGGCGGCAGTGGACGGGGAAGGCGTTGACGACGGTGTCTTTATGCAGCAGGCGAGTGGAGAGACAGCGACGGCGGTGCCTAGGGTTAACCAGAGTCGTGGGCGTGTGGGAGATTTGGGGATTTTTCGCTGTGGGGCTGACTGGAGAGAAGCTTAGACACGCGGGGATTTTCAGTCTCGCGCCTCTATTTTCACTTCTGGCGCCTTAATTTTCCGGTTCTATCTTCTTGCCACGTGTAGAGCTACGCCGATAGGTCACATGTTGCGCCCACACTCGTGCCAACTGATTTTCTGTCGTTATTTAAATGCCAACACATTTTCGGATGCTACATGAACTCCAACAGATCGTGTGTCTCTGTTGGTTAACCTATGCCGACAGATTCTTTGTTGCCAAAGCTTAGTAGCTACGCCGACACATGATATGTTGGTCTTATTGCACATTTGCCTACACAATTGTGTTGGCAAGTGTCTACCGTGGTGTAGTGAATGCATCATTAATGATCAAAGTTGTTCCCATGGGGAGTGTTATAGTGGCTCGTCCGGAGCCAACTATATGAGGACCGCAGCCGGCGATCGTCGTAATACTCCCTGGAATTTTCTACATGGACTCAAAGTACTTTGTATCTCTCAGGATGGTATTGGTGGTACCGCTATCGGCAAGGCACGTTTCCTCCATTCAGGCGCCACACGTGTTCTAAAATATAGTGTCTAATTGTTAAACGAGAACGAGGAAGATGCTATAGTAATAATAATTAAACATGCAAATATTTCAGAACATAACATAAGTATCTCTATTTAAAATAATGGAATAAATGAATGAGGACGAAGTCATCCAAGCGCCGATAAATGTTTAAGGAAACAAATTATGTTGCTCTCATAGAGCTTACAACCAAATTGAATGAATTGTATCAAATTATTGCCATAAGAATCATGAATAAATGAGAGGAATTTAGATGGAGCCCGCAAGACAACCATCGGGCTCATTCGGGATCCCCATCTCGCTAAACTTCCTGGCTTGTTTTACCCCCGAAAGGCTGCGAGGAGAAGTTCTTTTTTCAGAACCTCATCCTATGCCGCATCCATCTATAGGACATAAATGAGCTCTGAGTACTGCGTGAAGTTCTCCTGGCGGTAGTTCCGCGCTTTCTGGAGATTAAGCGAATGGAAGGTGGAGAGAGTTTTCTCTATCTTCTCCTCGTCTGTGATTCTGGTACCACACATGTCGAGAGCCGTACAAATCCTGTGTAACGCAAAATTGTACGATGTCACCGACTTGAAGTCCATGAACCTCAGACGCAACCATTCCGCCTCCGCCTTTGGCTTGATAAGGTACTTCAACCTAGCGAACCGCATATTCAAGACGGTCCATAGGGTTGAGGCACTCCTTACAGCCATGTACTCGTTTTTCAACGTTGCACACATGTGATGGCGGAGGAAACGAAGTGCCTGGGCATTCTCTGCCGCAGTCGTGGTGCTAGGGGCTGTCAGGGTCCCGCAACCAACGCTCCCTTGATCTTCCGGCCCTCGAGGACGATCTCTACGTCCGAGGCCCAAGCAAAGTAGTTTAGACCGCTGTGAGCCAACTCCTCAAATTCCCGGTTCATGATTCCGTCCATCTGCGATTTATGCAAACATGTATCAGATTACAACAGGTAATCGTTTGCATAAAGCGATGTTGATACAAAATTCAATAAAGCGGCGTTCCAAAATTTAAGTAACATGCTAAAATGCTCTACTAAGTATTAAAACAATTAATAACTGTAGTAAAACATGGTATGAAAGCATGTAAAGAGAGATATTATGTTAAGCGCGTTCTAAATATGAAAATTGGCCCTAAAAATGACTTTCCGAATTTATTTAGTACCCAATTATACTGTTTCAGAAAAAACAGACAATTCCAGGGACTTACAGACAATTTAGTCAGCAAGAATTAAATTATACAGAATATTGGAAAACTCTGGGTGCTAAAATGTAAAATACGCGCGCAGAATCGAATTCGGCCTGATCTGGATTAGCAGCAGGCCGAAACGGGACGAAAAATTCGGCCTAAGCCCACCACGCCCTCACTGCGTTGTCCGCCTTCAGTTTTTTTTTCTGTCGCGGACACTGGCCAGATGGGCCGCGTTGGGCAGGCCGAGGCCCATCGCGCCAAGCCGGCCGAAGGCCAGCCGGGACCGGCCGAACCCTAGCGACAGGTCGCGCACGCGCGCTAACCGCGCGCGAGCTCAGGCTGCGGCGATGGATGACCGGCGCCGGGCTCGAGGCCAGGACGGGCCCATGACGGGCGGTGGGGCCACGGAGCAGCGCTGCGATGCGCGGCCGGCGCGGGGTGGTCGGTGTGTGGGCGAGGGCGGCCGCGACCAGCCGAGTGAGCGGCGAGGGCGCGCGCGCGTGACCGAGCCGAATGGCTCAAGGTCGCGGCGGCGGCCGGCCACCTCCGGTCTCGAGGAGACGGGCGGCGCACTGCAAGGCGGGGCGCGACAGATGACGGCGTGGGCTGGACCGTGGCGGTGGGGCGGCGACGCGCGCGCGACCGAGCGGGAGCTCGAGGTCGCTGCGGCGTCGGCGGCCAGCCTGCTCCGGGCGCACTGCCGAGCGGCGCGGGGTGAGGGGGGCGGACGGAGCGCGCGGCCGTGGTTACCGGGGCAGCGGTGCGGCCAGCGCGCGGCGGGGCGGTGTTCGCCGCGGCTAGGCAGCGCGGCCGGCGCAAGCGCTCCACCAGCTTCCGGCCAGCGGCCGCTCGGGCCGCGGGGCGGAACGGCCGTCGGGCGCGCGGGGACGGCCAGCTCGTCTGCGGGATGGCCGGGGCGGCACGACCAAGGCCCATACGGGTGCGGCCATGGCGAGCTCCGGCCAGCAGGGCCTCTGGGCGGCGCGACCGGCGCGCGGGGCGGCCACGATGGCGGCATGGGCGCCTCCATGGATGTCCGTGATGCACAGTACAAAAGAAAAAAATATTTGGAAAATCATCGCCATGGATTCATTTGGAATATTGGCGGCACGAACGCACATTGGATGCGTCGCGGCGGTAACGTGACCAGCAGGATCTCGTTTTGTACCGACTCTCCATAATACAATCAACAAATCCCCCGTGGATCCAAGAGAATCGACATTGGTCGGCGACGTGTTCGTCAGCTCGTCTCTCTGGAGGAAAATCCGTACTACAGATCTGATCTAAAAATTACGCAAAATGGAAAAACGGAAAGGAAATTTCGTTACGGTTCCATTTTTGCGATCCGATCTAAGTTATACCTTCGCGATTTTTGCAGAAAGCCTGCTCGATGCACGCTCGGTGCAGACTCGATGGAGAGACACATGCTGATAACGTGTTGCACAACCTCTGCCGGCTGGCCGGTCCCGAGGGTGTGCGACGGTGGTGATGTAGTCGAAGGCGAAGAACAACACACGTACGGGAAAGTAAATGACACATGGGAATAGGCAAGATCTCTTTATTGATGTGTTTCTGGCGACTAGCTACATACAATCTTTGCCTCGTTATATAGAGGGGATGGGCTAGATGGATAAATACCCACTTATCGTGGAGAGGGACCAGGTAAAACGTGGGCTGGGTAGACCCACCGCGTGGGCTACCCTGTCACGCTAGTTCGGTTCTGTAACACTTACCTGCGGTGTGCCCCTAGTCGGTGAAGGTGGCACGCGCCATGGGTCGACCAGTCTAGGTGCCCTAATAGGTGACGCTGGCACACGGGGTCAAAACCCCTCGCCGGTCGCGCCGCTAGGCCATTGGATTGGTGGCGATGGATCATGTGAGCAAATACATCTTTTGTGTTGTAATCAATTTTCCGTCGTGAAAGGGCTATGTGATTGCGAGGGGTTACGGTGCGATGGCATATATATTTGGTAGCGGGATTTGCGCGACTTTATGCCTAGCACGGTACCGACTCGATTAAGAGTTTCATGCCTTGTATCTTTCTATCCGCTTCCGACCATGGCAACAGTTTATGATTCACCACGTATAAAAACGAAGAGGTACGACTTATGGGTGGCAGGGTGGGTAATTTGTGCCTAACTTTAGGGGTAGCTCTATTTGACACCCAGGATGCAGAATAGTTATTCTACACCCACCCGGTATCTTTTGAACCATAGAAGATTTTTACGTCACGTAAATTTTGTCGTATTAGATATGTCAAGTAGAACCTAAGAAAATATACACATGACATAAACCTTTTATTTACGTGACGCTATAAAAAATGAAAAAAAACACATTTTTACACTGTTTTTATTACTTTTAAGTTGCTATGACTCATATTTTTCATTTTTATGCCGTGTATTCTCTTATGGAATAAACATGAACATAACGAATTCCATACTTAACATAAACTTTTACTTAGGAACGCAAAAAAAATTATGGGTTCAAAATAAATTCTCTGCACCAAGGATGCTGAATAGGGTGTCTATAGAATAGAAATAGAAATAGATAGATAGAAGATTGTGCCTATTATACACGTTTATATATGCAATCATTCGCTATATATTTTTCCGCAATAATAGATACCAGTGGTGAGTATTATCACGGACACGCCATTAGTATTGATCTTAATACTAGGATGCAATGACACGACATTAATACTAGAACAATTACTTGCATCGAAAAAATGCGATAGTGGTAAAACATAACGATGGCGCAAGGTCATCCGTCACAAACGTATATAATTTTCCAAACAGTTTTACTATTATTTTCCATGGAGTGACGCTTTTTTCAGCAAAATTTATTTGGTGTCTTATATTTTTGCACAGAAAGTTTGGGTTGGGGCCCACTTATACATGAAAGTGCATAACGTGGTTATAACATACTCTCATGGAAGTATTTCTCCCAATCGAACTCATAGAGAGCAATATGGTTGAAACTACCGGACCCGCAACTACGTTACCAAACGTATCTGGAAATTGTATACTCTATAAGTTGCTATGAAAAAGGGTCATAAAACGGTTTTGTAGATACTAGAATTAGAGCCCAAATAAAGAAGTAAAGAACAAAAGTGAATGAAAACAAAATAGGCAAAAGCGAAAGTAAACTTGCGGGATTAAACCATATACTAAGTGGAAAAGTATTATTTATACACACATTCGATCTCACTAGTACTAGAGGGATACTAAGTGGCAAAGTATTATTTATATAAGTAAGCAAATTCCTGTGCACACTAGGCTAGCACAACTGTGCACATATGAACCTACGCCGATGTCACACATCCAATGCTAACACTCAGCCGGAAAGGGTCATATGAAGAGAGAGAAAAATACTAGATTAAACCATATAGTTTAGTGTTGTGTACTAGGCCATAACTCAACACAGAACCGAACAATTACACACACATGGATGAATGATTTAATGGGTACACATCGGCATGTTCAATCTAAAAAATATAAAACAATAGAGATTGTTGGAGACGCAGATCAAGATGGGGGTGATGGCAGCGTAGGTGATGGTTGCAGCATCTCCTTCACCTGCTCTTACTTATTTGTCTTGGTGTTGTTGCAGATGAAGGTTTGGTTGTGGATATGGAGTGGATAGGCTGCCCTCCATTGGACTATCGTGGTGTGGAGGGACTAGCCTTCTCCGAGGAGGCTATGGAGATGGATGTTATAGTGCAAGGGCCTCCCCTCCTTATATAGGTGGTTACTTCTTGATCCACGGAATCTAGATGAGTTCCCCTTGACCCCTTAACCAATTTTGACACGAAAGGAAGATTATGGTTCGAATGGGACCAAAATAGGTGTAGAATCGTGGAATTTCAGGTGATTTCCGTTGCCTGAACTCCGTGGTATGGCCACGCACCACCGTACCGGTGGTTGTTACAGATCCCATCTTTGTGTTTCGTGGTCGTACCAACGATCGGTACGGTGATAATATTTTGGATGCCATTTTATGATATTAAATCCATTATTTAGCTCTTTGAGTTCGTATAGACGATTCACACACTTTAGTTCATTTCAATATTGATTTTGGCTTGATGAAAAAAATCAGTATTTTCCAAGCCTCTTAACTTGCTATCTGTCGTGTGCTACTCCCTTTGTCTCCTTTCATTCGAACTTATTAAACTCTTCCTAAACATGAAAGCACAAAAAATACAAGAGTAGCAATTAAGATTATCATAAAAACGTATGGTTGTGAAATGACCATTGGAAAAATGACTTGGAGTTTAAATCAACATAAAAGGTAGGATCCAGTATAGAATATTGTTTAAATTCCAATGTAAACATTTGAAAAACCATGGGTAAAAGTGCATATGAAATGGATGCATCACCCACTTGTCAGGAGCCGTGAACATCCGTAGCCGGTGTCAAGGGTGGCGGTGTGGTGGGCCACACTTATCAATGTTGCCGTGTGACACGATATTTGGCACAGGGTAAAGTTATCATTACAATTAAGTTTTCGCCGAGTGCGTCACATGGTAAAGAATTTTCCTTATGTTTTCCTTCCTTTCTCGTCTATCTAAGAGACATGGCAAACTGCACTCTCCCGTAGTTTATGTATATTAATTTATACAACTGTTCAAAAGCGTAGGATATTTAATAATGGTATTTGGTCGCATATATAATGACATGGTAGCTTTGTTTCGACATAGTTGGCTACACATGGTTTGGGAACATATATGGATCTATGAGCACCATAGTGCAACAAGGTTAAACTCGAAGTTGGGATGCACCATGAATGTTAATGCTACTAGTTTGTATTTCGGAGCAGGCAACAGCCACTCGAGCTGTACACTACGCATATTCCAACAAATTTCCTGTTCGATGGGACGAGACGTAGGATCTTAGAGTCACATGTTTAAGTGATACCCTTGTATCATGACTCCTCATCTAGCAAAGTGGATATACCAATCAAAATTTGTTATATAATTTACAATATTAGAACATTTTTCTTATTGGTTCATACTATGTTCAGTCGTGGCCAGTCACTAAAACAGCTGTTGGGTAAAGATTTCAATCTTGAACAACATCTATGGAATTAAAGTATATGCGGTTGATTTTAATTTTACTAAATAGTTCTTTGTCTTTAACCTATAACTTGTGAGGAGACGACATCAAGCATCAAATTATGCACATCAATTCCCTACTATATATTAGTAAATCCTTATAAAATTTAAAATTATTTGACATGAAAAGTTGCTAATTAAATTTTCTCATGAGAAAGAAAGTGGCTGAGAAGGTATAAATTATTCACATCGAGTCAGCAGTACAAAGCATAGAGCTTTAAGCTAATTAATCTGGGACATCGGAAAGCTATATCTACTTCTGGCTGGTCCATCAACTAAAATAGAACTGCCATCTCTAAAACTAGTGATAACATATAATTCATCTTCTGCACGAGGATCATATTTAAATAGAGAGTGAAGATAAGTCTATCTAAAAATTGAAATGCAATTGGCGGTCTGTAGATATTACGCATGCAGATTAGTGTTGCATTGTTTACATTACAAGGGAAATCCCTACCGTGGCACTCAAAAATGAATAGTTGCTTACCCGGGGAGCACCTGTTTGGTGTTTAATTCTGTATCAAATCCATGAAAAAATCCTTTCCAAAATAATTCCTTCCCTGAAATATCTCAATGCAACATAAATTCAATCAGAACAAATGTGCAACCAACCATCTCTTCTCTTGCACAAAATTGACGCACATAACATATCTCTTCGACCAGATCACCATAGAAATAGCGAGTCATCTCCCATCGATTACCCTGCAAAAAATACCTGATCGGCAATCAACCTGTCTGATTTTGCTGGTTTCCCATGAGTGAATCTCCCCTCCGCACGCCACCATCTGAGCCAAGGTCGTCGCTGCTCATGCAACACTACCTAAAGAGTGCAGTAAAGGTAGCTTACCTTAAAGTATCTATTAATGCCAAAAGCAAATGAACTAAAGGTACACATACTTTATTGACTGGCAGATTGAAATATAAGAAGTTTGCTCCATACCAAGTAAACTGAAGCGTCAAGATGTCTCTAATCCAAGATACCAGTATGAAACTTGCCAAAATGATATTTGGAAATTTGGTGATATTCAGATTCTGGAGGAATCTATTCTATTATTATTATAAACTAAAAGCAAAATACGAATGTCTAATAGACACACCCGGTTGATCCACATCATCATAATTATGTCTACCCTTAGATTAGACGAATTTATAATTATAATGGTCAAGATTTAAAGGTTTTACGTACCCTTACAAACTATAATTGAGTCAAATAATGCTCAAGGAATTAAACAGAGATGCGTGAATGTAGAAAATACTATTTACGATGAGTGTGTCAAATCACATATTCAACTCCGTTAAACCGGGTCGTTGCTTCTTGAACCTCTTCCAAGCCCTGTCCGGTAAATAAAAATAAAAATATGGGTCATCGTACGACAATGATTGAACAAAAGGGGACGATGTAGTGCGACAACGATTGAACTTACTTTGTGAGCATTGACATAATGAGCATGTACTCCTATTGTCCTTTATCCATAGAGTCCATGAGATCAACTATTCTGGTGTCAACGTGAATGTTCAAAAGAATCCAGTGAAAACTGCACACGAGATTATATATATAGTCATGCATAACTCATGAATTACACTTAACACCGACTTAGACAAATAGAAATGTGAAGGAATAGGTATAAGACAGTAACACTCACTCTTTTATGTAAGGAAATAGTATTTCACTATAGTTAAATTGTTTCCTCAAAAACATAACTATGTTATCCTCCGTCTCTTCAGGGAATTCCACTAAAACGTCATCACTGAGGATGTATGGGTCAATGAACCCAATGCCACCGTTTCCATTACATTCCAGAATCTTGATCTTGCATAATATATATCGTGCAGTAAGGACAATATATATAATAAGCAATGATCGAACTAGCTGAGGTAGATACTTACAGACAATAGGTGTTGATGATCGATTTGTCGAGGGCGTCTAGATTATAGAAGAAAAATAGATCTTCAAAATCAATAAAGATCGAGTCATCGCGGAAGTAATCATGTTCTCTAATTTTCAGCACGAGTTGGTCTAGCCCCTCCTTTGCGGTTTGGATATACCACATATGCAGTTGGCGCTTCAATGTTGTCAAAGTGTTGAGCTGATCAGGTTTGACGAGAGACTTCCCTAACTCATATTTCCATGCCAATTCAGCCGGTTCGAAGTTGTTGGATTGGCCTAGGAGTTGGTCAACTGTTATACCACAATCTCTGGCAAACCTCTGAGCTCCTTCCCGATCAACTTGATTGTATGGAGCTTGTACAGTGTCCGATACCTTGAGCGGGGGGGGGGGGATTGTTTTGGATGCTTTACGAGATGGGGAATTGTTCTCCCCGCCTTCTTTACTTTGTCATAAGTCATCGTTAATCCGCAATCATAGCCAGATGGCAGATTCATCTTACCTTGGGATGGCATCTCCAACATATTCTTGAAGTGCTTCTTTAAAGCCGGATCTATTGGTTCCTTTGGCGGCTCTGAGGTTCTCTTTCCCCACGAAGCCATCTGACGTTTCGTTTCCGTAGTCATCCAGTCGTCGGTCTCCTCGTCATTCATATGGTAAGCGAACTTTTCTAGCAACTTCTTTGCTTACTTATTCTTAGGATGTTTCTTCTTCGGGGAAGACTTAGAGGCAGCAACATTCCGCTTAGAGGACTTAGTGGGCTGCCGAGTCGGCTCAGGCATTGGAGATCGAGCCGGACTCGGCCCACTGGCGTCCATGGCGTCGTCATGTGCTGGCAATGATCGAGCCGGGCTGCGTCTCAGAGAAGTAGGTGGTGTATGTGGCGGCGGTGGACTACGTCTCGAAGAAGGTGGCGGTGGTGGCGGCGGTGGACTGCGTCTCGGAGAAGAAGGTGCTTGTGCTGGCAGTGGAATGTGTCTCGGAGAAGTAGGTGCTTGTGCTGGCGGTGTCACCAACACATCGTAACCCTAATCGAACGGCTCCCAAGAGCTCGAAAGAAACACACCCCTGATCCAACGACTCACAAGAGCTTGAAAGAAACACATGATCCGTTTGACACTTTGTGATTGGTCCCAACGAAACAGTAACCCTTTAGTCCCGGTTAGTAAAATGGGCCGGGACTAAAGAGTTTGTTTCTTCTCACTATATATATGTATGCATTGCCACCATTGGCATAAACACATATAAACTCACCACTCTCCTATGGCATATACCGTACACACTCTAACCTTCCTACAGGCGGAGGCACTTTCCGCCTCGAACTACACCTGCCCGCCCGGCTACAACGTCCCCGCCGGCTGGATGTTGATCGTCAGAGCAGTGCCAGTCCCTCATGTTACTCAAGGTGTGGCGCCTCAGATGGCCATCACGAACCACTACTACCACGAGCTCACGCCGGAGGAGCGGAGGAATCCCGGTTGGAATCCCGACTACCGCTCTACTTGGGACGCCTTCTTCATTAATCGGCGTGAGAGTGCGCTCGCCAGGTACGAGGAGAACGACCCGCCTCCTTCGAACTTCAACAAGTCCGGTCGTCAGCTGTGGTGGGGCGGCGGACGAACTCTTCAGAACATTATGAACTACATAAGGGGCCGGCGATAACCACCGCCTACGCTACCCTCACGCCCCGTCTTGGGGCCGTCGTCCTCCGAGGGAGTCCAGAGCACCGTCCGACGATAGTGACGACGACGGCGGCGACTACGACAACTAGCAGATCAGATCCACTCTTGCCATTATGTACTGCCTTGTTTATCTAGATTTATGGTCTCCGTTTAGGTTCAGATCCACTCTTGCCATTTTGTACTGCCTTTTTTATCTAGATGACTCATCGCAAGCGACCAACGTGCGCAACGCAAGTTGCACGCTAGGCAGCTGGGAGGGTGACGGCCGCCATCGCATCCCTGTAGGAGTGCGGGGAGTCCTCCGAGTCAGTCTCCCGACCGCCGCGGCAGCGGTCCGAGCGACCGCGGGGGTTCATGCCGTCGTCAGACAAGGGGGAAGGGGTAGGGGACGGGGAGCGGGAGGAGGAAGACATGGTTGCGGGGGAGATACCGCCGGTGCGGAGGAAGGAGCGGGTGGTCGCCGGGGCTGGAATGGCCGTTGGCAGGGAGGAGAGAGGAGAGGCTAGCCTAGGAGGAGACAGTCATAATTCAAGGGGGGGCTCGTTGAGAATATCAGAAAGTCACATGTGCACCCGTTTGAATTTTTTTCGGACGTAATGTTCGTTGAAAATATCAGAAAGTCACATCGCTCTGGGGCGGCATGCGAGCGAGGCCGCAGCTCTTGGGCAGGCACGACATGCCTAATTCACGTAAAAAATAATAATGACACAACTCTTGTTTTTCTATCTAATTACCCTAATACAAGTTTTACGGTAGTTGGCAATTTTATAGACCGTCCATCCAACTCGATCTAAGGATGGTAAACTAGACGGTACCAGACTTTGTTATCCACTGGTAGAAAATAAGCCTATAGTCCCGGTTCGCCATGCCCGGTAGTCCCGGCCGCGCAACCGGGACTAGCTATGCGCGACTAAAGACCCTCCCCCTATAGTCGCGCCACTTACGAACCGGGACTAAAGGCCCGTCCACGTGGGCGCCAGGAGTCCGTCGCGGCGGAGGACCTTTAGACCCGGTTCTTGTGGCTAACCGGGACTGAAAACCTCCTGCGCAGGTTTAGGGTTTTAGGCCCCCTAAACCTGGTTTCTTTTTAATTTGTTTTGTTTTATTTCTTTTATATTTTATTTTGTGTTTTATTTTAATTTTGATGAAGTTTCAGTACACACACACACACACACACACACATATATATATATATATATATATATATATATATATATATATATATATTTATATTTTACGCTACTACATACATGCATATATATCTATGAAATTTCAAACAAGAATAATTCAATAGGAATATATAATATATATTCAATATCGGGTGACCATATATAGAACTTCGAACAAGTTTCTATATACACAATTAAGATAGATGACCATACACAACTTCGAAGAAGTTTCAATCTGCGAGATGATTATAATTTGCATCATCGGAGGACGCATAGTGTTCTCCTTTGGAATCGATGACATGCCTAAGGAAAAATCCTGCTATTTCCTCTTGAATTGGTCGGAAGCGAGCTTCTGGAGTATGCGCCCTCCGCAAGTTATTGAGACTCTTCCGCGTCGTCTCCGGCTTCTTCTTCTCAGTGGTTTCTTTCCGTATGTTCTCACAAACATAGTATCCACATAGATTGGTCCCCGGTGGCTGCTTATCCACACCACGAACCACATTTTTAAATTCTAGCCGATGTTTGAATTCACCGATAGTTTCATGTGAGAACCGTCTCCAAACTCTACAGTGCAAATAAAATTAAATGAACAAGGGAGTTATTAGCTACTGCATATTAGGAAATGAACAAAAGAGACCGATCGATATAGAGCGCAAATGATTGAAAATAATTACCTTTGCATCATTTTTCTCATGTCGATCCAAAGCTTTGGATCTGAATCCATAGAGTCCATGATAAAAAATGTGGAGCTGTGAAGTTCAATTTTTAGTTGCAACCAGTGGAACCTGCGGACACGTTACATGCACAGTCAGGCATAACTTATCGATTAGACATACCATGCATGGAGTAAACAAAAGAGAATGGGCACAAGAGAGAAACACTCACCCAAAATGGTAAAGAAATAGAATATGACTTTTGAGGTCATGCTTTCTAAGAAAATTGTACAAGTCTTTCTCCACGTCTTTGGAGTGATTTTCTAACATAGTTCCATTAATGATTTGTGGGTCAATGAACCCAACATCATGGATGAGTCTTATTTTGCATTCCCAAATCTTCAATCTGCATAATAGCGTACGCAACAATATAGTTAGGACAATATATATATATATAGTGTAGGCAATGAAGAACGAGATGAGGTAGAAATAAATCACTTACAAAACGTAGCAACTCAGGATAGATTTGTAGAGCTCACGCAGATTGAACAGCTGGAACAATTCACTCATCTCAACTGCTACAGAGTACTTTTTGGTGTGATGCTTCTCTGTAACATCCACATACACAAATTCTCTGTCGGACCATGATATGAATTGTTTGTACCAACGTAGCAGACTTTGCATTAGTGGTGGTAGATTCTTTTCCTGCGTAGGCTCGACGAGAGGCCCTTTCTTCACATATTGTAATGCTACCTCACAACTTGGCGCAGCATCCAGGCCTAAGAAGGAACGAAGAGACATACCCATCTCGGACGCATTTTGCATGGAAGTAGCTACAGTCAATCCCATTGCTGCCGCAGCTGTTCTGACCTCGGGGTCCTGTTCCGGACCGGCTTTCACTATGAGCGGGGGGATCGATTTTTTATTCTGCATCCCGAGCTGGTCAACTTGTTTCCCGCTTTTTTTCATTTTTTCTTTCTCCTCCGCCAATGCTTTTCCTTGCGTACGAAGTTCATTATCATAGTCTTTAGGAAAATTCTTCTCGGCTTGGGACGGTGTCGACAAAAAACCCGTAGCCCACTTGTCTACCTCCGGATGGTATACTTCCTTGGGCTTAGGCTCCTTTAGCGCCTTCTTATGGGCCTTCCATTTCTCATAGTCAGCCTTCGCGACCAATTTGGTTTCAGCATCACTAAGTTCCCAAGGCCTTGGAGGGATAGGCTTCCGTGATGGCTCCGGTACCCCTGTGGTCTTAGGTACATAAGGCTCCGGGTTAATAGTCCAAGAGCAGGTTTCCTTGCTGTCTGCCTGCTTCTGTTTCTTCGCCGGAGGAGCAATGGGGGGTGCGACGGCTGATTATCCGCCGGAGGAGGAATGGGGGGCGACGGCTGCTGCTTATCCGCCAGAGAAGGAATGGGGGGCGACGGCTGCTGCTTATCCGCCGGAGGAGGAATGGGGGGCGACGGCTACTTACCCGCCGGAGGAGGATTGGTGGGCGACGCCTTCTTACCCGCCGGATATTTTGGATCGGGGGAAGGCGTCGAATGGCGTGAAGGAGGCGTAGGTGAACCACCACCACCACCACCACCACCTGCACCATCGGAGGGGGGTGGACTTGTTAGCCTTGGCGTCTCGCCTGGAAACACTATGTACTTCTTTTTCCATAGAATGAACTGGCGCTTGACATCTCCAAGTCTTCTCTCCCCTTCGGGTGTAGCTATGTCAATCTCCAGGTCCTCAAACACTTGGACTATGTCTTCCACCGTGACACGAGCATAGCCATATGGAATGGGGTTGTTGTGATGGAGTGCTCCAGGTGTACAGGGTAAAGCACTGCCGGTAGCTACCTTCGTGGAAATGTTCCCCACGGGATAATGCAGATCACATTCTTTCATCTCCTTTACATCATCCACGGGGTAGTGAGGCTCCGGTGCACGACTCTTGATCATCGGTGCATTAGCAACTGCAGGCGGGGCCTCCGTGGAAGCCACACTGCTTCTCCGCTGATGCTGGCTTCCGAGATCCGCTGCATGTTCTTCATGCGGCCCTCCAGCCGCCGGTGTTTCTTTCACAAGTATTCCAGCCACGGTCTGCTTCAACTCACTAACTTCCGTTGCAAGCTTCGACAGAAGATCTGCAGCCCGGTCCGTATTTCTCTTACGGCTTCTGTAACAGTACGGGTCACCCTCCTGGGAAAACCATACTTTCCACGGCAATCTGCCTTTGCCTCGTATATGTCCTCCGTGTTCAGGATTCCCGAGGGCATGGGTCAGTGTGTCTTTCTCTCAGTTGAACGTGATCAAGCCCTGTTGAGCTCTGGTCATTGCGTCAACAAAGTTTTTTGTGGGAGCAAACGTTTTCTGCCGATGAACACACGCCCCTGTCTCCGGGTCTAACGATCCCCCATGCCCGTACCACCACATTTTGGCTCTTTCGTCCCATCCCTCTGTACCTAGACGGATTCCTCGCGCCGTCAGGCCGTACTCCATCGCCTGCCACTTAGGCGCCGAAACGCGGTATCCTCCTGGCCTTATAATATGATGGTACTGTTTCTTATCCGCATTAGCCTTATTTTTTTCGACATTTCCTTGAAATGCTCCGATTTCTTCTGCGTCACAAATTCTGGCCAATCAGCTCTCAGTTTCTCATATTGTCCAGTGAAAATCGGAGTCTTGCCCTTGTTGAGATATTCACGGAACAATTTTTTCTTGAAGTTCCGAAATGCTTCGGCCATCTTCTGAAGAGCGAACTCTTTGACTAGCCTCCTCCTCTGACGTCCACCCGGAACGTCGTTACCGAATTCATCTTTTTTGTTGTATTCCAGAGGTAGAATGAAATGTACCATAAGCTTTCTCCACAGATCCCTTTTTTTTCTCTTGTCGACATAACTGAAACCAAGACGTGCTTTCTTTGGCTCCTTCCATTCCTGGACTGAGATCGGTACGTTGTCTCTAACAATGACTCCACATTGGTTGATAAACTTTGTGGTGTGTTGTAGGGGCTTGCCGGTTTCACCGACTGATTCGATGGTATATGTTTCTCCTTCTTTCATCGCCTTGTATTTGCCACGCTTTATCGTACTCGATCCGGCCGAGGGCTAAAATAATAAAGAGAGTCGCGCGCGTTAGTGTATATGTATTCAGATTTCAGTAAGTTTGTATCACGAGAGGCTCAATGTATATATATATATATATATATATATATATATATATATATATATATATATATATATATATATATATATATACCTCGCCAGAGGTGGTTGTTCTTTGCAATTGGAGATCGTCGTTTGTCGACGGTTGACCTCCGTCATCAATGTCCATTCCTTCACCTCCTTGCTCATAGACAATGTCCGTTCCTTCACCTGTTTGATCATCGACAATGTTGTTCCTTCACGTTCTTGATCATCAAGGTTCAGATAAGAAGAGACTACATCATGTTCTTCGGCTATCATTTCTAATATAAAACCTTCAGCCTCCTGATCCGTAAGCGGCAAGGCTCTATTGTCCGCCATATGTCACTCCTGCAGACATACATGTAGTAAAAATTAATTAAGTATATAGGAGACTTAGCAAATATTGTCGTAGAAGGAGGGAAAACAGATTGCTAGGGTTTTGGGTGGAAGAACGATGACCACCGGAGGGGGAAAACCATACTTTAGAGGTGTGTCCAAGATTAGTTGCTCAAATGACTTGGAGAACCCCATAGCTAGGTTGCATTTGCTTTCCTGGTCATTTTGATATATTAAACTTAATATTCTGAATTTATTGAATTAAAACTTATTTTCATTATTTTAATGAATTTAATTCAAATTCAAATATGGTCTCATTTTGAACTTTGTCAAACATGATTGAAAATGATATAAACAGATAGCTTACATTTTTGTGAACATTTTGCATATTTTTCCATAATTTTTGAAATTATAAATTAAAAGTTATTTAATTTAGAAGATTTAATTATGTTCTGTAATTCCATATACAGTGGGCAGCACGTGTCACGATGACGTCATTAAAAAAATCTCGCCAACACGTGGCCAGGTGACGTCATGATGACGTCGCCCCTGGCGTCACACGGTGGCCGGCGGTGGCAGTTTAGGCTCTCGGTCTCCGGCGATTCCGGCCACGGGGGAGGGAACGGAGATGGGGAGGAGGCCACGGCCACTGTGGTGCTCGCCACGGGGGAGGGAACGGAGATGGGGAGGAGGCCACGACCACTGTGGTCTCGCCGGCGGCGAATCTGGCCGCGGGAGCGAGCGAGGGGTCGCCGTTTGAGGGCGGCGCGTTCGAGGGGTCGCCGTTCGAGGGCGTTGGTTCGAGGGCGGCGCGAGGCCCGCGGGGAACCTACCGGACGGCAACGGGGCTGGGGTGGAGCAGGGTGGAGGAGGTGGAGAGAAGGGCGTGGCGACGGCGACGGCGCGGTCCTCTCGCAGAGTCTCTGCACGGGCGACGGCGACGGCGACGGGGCAGAAGACGAGCGGGCGCCGGCGCGAGGAAGACGAGGGTTTGGGACTTAGAAAATTTTGGGGCAGGAAGACATCGCGCATATATAGATCCAGCCTTTAGTCCCGGTTGGTGACACCAACCGGGACTAAAGGTCCCCCGGGGTACCCTCCGCGGGCCTTTAGTCCCGGTTGGTGCTTCCTTTGTATCATTTGTCTTCCCATACACGCCCAAGAAGCTTAGCCGGTTCACACAAATATTCTTCGTAACATGCATCACGTCGATTGCAGAGCGGACATCTAGGACTTTCCAATATTGTAGCTCCCAAAATATCGATTTCTTTTTCCACATGGGTACGTGCCCGTCAACTCCCAAAGGAACTGATTGTCCGCCAGGACTCTTTCCAAAGATGACTTTCAAATCCTTGACCATATCAAATATCTTAGCTCCAGTACGTTCAACAGGCTTCGGCCGGTGATCTACCTTGCCGTTGAAATGCTTGCCTTTCTTTCTGACGTTATGATTTCGGGGAAGAAATCGATGATGACCCAGGTACACGTTCTTCCTACAATTATCCAAAAATACACTTTCAGTCTCATGTAATCAGTGCGTGCATGCTTTGTATCCCTTATTTGACTGTCCCGAAATGTTACTGAGAGCAGGCCAATCGTTGATGGTTACAAAAAGCAACGCTCATAGGTCAAATTCCTCTTCTTTGTGCTCATCCCACACAGGTACACCAGGTCTGCCCCACAACTGTAAAAGTTCATCAACTAATGGCCTTAGGTACACATCGATGTCGTTGCCGGTTTGCTTCGGTCCTTGGATGAGCACTGGCATCATAATGAACTTCCGCTTCATGCACAACCAAGGAGGAAGGTTGTAGATGCATAGAGTCACGGCCCAGGTGCTATGGCTGGAGCTCTGCTCGCCCAAAGGATTCATGCCATCAGTACTTAGACCAAATCTTATGTTCCTTGCGTCAGCTGCAAAAATTTTGAACTCTCTGTCGATCTTTCTCCATTGCGTTCCATCAGCGTGGTGTCTAAACTCCCCGTCGGACTTACGGTCCTCTTTGTGCCATCGCAAAACTTGGCATGCTCTTTGTTCCTGAACAGGCTTTTCAACCGAGGTATTATAGGAGCATACCACATCACCTTGGCGGGAACCCTCTTCCTGGGTTTCTCGCCTTCAACATTGTCACCAGGGTCATCGCCTCTGATCTTATAACGCAATGCAGTGCATACAGGGCATTCATTCAAATTCTCGTATGCACCGCAGTAGAGGATGCAGTCGTTAATGCATGCATGTATCTTCAGAACCTCTAAACCTAGAGGGCAGACAACCTTCTTTGCTTTGTACGTACTGGCAGGCAACTCGTTATTCTTCGGAAACATATTCTTCAACATTTTCAGCAAATTTTCAAAATGATGAGTCAGCTACACCTTCCCGTGCCTTCCATTTCAGCAAATCCAGTGTGCAGCCCAGATTTTTCAGACTATTGTCGCATCCTGGGTACAGCGACTTCGTGTGATCCTCTAACATGCGATCCAAATTCTCCCTCTCCTTGTCAGTTTCGCAGCGTCTCCGTGCATCAGCAATGGTCCGACCAAGATCATCAGCGGGCTCATCATGTGACTCTTCTTCACCTTCACCAAACCCTTCCTCACCTTCAGCATCATCCTCCATGAAAGTATCACCGAAAGCGTCATGATATTTGAAATCGATATCATCCTCTTCTTCATCTTCTTCCATTCTAACCCCTTTTTCTCCATTCTTGGTCCAACAATTACAGCTTGGCATGAAACCGTGCCGAAGCAGGTGCATGTGAACGACTTTTGAGGAGGATTGAGCCTTCTCATTCTTACATTCAGCACATGGACAGATAATAAAACCTCGCTTCTTGTTCGCATTTGCCACTACGAGGAAATCTTTCAAACCCGTAGTGAACTCGCAGGAGAGTCGGTTACCGTACATCTATTGCCGATTCATCTGCATTATTATTATATAAAGTATATAATTAACCATCATGCATTTGTTAAACTAACTAGCTGGAAATAATACAAATCATGAAAGGTTCAAGTTGCTAACCGCGATCGCGGAGGTAAAATAAATGAAAACGCTCAAGTGCGGCTCGGACACTTCATATCGTGTGGGTTTCATGCTATCGGGCATTTCATCAAACACCTTGTGTGCATAGTAGGAACCAAAAGCAAACCCACCACCCCTTGTGAATATTGTGAGTAGAAGTGACACCAAATGTGGCAAAGTGCAGCGAGCTGAGTCCTATATAGGGATGGGCCTTTAGTCCCGGTTCACCTGGACAACCGCGACTAAAGGCCTTGGGGCCAGCCTGAGGACCTATTAGTCCCGGTTGGTCTGGCCAACCGGGACTAAAGCCCCTCCGGTCCGCCAGCTGTGGACCGAGCGCGCTGGGCCCAGACTATTGGTCGCGGGTCTCGTCCCGAACCGCGACTAAAGACCCCTATGGTCGCGGGTCGATTATTTTGGGGACTAATGGGGGCGTATGGAAGGCCTATTTTCTACCAGTGATCGTTTAAGATGTGCTACCATGTCAGAGTTTCTTGGTACTTTGTACTGCTCCTTTACAGATTTGGTAATTCACCTTTGGCTGGTACGTCTTCTCTGCACCATCTAAAATCCTAATGGGACGAAGAACTAAAGACTAAATAGATTACAACAATAAAAACAATATTCGTATACCCTTTTTCTGTGCAAATACCAGAAGAAACTCAGGGTGAAAAATACAAAATTCAGATAATTCTTGGCACAACATAACAAATTCAGATCAGGGCCATGTTCAGTTAATTGGTTTTACTCAATTTTGTGTGTGTGTGTCTACTTTAAGTAAAATTAAACCTTTTGTTTCTCACAAACAAAGGTTTTGTGCGCACATTCACATCTTGTACCTTTATGTTTTTATCTATCGTATGAAGCTCTTTCAAGATGGTACAAAACTGGGAAGGTGAGTATTCAATGGTTCTTTGTTATTATGATTAAAACGAAAAGCTATTTAAGTACACACAAAAAAACAATGCCAGTTTTCCCATGATGCTTTTCCAAGCCAAGATCGATATATCTCCGTCCGATTGAAACAAATTCATATACACATAATAGTTGATCTCATTTGTCATAATCTCTAAAAATGTCATTGTCTTAGATCTACATGAAGTTCGTTTATTGATATTTTGATTGTACATACAATATTGTGAAATACATGAAGAAACCATGGGCGTACATCTGTCTCAAAAACTACCGTCGTAGTCTTATCACAGTGCTAATTCTATGATATCATTTTTAGTATGAAAAGAGAAGTTATTTAAAAATAAAAATGTTTGAGAGAGAGGGAAGAAGCAAGAGTGTGTGTGTGAGAGAGATGGACTGAAGAGTTCCATGGAGGTGGAAGCCCGATCGTTGGTAACTAAGCATGTAATTAGTTGTCGAGATATTTGTTGAGACACCGAGCCTCACTCCTTTATGTAAATAAAAAAATCAAAATTTCTTATTTTCAAGAAACGTTAATTGAAAAAAATGATTGGTATTGCCATCAATATTAGTATAATTTAATTGTAGACCACACTATTTGAAAGAGATGTTTTCTTTTAGTTGAATCACATATTGGTATAGAATGCTTCTAGCGAGTGTTGATGATTAGCTCATCAATATTTTGGTGGTTCCATTGGAATAGAAAATATTACGTGACTGAAGGCACATAGTCGGGCCATGCATATAGTAGAAAAGATGATTCATAAATACAATATTAGACAACTTTGTCAAATTAGAGGACAATCTTGTCTTATCAATATATCAAATGACTACTGGAATGAGAAAAAAACAGAACACAATAACAATGGTGCAAATGTTTCATGATTGTGCGGAAATATATTCATATAAAGGGAATATTCAAAATTTTGTACTAGGCGCTCTGCCCGATAGTGATCTCGCCATCACCTTGCTTGACCTCGATCCTCCGGTAGTAGCTGAGGAGACCAAGGTCGCTCATGCAGAACAACCTCTGCATCTCGGCCTTTAACTCGGTGATGTCGACGATGCTGGAGCCGGTGATGATGAGGTCGTCGACGTACACCCCAACAAGCAGGTAGCTGTCCCCTCCAGTCCGTTTGTACACCATATGCTCCATTGGACAACGCTCGAACCCAAGTGACATGAGTGACATGTCCAACTTGGCGTACCAAGCACGTGGCACCTGCTGAAGTCCGTACAACGCCTTCCGTAGGTGTAGCACTTGACCCTCCTTGTTTTTCTTCTCATAGCCCGCAGGTTGATGCACGTACACTTCCTCAGCAAGTTCGCCAGCGAGCGCGAGAAGTAGGCGCACTGTCTCCATCCGCGCCACTGGCATGAACACCTCGTCGAAGTCCACCCCCTCTCGCTGTGCATAGCCTTTTGCGACCGGGCGGGCTTTTTGTATGACGATGTTGCCGGTGGGGTCACGCTTCACTTTAAAGACCCACTTGAGCCCAATGGCTCGTTGGCCAGGCGGGAGCGTCGTGAGCTCCCATGTCTTGTTCTTGAGGATTGGCGCCATCTCGGTGTCCATGGTCTGCTTCCAATAGGCCTCGCCAATTGCCTCATGCACACTGGCCGACTCATCGGCTGCGAGCAAGCACAAGCCACTATACTCCTCCTCAACTTCAGTGGTGTCGTTGTACAGGTCATCGAGTCGCCGGTAATGACGCGGTCTAGACTCGGAGTCGAGGTTGGCGTCAAGCTCTAGCGGAGTCGCCCAACCACCATTAGCGGGCCTGGCCGCAGCTGGTGAACGTGGCTCTACCGATGCCGCCGGCGTAGCCACTGTTTGTGGCATCCCGGGGTTGCCGCCTGCACCCCCGGTGGTGTCTTTCTCATGCCCCTCGTATGCCACCGTGAACGTCGCGGGAGCAGCACGCACGCTCCTGCGCTCCGATGTTGCGTCTCCCTTGCTCCACTCCCAAGAACGGTGGTGCTCAAACACCACGTCCCTAGAGAGGTGCAGCTTCTTGGCTATAGGGTCATACAACCTGTAGTAGTATGTGACCTACTCATAGTCAATCATGACCATCAGCGTCGAGCGGTACGATTGTTTGTTCACCCCCGGCCCGTTATTCTTCACATGTGCAGTGCAACCGAATGCATGAAAGTGTTGCACATATGGCTTCTTGTCATGTCAGCCTTCGTATGAGGTTTTCCCATCGAGTCTCCTGGTTGGCACCCGGTTCAATATGTACACCGCCGTGCGTACCGCCTCTGCCCAAAACATGGCAGGCATGTGCATGCTTTTGAGGAGACACCCGCCATTTCGATGACTGTTTGGTTTCGGCGCTCGACGACGCCGTTCTGCTGCGGGAGTATGGTGAAGTGCTTAATGTCGTTCTCATCATGTAATGCATTGAACTCACCGGAGTTGAACTCGCCTCCACGATCATAACGGAAGGCGAGAAGTTTGCACTTCTTTTCTGCCTCCGCACGTGCTGTTACACGCAATAGCAAAACAACGATGAAATTAAGCAAGATCGAAACATCGGGGACACGAGATTTTAACGTGGAAAACCCTTCCAACAAGGAAGATAAAAATACACGGGCGCCAACCAGCAATACTTCACTATTTTCGGGTGAGGTTACAAACACGCACGGAATTACAATGTGTGGCTTATCCCGTGTGGCCGCTTACAAGAGGCTAACTAGGTCGGTAACGGTGGATCCAACTCGAACTCCGGCGACGGGCCTCGCATAGCGGAGGCCGAACTTTCCTTTATCTTCATATGAATTTGGATCACCATAAAACAACACTCCACCTTGAGACAAATTCCCTCTTGTAGCATGAAAGAGAACCTTCACCTGAAACACACAAAGAAAACACCTTCGGCGCCAAACAGCCTCTTGGGCTAAGCAGTGATACCAACTAAACTTGAGCAAAGCTCAAACTTAGCAACACTAACTGACTTTGTCATCATATCAGCAGGATTATCATGAGTACTAATCTTGCATACCTTCAGCTTACCTTGTGCAACAACATCACGCACATAATGTTACTTGACATCACTGTGCTTTGCTCTCTCATGAAACCTCTGATCCTTAGTAAGGTAAATAGCACTCTGACTGTCACAAAATAGGTTAATGCAAGTATCATCTCCAGAAAGCTCAACAAACAGGCCTTTCAACCAAACTGACTCTTTGCATGCTTCAGCAATAGCCATGTACTCAGCCTCAGTAGTAGATTGTGCAACAACATCCTGCAAGGTAGCCTGCCAGCTAACAGCACATCCACTAAATGTAATCACATAACCTGTGAGGGATCTCCTGTTATCCAAGTCGGCAACATAATCTGAATTCACATAGCCTACGAGTCCTTCACCAGTCTTGCCAAACATCAAGCAAGCGTTGGATGTGCCGCGAAGGTACCTGAAAATCCACTGAACAACTTTCCAATGTTTTTTACCAGGATTAGCCATGTATCGACTGACCAAACTCATATCATAAGATAAATCGGGCCGAGAGCACACCATGGCATACATTAAGAAACCAACAGCACTAGCTTATGGAACTCGTGACATGTACTCAATATCTTTGTCAGTAGTAGGACATTGCAATGCTGACAACTTGAAGTGTGAAGCAATTGGAGTACTAACAGACTTTGCATCATGCATATTAAAACGATGAAGGACTTTCTTAATGTAATTCTCCTGACTAAGAAATAACAATCTAGTTTTTCTGTCTGTTGAAATTTCCATACCTAGAATTTTCTTAGCAGGACCAAAATCCTTCATCTCAAACTCACTACTCAATTGTTTCTTCAATGTAGTGATTTCTTTCATGCTCTTGGCAGCAATCAACATATCATCAACATATAGCAACAAGTATATATGTGACTCATCAACAAATTTAATGTACACACAGCTATCATATTCAGACCTCTTAAATCCATGTGACATCATAAAAGAATCAAACCTTTTATACCACTATCGAGGAGACTGTTTCAAACCGTAAAGGGACTTATTTAGCTTGCACACGAAATCCTCTTTACCAGGCACTATGAACCCATTAGGTTGGTCCATGTATATCTCCTCCTCAAGTTATCCATGTAAAAACGCAGTCTTCACATCTACCTGCTCAACCTCAAGATCATGCATAGCAACAATACTAAAGAAAATACGAATAGAACTATGCTTGACAACAGGTGAGAACACATCATTATAATCCACTCTAGGAATCTGGCTGAAACCTTTTGCTACTAACCTTGCCTTAAACCTTGGAGGCTCACTTGGAGATAAACCCTCCTTTCTCTTGAAGATCCACTTACAACGTACGGTCTTCTTTTGTTTAGGCAAGCGCATGACATCCCACGTGCAATTTTTCTCAAGTGATTGCATCTCCACGTGGATTGCACCAATCCACTTGTCACGATAAACCGAAGCAATAGCTTCATTGTATGTAGCCGGTTCAGCATCATTCTCCACCTTATCTGCAAAATAAACAACATCACATTCCTCAATTAAACGAGCACGAGGTCCTTTATTCGTCTTCTCTCTGCGCTCTACAATAGACAAATTGTAACATCCCAAGTATGAAAATACCCCTAGAATGCCTTGTTCTTTGTTTTATTTCAAGCAATACATCATGTCATCATCTCATTGCATTTGATTTATTGTTGTTTGCATTTGTTTCTTAATTATTGCAATTGTTTTCCACTGTTTCACGTCTCAAATTCAAACCTTTTTCAAACATTGGTTTCATACTTGCTCTGTTACAACTTTTGGAACCAAAATAACAAATAAAAACAACCCTTTTTATTCCTTGTTTTTCACTTATCAAATTGTTGGTTTAGTCAAACCATTAATCCAATTACTTAATTCTACTTCACTTCAATTCAAACCAAATGAATTTCAAAATCAGTAACTATTTGAATACATGAAAATCACTCAACCATTGCAATCTTTAAACACATATTCCTTAGGGTGAACCCTATTAAAAATTGTTGTTTAATATTAGAAATGCTTTCAATTTAATTTCAAATGCAAACCTAATTTTAAATCTCAAATTTTTGAAATCCAAAGTTGGAATATGTTTTCTAATTGCCTAACAAGCCTAAACTAATTTTTCTGTAATTTTTATTAACTAAACCCTTAACAGTTTTCTTTCAAAAGCAAAACTACAAAAAAAAATAAAACAGAAAAAATAAAAGGCAGCAGCTAACCAGCGCGCGCGCGGCAGCTAAACGCAGCCCAGCCCGCTAAGCCTACGCGCGCGCCGCGACCCAGCCCGCTCTCCCCACTTACCGTTTCGAGTGCGCCAAGATTCGCGCCACCCTCCTAATCCTCTTCGTCTCGCGGTACGACACGCGATCGGCCGGTGCCACCGCGGCACCGCGCGCGACTCCGGCGGCCAGGAGAGCACCGCGGCCCTATAAAAGCAAGCCCTAGCCCCCTGGCCGTGCCCTAGCGCCCTAGGGTTCCTCCTTCCATCGCCAGCGCCGCCAATCACCTCCTCCCCGTCGCGCTACCCCTCTCTGAAGTTCTCACCGCCGGCGAGCCTCTGAAGATCGTGATGGCGCCACCTACCTGAACCACCTCCACCACCCGTAGCTACCAAAACGAGACCGCCACCATCTCCTCTTCGTTTTGCACACCAGAGAACCCCACGGTAAGCCCTAATCCGCCGCCGCGATCCGTTCCCTCTCCGGCCACCGTGCGCCATGTTCTGAACCCGAGGAGGTCGTCGTCGTTGCAGGGCCTCTCGCCGTCATCTGAGCACGGGAACAACTCGCCACCACATCCTCTACCCGCTGGACACCAGAGCCACGCCCGAGAAGCACCAGGAGCTCGCCGCCGTCCTCGTCCCCTCCGCTGCAGGCCTCCGTCGTCAGACGGCCACGGCAACCCCACGGTGAGCTCCACCGTCACCGTCCCCTCTCCGTCTGCTGCTTGCGCAATGAACCAGTGCCCGTTCTGCACTAGCACGCGCACACCTCACCGCAGCGAGCACGTCCCCGTTGATCTCATCGCCGGCGAGGCATGTTTCTGTCAGTCGAAATTCAGTTAACGCAGCGAAGGAACGTTAACCTGTATCCATCTCCCTTACTGACAAGCAACGTTCAGTTACCGCAGTGGTTCAGAGCGAGCGTTTGCTCCGCGAGCTCGCGGGATCGATCCCCCGCGGCCGCAATCTTTTTCGCATTTTTCTCCCGCAGCGCAAGGCCCACCAGTCAGCCACCCCCACTGCCACGCATGCACGCAAAGCCACAGGGCCCACTGGCAGCGTGTGGGTACGCTTCCAGTGCGGTACCAAAAGATTTAAAACATTTCTGTTTTCATTTCTAATTCTTTTAAATAGCAGAATAAACTATAAATCTTTAAAATTCAATAACTTTTATTATATGAATCCAATAAATACAAACTTTATATGTTTATTGCTCCAAATTTTATAATCTTTCCAATTATTCCATTTGTGTTCTGTTTTGAGTTTTCAAAATTCATTTAAATTCCAAATTTGAATAATTCAAATGTAATTTGTAATAATTCATAACTAATTCATACCTTTTCCAAATAAGTCAAATAAAATATGTTTTTCACACATTTTTGAATATCCTATTCAAATATAAATTTTGTTTTCCGGTTTGAATAATTTAAATTGCCCAAACAATTTAAATCTTGTTTAATTCAATTAAAAATTGTTTAATATTGTTTAATTCATAATTAAATAATCCAAAGTCCAATTTCAAAATGTGAAACATGTAATTCAACTAAAATTTGATGTTCTTTTCAAATATAAATCTTGTTATTTGTTTTGCACCCTTTAACTTGATGAAAACAACAACTACTTGTTTAACCTCATTAAGTAACCAATAATTTCCAAAACTTAATAATTGTTTTCTTAACTTGTTAACCCTCATTACCATTGCAAATAATATTGTTATTTTGTTGTTATCTTGTCATCATCATCATGCATGCATCATGATAACAACTATCACCTAATAAATAATTGTAAATCTTTTGCTCCACTTATTTCAATGGATCCTTTTCCATATGCAACCCTTGCATATGGGTCCATTTAATTGTGCTATCATGTTAGTCAGTTTATTTTGCTGCACTATTAACTTGTCATGCATCATATTGATTGTGCACAATGCCATGGCAATGATTGTTTACCTTCCTGTTTTGTTTGTTTGCTTCTTCTCGGTTAGACGACGACTACGTTGAGACCGACGATCCTTACGACACCACTACTCAGGACCTAGCCTAGTACCCGGCTACTGAGCTTCCAGGCAAGTTATCACTCACATGAATCATCGAGTTCCTTTCCACACTTGTTGTCGATACTATCTTTTGTCTACTATTGCTAGCCCTATGTATCGTTGCTTGATCTCCGAACCTATCACATGATACCTTGAGCCATGATATTGCCATCACCTCCATACCTACAGCCATTGCTTGTTGCCTTAGTATTACCTAGCATGCTTAGGGTTGCTGTTACTCGAGTCTGTTGTCGGTTACTACTTTTACTATCTTATTATCTTGTACCGGGGCTCGAATGTTAATTAATCAATCCTGTTAATTGCTAATGGTAACAATAATTTGATGATAAGGCACCGGCAGGAGGCCCATGAGAGGTTTTGGAGCCTGCTAGTGTCGACCCTAATAGGAAAAGGGTCTTGTCTACTGATCCATGATGAGCGCACTACCCGCATGTGGGAAGCGAGTATGGGCGCCCCCCTCAACTTGACCTGATTCGCATCTCGTCCAAATCGCCTCATTTAGTTCGTGTTTTCCATTTGCCGCATGCATGTTTTTGCGAGCCCAGCGCAGGGTGGAACTTTTGTAGTCGGCATATAGGGGGACACGGTCTTAGAGTGCTATGAGGGTCCCTTTTCTTCGGGGCTTGATTAGCCGTGCGCCCAAGGTTCTTTGGGCTTGATGCGAAGAATGGTTGGTTGTGTAGAGTACCCCGCTTGGTGGGAGGCATCCCATCTGGCGGGTTATTCTTGCGTGTACGGCCAAATTGGTGCAACCCTGCAGGGATAATCTTCTCGAGAAGCCGTGTTTTCCGCGGTTATGGATTACTTGGTGAAAGTACTGGCTAACAAGTACTCAGGACAACTTCAACATAACTATCACTCATGTTTCACCCAATGATTAATAACCTGACTAGTAATAGGTTATTCACACAATAACTTGATTCACCTTATCACAACTGTGTGAGTTATCCTCGGATTGCTTCTTTGGATAAGGGGCGAGATCCAGGATGGGTTTGGTTGAAGTTATCTTTCAGTTGGTTACAATCCTCGATCTCATCTTATTCTGTTAGCCGGAACTTGTAGTTTTCTGTAGTTGGTTAGAGCAGCCAGCAGCAACTTTCATATCACCCCTTTCTTCCGTTGATCCCAAGCATCTACGCTTGTGTTGACGGGTAACTCCTTGATGAACTGTGAGTCTTGCTTGCAAGTACTTGGATGTACTAACCCCGTTGGGGCTGTGGTTTACGCAGAGTACGACTACGACGACGATGCTTCTCAGGACGGCTATTTCGTGGAGTTTGACGAGACTGCAGACGAGTAGTTAGCTGGACCAGGGTTGGATCCAGGACCTACGTGGACGGGCTTCGCTTTTCTTTATTTTCTCCGGCTTCTTAAGCCATGGATTTGTCTGTACTCAGACCCCTTTGATTGCTTCCGTTGTTGTAATGAATGATATGTTGGGACATGTGTCCTCTGGATGATTGTATTCGCTATTTCTGCCTTAGTGAAGGCTATTTGCACTTATTTCATTCTTTTGTGTCTTAGAGACAGTTTGTGTTATCATTTCGTTCAAAGCTGTTGACGTACAGTGCGTGCTTGAATATGAAGTACGTCGACAGTAGTGCCTTAGGTTCCTAGCGGATAGTTTACTTCGACGGTGGAAGCAGGGCTTGTGTTGTCGCGCATAAGCGCAGGCCTACCAGGAAGCTGGGACGTGGGAGCAGTTATGCCCCATAATCCAAGCACCTGACTTCCAGTTCGTGCGATGAGTATCCTCTAGAAACCTTGGGTGCGACAAATGGTATCAGAGCCTGTCTGCCTGTAGGATCCCTTTTTACTGGTCGCAGTTGAGTCTAGAAACTATTTTGTAGCTATATAGGAAAAATGAAACGTGAGAGTAGGAATTCTGCCATTTTTCTTCTTTCCCCACCCACCCACCCTTTTCTGGTAAGGAAGTGAAACGTTGTTTTCTGTTCTCACCCAACCTTTCAAGTTAGGATTTCACGCGTTTTGGGTTCTCTGTAGTACCTCAGGACTTTTGGTCTCGTTTTCCCGACGTTGCTTCGATATCATGTTCTTTTAAAGAACCTTTCGTCCGTTGAAAACTTGTTGTTGTTTTCCACTTCATTTCTTCTACCGGAGTCTAATCAAAACATTCCAAATCATCTGCAGATGGGTCTCAGCTACTACCCGCAGGTGGTTCGCATGACCCGTTGCGAGGACACTGCCGGTTTTCCGGAGACGCTGAGGGACATGGTTACCTATCTGGGGTTCCGTTGGGCACCAGAGTACCAGGTCTACGAGCACCAGCGCGAGTTCGACCAGACTTTCTACCGAGCCATCGTCTACATTGTGTCGGATGATGGCAGGAGCATAGTCCACCGCTACGAGGCCGTAGGCACCACTGTGGACATGGCAGTGCAGCAGGCAGCGTATGTGGCTCTCACTGTACTACGTGCTGAATACTGGGGGTTTGATAAGTCCAGTTTTCGTCACATCCCCCGTGGTTACATCACGGCAGCGGGAGTTCACTTCACTGTCCACCGCGACCTGGATACCTACGAGACTGATAGCTCCAGGCTGCAGACCACTGCACAGTTCGCTAGGCACAGTGATGTCGTTGCTTCCACACTTGCTCAGGAGTTGGCCTCAGTCAGGGACCAGCTCCACCTCGCGTTGACGCGTCTGGCCACGTACACCACAGACTTCGTTGGAGATGAGCGCTTCGCGCGTTTCACTCAGCCAGCGGGTTTTCCTCTGCCAGATGCTGGAGGTTACGAGCCGATCAGAGGTCCACTTCTCAACCTTGGAGCTGGTTACAGTGGTATTCCTCTCTATGGAGCACAGGGAGAGGACGCTTTCTACTTCACCACTCCGAGGGTACCTCTCATAGCAGTTCCTATCTACATGGATCGTCGTGATACCTACTTCCGTGCGCAGACTCCTCCTCGCCGTACCACTCGCCGTACTCGCCGTCGTCCTGCGTGATGAGCATGGGAGTATCGATATATCCAGTACTAGCTGTGTCTAGTTTATCCTTTCGTTTTCGAACCATATATTGGTCTGTTGGATATTCTGATGTATTTGAACATGTGATGATGTACCTGTTGGTTATCTATTCATGCGTCGGAATAATCTATCTTTCGGTTACCAAGTCTATCCTTTTCTGTTGTTGTGCTAAAATGAATTTCTGTTCAGGATGCCTCCAACCAGGAACACCCCGCCTCCGCCACCACCAATGGGGGAACTGTTAGCTCAGATGACCCAAGTGGTGACTCAGATGGCCCAGATCCAGGCTAACCAGCACCAAAACCAGAATGCTCCCCGAGTCAGCATAAAGGAGTTTCTGAGCGTGGGGCCGAGGGCTTTCGTGGCAACACGTGAGCCTCTGGATGCGGATGACTGGATCAGGGAGATCAACAGAGCTCTGGAGATAGCTCATGTTGCTGAGGAAGATAAGGTCAAGTATGCCACCTACCTACTGAAGGGTCAGGCAGCGACTTGGTGGGAGAACTACCAGACCATGAGAGCTGGCTTTCCTATCACCTGGGGCTGTTTCAAGGATGCCTTCCTGAAGCACCACATCCCAGATGGTCTCATGGAAAGGATGCGTGAGGAATTCTGCTCTCTCAGACAGGGCAAGCTGGACGTCCTCGGCTACCAGAACGAGTTCAATCGTCTCTCTCGGTACGCTGGTGACGAAGTGTCCACTGAAGCCAAGAAGATGGCAAGGTTCCGCCGAGGTTTTAACCCGGAACTGAAGTACGCTCTCACCAACATCAAGTGCAAGGACTTCGTCGAGCTCGTGAACACCGCGCTCAATGAGGAGAATGGGCGCAAGGCGTTCGAAGAGTCCCGCAAGCACTCGCGTGAGGGTGGTTCCTCCTCCAACATGACCACCCCTCCGCAGAAGCGCCGCATCTGGGTGCCAAACAGTGCTGTCACTCGGGCTCCAAATGCCCAAGCTTCTCCAGGCTTTGGTCCCCGCCCACCCAACCCATCTCAGATGCAGGGTCAGAGGTTTCCGGTGGGGCAGCCAAGGCCAGGTCCTTCTCGTGTCGTCACTTGCTACAAGTGCAAGGACACTGGACACTATGCTGATAAGTGCACTCAGAAGCAGCTACCCCTACCTCCTCGCCCCAACACCAACCAGGCTATGGTTCGTGCTCCTCCGGCTAAAGCTTTCAACTCCAACAACAGGCCTGTCGGGAGGAACGCGAGGGTGAACCATATCAAGGCCGACAAAGCTGAGGAGGCTGCTGACGTCGTTCTCGGTATATTACCCGTAAACTCTATTCCAGCTAAAGTGTTGTTTGATACTGGAGCATCGCATTCGTTTGTGTCAAAGATCTTTGCTACAACGTACAACTTACCTCTGGTTCCACTAAGCAATCAAATCTATGTGCACTCTCCGGGAACTAAAATGATTACTTCCAAGATAAGCATGGACAATCAGATCCTAATTGGAGGTCGCATATTCCTTGCTTCACTCATGTTACTGGGAAATTCTGACATTGATGTCATTCTGGGCATGGATTGGTTGAAGACCAACAAAGCTAAAATTGACTGTGCTCAAAAGTCAATAACTCTCTCCCACACTTCAGGCCAGATAGTCTATTCTCCATATGGATCAAGTTCTGTTCAGCTGTTCAGCCTCGATGCCAAACCCCTTCCTGCAATTGAAAATATTCCGGTGGTTTGTGAATTCCCTGACGTCTTTCCAGAAGAGTTGCCAGGGATGCCCCCGGACAGAGCAGTTGAGTTCGTGATCGAGCTTGAGCCAGGTACTGCTCCAATCTCTAAGCATCCATACAAGATAGCTCCTCCTGAACTGAAATTGTTGAAGGAGCAAATCGATATGTATATGGACAAAGGTTACATTCAGCCTAGTTCCTCCGCTTGGGGTTGCCCAACCCTGTTTGTTGCCAAGAAGGATCAAACAAAAAGACTCGTGGTTGACTATCGTCCTCTCAACGAGAAAACAATCAAGAACAAGTATCCACTTCCTCGTATCGATGATCTTTTTGATCAACTTGCTGGAGCCTCAATATTCTCAAAGTTGGACTTGAGGATGGGGTACCATCAGATAAAGATCAGAAAGGAAGATATTCCTAAGACAGCTTTCACCACTCGTTACGGTCTATATGAATACACCGTTATGTCCTTTGGTCTCACCAATGCACCGGCGACCTTCTCAAGACTCATGAATTCTGTCTTCCATGAATACCTCGACAAGTTCGTTGTGGTATATCTTGATGACATTCTAGTCTACTCAAAATCCGAGGAAGAGCATGGAAAACACCTTCGTCTCACTCTCATGAAACTTCGCGAGCATCGTCTGTATGCCAAGTTTTCCAAATGTGAGTTCTGGATTCCAGAGGTTGCATATCTTGGTCATATCATCTCTGCCAAAGGCATTGCCATTGACCCTGAAAAGGTTAAGGAAATTGTTGATTGGAAACCCCCTAAGACGGTGAAGCAAGTCAGAAGTTTTCTTGGCTTGGCTAGCTATTGCCGTCGTTTCGTCCAAAACTTTTCCAAGATTGCTAAACCTCTCACTGATCTCACAAAGAAGGACAAGAAGCTCGTTTGGACTCCACAATGTGATGAGAGTTTCAACCTCCTGAAAACTAAACTCACTTCCACACCTGTTCTAGTTGGCCCCGACACTACCAAACCTTTCCAGATATTCTATGATGCATCTCTCCAAGGACTAGGAGCAGTTCTTATGCAAGAACGTCAAGTTGTGGCTTATGCTTCACGTCATTTGAACCCACATGAGCAAAACTATCCCACTCATGATCTTGAACTTGCAGCAGTTGTGTTTGCCCTCAAGAAATGGAGACAATACTTGTTGGGTAACAAAACTGAAATCTTTTCCGATCATAAGAGTCTGAAATACATCTTCACTCAGCCAGATCTGAACCTCAGGGAAAGGAGATGGATTGAGAAGATTAAAGACTTTGATCTCACCATTTCATACACTCCAGGCAAGGCTAATGTTATGGCCGATGCTCTCAGTCGCAAATCCTATTGCAATAATCTCATGATCATGGAAAGCCAACCTCCACTTCATGAAGAATTCCAGAAGCTGAACCTTGGTCTTGTCCCACAAGGTTATCTTGCTAGCTTGACAGCCAGTCCAACTCTCGAGGACAAGATTCGTTCTGAACAACTTCGTGATAATGAAATCAAGAAGATGGTAGAGCAAATCAAAGAGGGCAGTGATAAGTTCAAGTCCTTCTCAATTGATGACAAGGGAACTGTGTTCTTCGAAGGACGCATTGCAGTTTCTCAGATTCAAAGTCTCAAGGATATCATTCTCAAGGAGGCTCATGAAACTCCTCTATCCATTCACCCTGGAAGTACAAAGATGTACCAGGATCTCAAGAATCTGTATTGGTGGTCTGGCATGAAACGTGAAATTGCTCAATACGTTTCTGAATGCGACGTTTGTCAACGTGTTAAAGCAGTCCATCAAAAAACAGCCGGTCTTCTCCAACCTCTGAAAATTCCTGAGTGGAAGTGGGACATGATTGAAATGGACTTCGTTACTGGGTTTCCAAAGTCCAGGAAGGGCAACGATGCAATCTTCGTTGTTATTGATCGTCTCACTAAAGTCGCTCACTTCTTTGCTGTCAAGGAAACTATCTCAGCTAGCCAGTTAGCAGAGCTCTACACAGCAAAGATTGTTCCTCTTCATGGTGTTCCATTGGAAATAAGCTCAGACCGTGGAAGTATCTTCACTTCTCATTTCTGGAAGAGTTTTCAAGAAGCACTCGGCACCAAACTTCTGTTCAGCACAACTTATCACCCTCAGTCTCAGGGGCAAGTCGAAAGAGTCAATCAGATTCTCGAGGATATGCTCAGAGCATGTGGTCTCTCCTTTGGCATGAAATGGGAGGATTGCCTCCCATATGCTGAATTCTCCTACAACAACAGCTACCAGGCAAGCCTAGGCATGGCACCATTTGAGGCACTGTATGGTCGCAGATGCAGGAGTCCAATCAATTGGTCTGGAGCTGGTGAACGTTCACTCTTAGGCCCTGGCATTGTTAAGGAAGCCGAGGAGAAAGTTCGTATCATTCGTGACAATCTCAAGATTGCTCAGTCTCGTCAGAAGAGTTACTATGATAGCAAGCACCGGGACATGGTCTATGCACCTGGTGACAAAGCATATCTCCGTGTAACTCCCCTCAGGGGCACTCATCGTTTTGGTGTGAAAGGAAAGCTGGCACCAAGATACATTGGCCCTTTCAACATCCTCTCAAGACGTGCAGAAAATGCCTATCGTCTCGAGCTTCCAGAAAAACTATCCAAAGTGCACGATGTTTTCCACGTGTCACAGCTCAAGAAGTGCTTCAAGGATCCTGATCGTGCAGTTGATCATGATTCCATCGAACTGCAAGATGATCTCTCTTATGAGGAGCACCCTATTCGTATTCTCGATGAGACCGAGCGTAAGACTCGCAACAAGAGCACCAAGTTCTTGAAAGTGCAATGGTCACATCATTCTGATAAAGAGGCAACATGGGAAACCGAAGAGGATCTTCGCAAGAAGTATCCGGACCTGTTCATTTCTCAGTAGGGAATCTCGGGGCGTGATTCCTTCAAGGGGGGGGGGCGTTTTGTAACATCCCAAGTATGAAAATACCCCTAGAATGCCTTGTTCTTTGTTTTATTTCAAGCAATGCATCATGTCATCATCTCATTGCATTTGATTTATTGTTGTTTGCATTTGTTTCTTAATTATTGCAATTGTTTTCCACTGTTTCACAACTCAAATTCAAACCTTTTTCAAACATTGGTTTCATACTTGCTCTGTTACAACTTTTGGAACCAAAATAAACAAATAAAAACAACCCTTTTTATTCCTTGTTTTTCACATATCAAATTGTTGGTTTAGTCAAACCATTAATCCAATTACTTAATTCTACTTCACTTCAATTCAAACCAAATGAATTTCAAAATCAGTAACTATTTGAATACATGAAAATCACTCAACCATTGCAATCTTTAAACACATATTCCTTAGGGTGAACCCTATTAAAAATTGTTGTTTAATATTAGAAATGCTTTCAATTTATTTTCAAATGCAAACCTAATTTTAAATCTCAAATTTTTGAAATCCAAAGTTGGAATATGTTTTCTAATTGCCTAACAAGCCTAAACTAATTTTTCTGTAATTTTTATTAACTAAACCCTTAACAGTTTTCTTTCAAAAGCAAAACTACAAAAAAAAATAAAACAGAAAAAATAAAAGGCAGCAGCTAACCAGCGCGCGCGCGGCAGCTAAACGCAGCCCAGCCCGCTAAGCCTACGCGCGCGCCGCGACCCAGCCCGCTCTCCCCACTTACCGTTTCGAGTGCGCCAAGATTCGCGCCACCCTCCTAATCCTCTTCGTCTCGCGGTACGGCACGCGATCGGCCGGTGCCACCGCGGCACCGCGCGCGACTCCGGCGGCCAGGAGAGCACCGCGGCCCTATAAAAGCAAGCCCTAGCCCCCTGGCCGTGCCCTAGCGCCCTATGGTTCCTCCTTCCATCGCCAGCGCCGCCAATCACCTCCTCCCCGTCGCGCTACCCCTCTCTGAAGTTCTCACCGCCGGCGAGCCTCTGAAGATCGTGATGGCGCCGCCTACCTGAACCACCTCCACCACCCGTAGCTACCAAAACGAGACCGCCACCATCTCCTCTTCGTTTTGCACACCAGAGAACCCCACGGTAAGCCCTAATCCGCCGCCGCGATCCGTTCCCTCTCCGGCCACCGTGCGCCATGTTCTGAACCCGAGGAGGTCGTCGCCGTTGCAGGGCCTCTCGCCGTCATCTGAGCACGGGAACAACTCGCCACCACATCCTCTACCCGCTGGACACCAGAGCCACGCCCGAGAAGCACCAGGAGCTCGCCGCCGTCCTCGTCCCCTCCGCTGCAGGCCTCCGTCGTCAGACGGCCACGGCAACCCCACGGTGAGCTCCACCGTCACCGTCCCCTCTCCCTCTGCTGCTTGCGCAATGAACCAGTGCCCGTTCTGCACTAGCACGCGCACACCTCACCGCAGCGAGCACGTCCCCGTTGATCTCATCGCCGGCGAGGCATGTTTCTGTCAGTCGAAATTCAGTTAACGCAGCGAAGGAACGTTAACCTGTATCCATCTCCCTTACTGACAAGCAACGTTCAGTTACCGCAGTGGTTCAGAGCGAGCGTTTGCTCCGCGAGCTCGCGGGATCGATCCCCCGCGGCCGCAATCTTTTTCGCATTTTTCTCCCGCAGCGCAAGGCCCACCAGTCAGCCACCCCCATTGCCACGCATGCACGCAAAGCCACAGGGCCCACTGGCAGCGTGTGGGTACGCTTCCAGTGCGGTACCAAAAGATTTAAAACATTTCTGTTTTCATTTCTAATTCTTTTAAATAGCAGAATAAACTATAAATCTTTAAAATTCAATAACTTTTATTATGAATCCAATAAATACAAACTTTATATGTTTATTGCTCCAAATTTTATAATCTTTCCAATTATTCCATTTGTGTTCTGTTTTGAGTTTTCAAAATTCATTTAAATTCCAAATTTGAATAATTCAAATGTAATTTGTAATAATTCATAACTAATTCATACCTTTTCCAAATAAGTCAAATAAATTATGTTTTTCACACATTTTTGAATATCCTATTCAAATATAAATTTTGTTTTCCGGTTTGAATAATTTAAATTGCCCAAACAATTTAAATCTTGTTTAATTCAATTAAAAATTGTTCAATATTGTTTAATTCATAATTAAATAATCCAAAGTCCAATTTCAAAATGTGAAACATGTAATTCAACTAAAATTTGATGTTCTTTTCAAATATAAATCTTGTTATTTGTTTTGCACCCTTTAACTTGATGAAAACAACAACTACTTGTTTAACCTCATTAAGTAACCAATAATTTCCAAAACTTAATAATTGTTTTCTTAACTTGTTAACCCTCATTACCATTGCAAATAATATTGTTATTTTGTTGTTATCTTGTCATCGTCATCATGCATGCATCATGATAACAACTATCACCTAATAAATAATTGTAAATCTTTTGCTCCACTTATTTCAATGGATCCTTTTCCATATGCAACCCTTGCATATGGGTCCATTTAATTGTGCTATCATGTTAGTCAGTTTATTTTGCTGCACTATTAACTTGTCATGCATCATATTGATTGTGCACAATGCTATGGCAATGATTGTTTACCTTCCTGTTTTGTTTGTTTGCTTCGTCTCGGTTAGACGACGACTACGTTGAGACCGACGATCCTTACGACACCACTACTCAGGACCTAGCCCAGTACCCGGCTACTGAGCTTCCAGGCAAGTTATCACTCACATGAATCATCGAGTTCCTTTCCACACTTGTTGTCGATACTATCTTTTGTCTACTATTGCTAGCCCTATGTATCGTTGCTTGATCTCCGAACCTATCACATGATACCTTGAGCCATGATATTGCCATCACCTCCATACCTACATCCATTGCTTGTTGCCTTAGTATTACCTAGCATGCTTAGGGTTGCTGTTACTCGAGTCTGTTGTCGGTTACTACTTTTACTATCTTATTATCTTGTACCGGGGCTCGAATGTTAATTAATCAATCCTGTTAATTGCTAATGGTAACAATAATTTGATGATAAGGCACCGGCAGGAGGCCCATGAGAGGTTTTGGAGCCTGCTAGTGTCGACCCTAATAGGAAAAGGGTCTTGTCTACTGATCCATGATGAGCGCACTACCCGCATGTGGGAAGCGAGTATGGGCGCCCCCCCTCAACTTGACCTGATTCGCATCTCGTCCAAATCGCCTCATTTAGTTCGTGTTTTCCATTTGCCGCATGCATGTTTTTGCGAGCCCAGCGCAGGGTGGAACTTTTGTAGTCGGCATATAGGGGGACACGGTCTTAGAGTGCTATGAGGGTCCCTTTTCTTCGGGGCTTGATTAGCCGTGCGCCCAAGGTTCTTTGGGCTTGATGCGAAGAATGGTTGGTTGTGTAGAGTACCCCGCTTGGTGGGAGGCATCCCATCTGGCGGGTTATTCTTGCGTGTACGGCCAAATTGGTGCAACCCTGCAGGGATAATCTTCTCGAGAAGCCGTGTTTTCCGCGGTTATGGATTACTTGGTGAAAGTACTGGCTAACAAGTACTCAGGACAACTTCAACATAACTATCACTCATGTTTCACCCAATGATTAATAACCTGACTAGTAATAGGTTATTCACACAATAACTTGATTCACCTTATCACAACTGTGTGAGTTATCCTCGGATTGCTTCTTTGGATAAGGGGCGAGATCCAGGATGGGTTTGGTTGAAGTTATCTTTCAGTTGGTTACAATCCTCGATCTCATCTTATTCTGTTAGCCGGAACTTGTAGTTTTCTGTAGTTGGTTAGAGCAGCCAGCAGCAACTTTCATATCACCCCTTTCTTCCGTTGATCCCAAGCATCTACGCTTGTGTTGACGGGTAACTCCTTGATGAACTGTGAGTCTTGCTTGCCAGTACTTGGATGTACTGACCCCGTTGGGGCTGTGGTTTACGCAGAGTACGACTACGACTACGATGCTTCTCATGACGGCTATTTCGTGGAGTTTGACGAGACTGCAGACGAGTAGTTAGCTGGACAAGGGCTGGATCCAGGACCTACGTGGACGGGCTTCGCTTTTCTTTATTTTCTCCGGCTTCTTAAGCCATGGATTTGTCTGTACTCAGACCCCTTTGATTGCTTCCGCTGTTGTAATGAATGATATGTTGGGACATGTGTCCTCTGGATGATTGTATTCGCTATTTCTGCCTTAGTGAAGGCTATTTGCACTTATTTCATTCTTTTGTGTCTTAGAGACAGTTTGTGTTATCATTTCGTTCAAAGCTGTTGACGTACAGTGCGTGCTTGAATATGAAGTACGTCGACAGTAGTGCCTTAGGTTCCTAGCGGATAGTTTACTTCGACGGTGGAAGCAGGGCTTGTGTTGTCGCGCATAAGCGCAGGCCTACCAGGAAGCTGGGACGTGGGAGCAGTTATGCCCCATAATCCAAGCACCTGACTTCCAGTTCGTGCGATGAGTATCCTCTAGAAACCTTGGGTGCGACACAAATTTTCTTGCTGCACAATAGGAGGTGAGGGTGGCACAATATCCTCCCCATCAATTTCAGTTTCCTCCTCATCCAGGTGTTCTAGCTCCACCTGCAAATGAAATCGTGGTTCGTCCTCATCAGAAGAATCTGGCACAACATCAGTCGACAAAATGTCCTCATACATAACAGATTCATTAAACACAACACTTCTGCTAAAGAAAGTGTTTTTGGTTTCCGGGTTCCACAACTTATATCCTTTTACTCCAGAACCATAACCAAGAAATAAGCACTTAACAACTCTAGGCTCTAACTTTCCATTATCAACATGAGCATAGGCAGTGCAACCAAAAACTTTCAGTTGAGAATAATCAGCTGACTCACCAGACCATACCTCAATAGGAGTTTTCTTGTCAAGAGGGATGGATGGTGACTTGTTGATCAAGTATCAGGCAGTGTTGGCAGCCTCAGCCCAAAAACGCCTATTCATGCGGGCGTTAGACAACATGCAGCGAGCTTTGGAGATGATCGTCATGTTCATCCGCTCGGCTACACCATTCTGCTGAGGTATGTACGGGATGGTGTGATGCCTAACAATGCCTTCCTGCACACAATAATCATCGAAAGCAACAAAATTTTCCACCATTGTCAGTTCGAAGAAACTTCACCTTTCTCCCAGTTTGCTTTTCAATCATAACTTTCCACTCTTTAAAAGCAGCAAAAGTATCATCCTTAGTTTTCAGGAAATAAGGCCAAACTCTTATAGAGTAATCATCAATGATAGTAAGCATATAACGAGCACCACCATAAAAGGGCTTAAGTGAAGGCCCCCACAAATCAGCATGTACATAATCTAATGTACCTTTAGTGTTATGAACGGAAGCATTGAACTTAACTCTCTTATGCTTACCAAACATGCAGTGTTCACAGAACGGCAACTTACTCATACTGCAGTTCTTCAGAAGTTCTCTCTTCACCAATTCTGCCATACCATGTTCACTCATGTGTCCAAGTCGGTTATGTCAGAGGTTAGTTGTACTTGGATCATCATTAGTAATAACAGCAGCAGTACCAGACAAAGTGCTACCTCTAAGGATATATAACTTGGTCGAATTCATATCACCAATCATAACAATGAGATAACCTTTTGATACCTTCACGCGTTTATCCCCTCCGGCGTACTTGTACCCGTCACAATCAATGGTACTCAGCGAGATCAAATTTATCGCCATGGATGGTATGTGTTTCACTCCCGCAATGTACGTGTCATCCCACCATGTGTCTTGATATGAACAGATCCAACGCCAACAATGTGACATTTGTTGTCGTTCCCCACACGCACAAAATCTCCAGTCTGCACAGCCTCATAAGAACTGAACCATTCTTTGTTACAGAAAATATGAAACGAACAAGCAGTATCAAGAATCCACTCATCATCACGGGTAAAACATGCAGCAAAAACAGCTAAGCATTCACCATCCGAACTATTATCAGCAGCAACAACAACAGCCTTACCAGTACCATTACTGTCAGATTTATTTTTCTGTTGGTATGTGCCGTTCCTTTTCTCCTTGTTCTGCACCTTCCAACAATCCTCGATGGTGTGATTGGTTTTCTTACAGTACCTGCAGAACTTCCCTGTTAAAAATGTGTCACGCTTCTTGGGATTAATGCGTCTACTTTACAAGTTAAAAATGTTGATGTGGGTGATTTTTGTGTGAAACTTTATGTTAAATCTAAGAATGATGGTTTTGAGTGGGTTTTGGTTTCGGTTTATGGTGCTGCTCAAGATGGGTTTAAGGCTCAGTTCTTATCAGAGCTAGTTCGTATTTGTGACAATGAAACACTACCATTGATGGTGGGTGGGGATTTTAACATTATACGAAATCCTGAAGAAAAGAATAATGATAACTATAACCCGAGGTGGCCAGTAATGTTTAATGCTAGTTTGCAAAGTTTAAACCTGAAAGAAATTGAGTTATCTGGCAGACAATATACGTGGGCTAGTAGAAGGGATAATCAGACTTTCTAGAAGCTTGATAGAATTTTGACCACAATAGATTGGGGAAAAAATTCATCTAGCTACCGTACATGCTTTGACCAGAACCAGATCTGATCACACTCCACTCTTAGTGGAATCTGGAGTGCGTGCACATGTGGGTAATAAGAGCCGTTTCTCGTTTGAGCTTTTCGTGGTTCCAATTAGAAGGTTTTTTCGAATTGATTGCTTGAGAATGGGTTGCTTTTTCTAACAATGACTCACCTATTGAAATATGGCAAAACAAGATAAGACATGTGAGATGTTTTCTCAAAGGTTGGGCTAAAAATTATATTGGAAAATATAAGAAAGAAAAAGAGTGTTTGTTAAATATTATTGATGATCTAGATATCAAAGCTGAGAGCTCTCCTTTGTCTGACGCTGAGCGTGTGACTCCGCGGGAGGCCAATGAGAAGATTGGCTGTCTCAGGCGCGAGAAGGAGTCTAAGTGGGCTCAGTGATCTAAAGTGAAGCATATTCAGGAGGGAGGTAACAATACTAAGTATTTTCATCTAATTGCAAATGGGAAACATAGGAAGAAGATGATTTTTCAGTTAGAGCAAGACGAAGGAACTATAGTTGGTGATGATAATCTTAAAACTTACAATAGGGAATATTATAAAAAATTCTTTGGGGATCCGACACCCAACAATATTTCTCTTGAGGAGATTGTTATCCATGATATACCGCAGTTATTTTGCGAAGAAAACGAGATTCTTACATCTGATTTCTTAGTGAAAAAGGTGTATGAGGCCATTTCACATATGGAATTAAATAAAGCTCTATAATACTTGTTGGGAAGTAATTAAGGACGATCTAATGGGAATGTTCCATCAATTAAAACAAGGTTCGTTACCGTTGTTTAAATTTAATTTTGGAGTCATTACGTTGCTGAATAAAAAAGAAAATGCGGTACACATCCAACAATATAGACCGATATGTCTTCTTAATGTTAGTTTTTAAATTTTCACAAAAGTGGGTACTAATCGTATTAGTCAGGTTGTGCCAAAAGTTGTTCGACCTACTCAATCTGCTTTTATGTCGGGAAGACACGTATTGGAAGGTGTAGTCATCTTGCATGATACCATTCATGAGCTTAAAAGAAAGAAGATGGATGGTGTTATTTTTAAAATTTACTTCGAGAAGGCATATGATAAAAGTAAATGGCACTTCCTCTTGCAAGCCTTGCGCATGAAAGGATTTGCACCTGAGTGGTGCAAATGGATCATGCAATTTGTGCACAGGGGTAGTGTTGGAATTAGAGTAAATGATGACATCGGTCATTATTTCCGAACAAGGAAAGGGCTGAGACAAGGAGATCCCCTGTCCCCTATTCTGTTTAATATTGTTACAGATATGTTGCCCATTCTCATTGCTAGAACAAAAGATTATGGTCAAGTTGATAGGCTTATACCTCACTTAGTCGATGGGGGCTTGTCCATCTTGCAATATGCAGATGATACTATTTTATTTATGGATCATGACATTCGGAAGTCTTTGAATTTGAAACCGATTTTATGTATTTTTGAACAATTATCAGGCCTCAAAATTAACTTTCATCGGAGCGAAGTTTTTTGTTTTGGGAAGGCTTTAGAGGTTGAGGATAAGTATAAGCTAATATTTGGTTGTGCGTCTCGTTCCCTCCCTTTTAAAAATCTTAGGATCCCAATTCATTATAGAAGACTCCGTAATGCTGTGTGGTTTCAAGTTGAAAGTCGTTTTGAAGATAAACTTGGGTGTTGGAAAGGAAATTTGTTACTACCTCCGTTGCATAATATAAGGCACATTTCATTTACATTGACCGACCCTTTGACCAACAATTAATCTATTAATATGCGATTTATGCGACATATAACCGATATACTCAAAAGTACTTTCTTATGATAATGAGTTTTATCACAAAAGTTTCATATTAAATGAGTAAATCTTGGTCAAAAGGAACAATATACGCCTTATATTTTGGAATGGAAATAGTATCATATGGGGATCGTCTTGTGCTGGTTAACTCGGTGTTAACCAGTTTGTCCATGTTTATGCTTTTCTTTTGGAGATACCCAAGGGAGTCAGGAAGAGGCTTGATTTCTATAGGTCTCTTTTTTGGCAAAGTGATGAGACCAAGCGCAAATATAGGTGGACGAAATGGAATATAATTTGTCGACCGAAAGATCAATGTGGGCTCGGTATTGAGGTTTTTGAGCTGAAAACAAGTGTTTGCTCAGTAAATGGTTGTTCAAACTGATGCATGAAGGTGTTTGGCAGGAATTATTGCTAAATAAATATCTTCATAGTAAAACGTTGGCTCCAGTTGAGGCCCAACCTACTGATTCTCCTTTCTTGAAGGGACTCATGGGTGTTAAACATGAGTTCTTTCTAAGAGGCTTATTTTGTTTGGGCAATGGGGCGACCACAAGGTTCTGGGAGGATACCTGGCTAGGAAAAACACCCTTAAAAGACCAATATCCTGTTCTTTATAACATTGTGCAACATAAAAATGTGTCGGTTCATACAGTGTTACATTCAGCCCCGCCACTAAATTTAGGTTTTAGAAGGAGTCTTGATGGGAATAAATGGGATATGTGGTCTCACCTTGTTTTAAGACTCATGGATATTTCCCTCTCTTATACCCGTGATTATTTTCATTGGAATTTAACCACAAATGATTTGTTTACGGTAGAATCTATGTATGAGTATTTAATAAATGGACATACTAGGTTTCTTAAAACATACTTGTGGAAATAAAAAAATACCTTTGAAAAATAGAGTCTTTATGTGGTTCCTTGATAAAAAAAGTCTTGCTCACTAAAGATAATCTTACTAAAAGTAATTGGAAAGGTTATAGTCGTTGTTCTTTTTGTGGGAATAAGGAGACTATTGATCATCTTTTCATTCGTTGCCATTTTGCTAAACTTATATGGCGTGTTGTTTTCTGTATCTACAACATCCCACCACCATCCAATGTAACTAATATGTTTGGAAATTGGTTAAACTGGACACGTGTGGAGCGCTCCTTGCGGAGGATCGAAAATTCGGATCCTCCGGAGGACGCTCAGCACTGTCCAAAGCAAAACGAACATTAATATCGGTATGATCTAGATTCCCAATATGTTGAGATCTTCTTGGCCTCTGCACAGGACGTATCTCACCCCGACCTCAAACCCGCTTTGATGTGCTATCCCTTTCCTCGGATCGGTCCGATCATTCACGTCCTCCGCCGCCAGCGCGCCTCCTTCCTCCGCGGACATATCCCCATCGCAGTCCCAATCTCTGCCTCGCCACGCTGGAATGCAGCTCCCTTAGCTCCGGTCGTCCATTACCTCGACCAAGCTCTGCGTGGCCTCCCTCTGCGTGCTGGAGGAGGCGGGGCGGAGCTATGCCGTCGTCGATCATGGTTGTTGTCTGTCTTAACCAAGATCTGACGACAGCAATCCCTGCTAGCTGCCTCGTGTCCGCAGCAGCCCGTGTGGGCAGGCCCTGGTAGGTCTGTTGTCATGCGTCGGCACCGTGCTGTTGTCCGCGCGCGTGCACGACACCGAATCAGCTGCACTTCCGCCATGTCGCCGAATTGGTTAAATGAGGTTGATGTTAAGACCAAAAATAGAATTCGTATTGGCGTCTCGGCTATTTGTTGGTCTTCGTGGAATTGTTGGAATAATCTAGTTTTTAATAGAAAACAATAATTTCATGCATTACAGGTTATCAATATGGCGGTCCACTCGATCCAGTTATGGGCTTTACTGCTCCCTTTTGATCAGCGCAAGCTTATGGAGGATGGCTGAGGCTGCTTTCGTTGGCACAAGATTTTTTCTCCCGTCATGTGTGGCAGCTTATTCCTAGACTTTCGTAGTTTTATAGGACTTGTGGCCACTGTTCTTTGGTGTAAGTTCTTCTCAGTTGTCTTTGTGCCTGAGAAGATGTAAACGTTTTATACTTGACTTTCTTTTAATAATCAATAAACAACGGTGTGCATTACTCGATGCAGTGGCTGGGGGTACCCATGTCAAAAAAAAAATTAGATATCACCAATCCATTAATCTATACCTTTACCTAATAATAAATAAAAATAATAGAGAAAGGTGTGTTTCCCCCATACTATTCATCTATTTACGCTTGTTTAACGGGCCTTCCCACCCACCAAATCACATAACACCAGCTGCGATGCAGAAATAGATTAATACTCATAGTCGCTAATTAGATGCACTCATCATGATTACTAGTTCAGTGCCCACGCTGCTTTTCCATGTCCCTTTAAGTTTCACTCCTCGCCACAAATAATAATATGATATAGGTGAAATTTGGCTTGTATGGAAAAAATAGCTATATAGTACTATCTCCGTTCCAAAATGTAAGCCTTTTTAGCAAGCAAGTTTAGTTTGCTAAAAAGGTTTACATTTTGGAACAGAGGTAGTATTTAATAATATTAATATTCCACTTTTATTTATTTGCGCTCGTTACAAGTTAGTTGGATCACCTGTAAGCATAGAAAGTAAAGATCCAAACTACTTTTAATTCAAACGGTCAAACCACTTCATACATTCATGTACATGGTTTAATTCCGATGTTGGATTATCTCTCTCAAATAATATATGTAAGACACTCCTTTCAAACATGGAGATCTACACCGTGAAATTTTAATTCAAAGGATTATTACCGAAAGAAGCTTATATATATATTTTCCTATACGAAATCATCTTTTATGTAGTGCCTTATATTTGTAGTTGCAAGATATTAGTTAGATGATTCTATACACATTTAAAAAATAGGTGGCTACTCGATGGAAGATTATGTCTATTGTGGCACCAATAAACTTGTATAGAGTGCATATTCACCAGATTTTTTTTTAATATAATGTACATATCCAGTCCATTAATTTTTTTACATTGATTTTTCTGTTTAATCTATTTCTGTTATAGTGCGGTGTGGGATAGAAATGTTAGACTAATACTGTTCGTCTCAACATTAATATACACAATATGTAAATGTACCATATGATTGATCATTGTTAAACTCCATAAAAATTCGTCATCCAAGAATTGATCAACTGACTAACATGTTTTTTCTAGAGTAATTTGATAGCTCTCCATGAAACTGGTACCATGTAGGGGAACCGCAGACCACATATTCTCACGATCACCGTCCTCGCCTCATCCCAACCTAGTTTGCCACCGACCGTTGAGGTCCCTAGTAGAACTGTCGGCACCAGTACCCGATCAACCGTCACCGCTGGCTATCAAGGGCGACGGCGATGCAACATAGACCATCGCCACACGCCCACACCTGTTCATGGCCTCTTTTTTTTTTGGAAACGGAAAAACCCAGCATCTGCATCGAGTGGATGCACACAACTTTTTTATTCAGAAATCATCCAGTATCAAAATATCATCCTAAGTATTACATCACCAACGTAATGCAACTTAACGACAGTGCACTGTGGCTACAAGCACGAGCCACCAAAACATACGGAGTCTACACATATTGTATCCTCCTAGTGTGCAGCCATCCACCCTGGCTGAAGATAGCCCGCACGACCGCCATCAAGCGTGCACATCCTGTATCCAAGCTTCCACGTAGCTCTTCCGGCGAAAGGAGCGACCACATGTTGATCCAGTGGGTAGCCCTGTGTACCACCTGCAAAAAATGACCAGCTTCCATCTTGTTAAAAATAACATCATTTCTGCAATTCCAGATTGCCCAAAGAAAAGCACAAATACCAATACGTATCCTAGCTTTAGTCTTTTTATCGACCCCATCTAACCAACCAAAAAAAAGATTGTCAATTGTTGATGGTGGAGAAATACTAAAGGTGAAATGAATCAATCTCCACATCTTTTTTGCAAACTCACAAGAAATAAATAAATGTTCAATAGTCTCTTGATTACCACAAAAAACACACTTTGAGCATCCCGTCCAACTCCGTTTAGCCAGATTATCTTTTGTTAATAGCTCCTTTCGATAAAGAAACCACATAAATATCTTGATCTTAAGTTGTACTTTTATTTTCCAAATATACCTCCGCAAGAATTTAGTACCCTCATTCATTAAGTCCTCATAATAGGATTTAACAGTAAAAATGCCCTAAGTAGTCAATTTCCACTTAAAAGAGTCTGGTGTATTAGAGTTTTGAAGGTTCATCAAGCGTTCAACTAAATGCAACCATGCGTTCCATTTATCTCAAGTTAATGCTCTTCTGAACTGTAAGTTAGGGTGATCATTCCATAATATATGTGAGACAAAAAGCTTTTTTATGTCGCACCACATTATATAGATTCAGATATTTGGTAGCTAGAGCAGTATCTCCTAACAAAATGTCCTCCCAAAAACGAATAGTTTCCCCATTCCCCAACTTGAACTGAATTCGCTGAAAAAAATCTTCTTTGACTCTCGTCAATCCCTTCCAAAAAGGTGAGTCTGAGTTTTTTTGCTTCCACCTGCTGAAGTGGTAAATCCCTAATATATTTATTATGTAGTATCTCACACCATACTCCTTCTTCATTAAGAAGTTCGTAGAGCCACTTGCTTAAGAGACACTTATTTTTAACCTCTAAAACCTCGATCCCCAGACCCCCTTGATCTTTCGGTCTACAAATTATATTCCACCGCGTTAACCTATACTTCTTCTTCTTCTTGTCACTTTGCCAAAAGAAGCGAGATCTAAAGAAATTTAATCTTTTCCGTACCCCAACAGGTATCTCAAAAAAATATAGAAAAACCATAGGCAAACTCGAAAGAACAGAATTAATTAGAACCAATCTATCTCCATAAGAGAGTAGTTTCTCGATCCAAGTACTCAACTTGTTTGCAAAACGGTCCTCAATTGGAAGCCATTCTTTATTCAACAGTTTTCTATAATGAATCGGGATACCCAAGTACTTAAACGGTAATTGTCCCACATCACACCCAAAGATGTGGCAGTACTCATCCTCTGCCTCAGCCGCAGCCCCAAAGCAAAAAAATTCACTCTTATGGTAGTTGATCTTAAGACCCGATAATTGTTCAAACAAAGATAAGATTAGTTTCATGTTAACTGATTTATCGAGATCATGTTCAAGGAACAGAATTGTATCATCTGCGTATTGTAGAATTGAAACCCCAGCTTCAACCAAATGAGGTACAAGTCCCCCAATACTACCTTCTTCTTTGGCCCTCGCAATTAGCACTGCTAACATGTCAGCTACGAGGTTAAAGAGAATAGGAGATAATGGATCCCCCTGTCGCAATCCTTTTAGTGTCTGGAAATAATGACCAATGTCATCATTCACCCTGATACCTACACTCCCCCCTTGAACAAATCTCGCTACCCAGTCACACCAAAGTGGTGAGAAACCTTTCATACTTAGCGTCTGCTGCAGAAATGACCAACTAACCTTGTCATAGGCCTTTTCAAAATCTATTTTGAAAAGAACTCCATCCAATTTCTTGGAATGAAGCTCATGTATTATTTCGTGAAGGACTACTACCTCTTAAAAAATGTTTCTACCAGGTAGAAATGCAATTGAGTGGGTTTAATAATTCGCTGCGCAATCGCAGTAACTCTATTAGTCCCAACCTTCATGAATATTTTAAAGCTGACATTCAGCAAACATATAGGCCTATATTGTTCTATTCTAGCTGCATCTTCCTTCTTAGGTTAAAGTGTAATGACCCCAAAATTCAGCTTGTATAATTGTAGCTCTGCTGCATGTAATTGAGCAAACATGGACATCATATCCAGCTTAATCACATCCCAAAACTTCTTATAGAACTCAGCCGGGAACCCATCTGGTCCTGGCACTTTATTAAGTTCCATTTGAGTTATTGCGTCAAAAACTTCCTCTTCAGAGAAAGGAGCAGTTAAAAGATTGTTTTCCTCTAACGACACTTGAGGTAGATCAGCAATCCTCCCCTCATCAAGTGAAATATTTGTTTTTTCGGATGGCCCAAATAGCCTTTTGTAATATTCAGTCATAAAACACACTAGCTTTTGTTGGCCAATAATAGTCCCCTCATCTTGTTCTAACTGAAATATTTTTTTCTTCCTATGTTTTCCATTAGCCATTAAATGAAAATATTTTGTGTTGTCTCCCCCTTCTTTAATATATCTCATCTTAGCACGTTGGACCCACTTGGACTCTTCATCTCGTCTAAGTTTAGCTAAGAACAATTCAGCTTCCCTCTTGGACTTTCTTTCCTCAGCAGAAAGAAGCATAGTCTCGGATTTAATATCTAATTCATTAATTAGTAAAAGTAGTTTATCCCTCTGAAGTTTATATTCCCCACTCATATTCTTAGCCCACCCCCGTAAAAAACTACGCAGATGTCTAATCTTGTTTTGCCATATCTCAATAGGAGAATCCCCCATATGTGGACTCATCCACTCTTTTATAACCATATCACAAAAACCCTCTTGTTTCAGCCAAGAGAATTCAAATGAAAATGTCGATTTATTACCTTTATGAGCTGAACAACCCGAGTCCACCAACAAGGGCACATGATCAGATCCTGTTCTTGCCAAAGCCTGAACAGTAACAAGAGGGAATTTCTGTTCCCACTCTACATTTGCTAGTATACGATCTAACCTCTCATATGTAGCTATCTCTCGTCTACTAACCCAAGTGTATTGCCTTCCTGACATCTCTAATTCTTTTAGATCCAGGCTGTCAATAATGGCATTGAAAATAGATGGCCAACATGTGTTAAAATTATCATTACTCTTCTCATTTGGTCTACGCATAATGTTGAAATCTCCACCCACCAGAATAGGCTGAGTCTCACTCTCACAAATACGGACAAGCTCGGACAAGAAAACGGGTTTTTTTATCATGTTGAGCAGCCACATAGACTACTACCAACGCCCAAAGGAAACCATCGTCCTTTTTTCATAAATGAAATTTAACCGAGAAGTCTCCCGCAATCACTGTCTGAACTGTCATGATAGCATTATTAAAGCCAACTAAAATTCCTTGAGGTGGTAAATAGTACCAACAAAAATCACGAACTCCAGCTAAATGTGATAGTAATCGGTGCTCAAAACTAGACCTACCAGTTTCCAAAATAGCAACAAAATCCAATTTTAACTCAGTGACAATCTCATTAACTGCCAAATGTTTGGCAGTATCCCCAAACCCATCCATGTTCCAAAAAAACCCCTTTCATTGATCTTAATCTTTTAGAATAATATTCTTTAACCTACTGCTTCTCCTTTTAGGCTTAGAGGATGCACTATTCTTCTTCTTTCGGGGGCGTGTGACCTTCACACGTAGTGATGAATTCAAAGCATCACTCAACCCCTCTTCCTCTGGCTCATGAACCTCTTCATCCAGCGATGATGACATTTGTTCAAGTAACTCATGTGAATTTTTCTTATGATCACTCTCCAAAAAAAACCAATTGTCTAGATGTTTCTAGTTTTTTAATTGTAGTGACAACATTATGTACTTCTGATTCATCATTACCCAATGAAACTCCTAATCTAGTTGCAAAATCAACAATACGATTATTCGACAATTGAGTAAATGAACGCGGTAAAGTACCTGAGTAATTGATGTCCCGTTGAGCCGCCAGCCGCGTAGCTCTCTCCGAGATGGGCGTGTCTCAGGTTTCGGGATGCCTCCGAAATCCACCACCTCCTTCCTAGAAGCCTTATGAATCAGACTTGGTGACCTCACAGTGTTGCACCTCCCAGGATCATTAGGTACCATCTGTGTCTCATTGAAATCAGCAGTGATCATCCTCTCTCCACCCTCCTGTGACAATGCTGCAGCCAGCATCACGGATCCATCCTCAACAGCCCCAAGTTTATTAGAAATCGTGGTAACTAATTGTTGTTTGAGAACTGACAACGTAGGTGTACCCATAATAACAGTCTCAGTACCTCCCGATCGCCCTAGCAGCTGTCCCTCATACGTAGCATTACGTACCATCGGAGTCCCATATTCTCTAGTCATCAGCGCATCCGACGGCAGCGACGGCAGAGAAATGGGAGAAAACGGGCTCCCGGCAGACGCAGTTTTGCCTGCCGCAGCGCTCCACGGTAGCGAAACTGGAACCTTTTGCTGCCGTGTGGTAGGAACCGCTGCCGGCAGAGAATTGGCCACCGCCTCCTTCACAGCAGCTGGCTTTATTGCAGGTGCGATTAATTCTTCAAATCCGTGTTGTCCAGAACTCGCCATCGGTGTTGCATCACGAGCCAGCGTCGTGTCTTTCTCAGTATGATCTATTATTGGCGTATCAAAAACAACCTCACTCTCTTTTCTAATATCACTATCCTCCGCAGGTATGAACATGGCCCTAAGCTCCTCACGAGCCCGCTGGATAGAGTGCATCACCATAGGGGAAAACGCAACACCTGTTTTCCTCTCTGTATTACCACTCGGGCCATTGGAATTTGTGCTCTGCGTATCCATAGGCTCATCCGCCTTGCTGTCATTAGCGTTTGATGTATTAAGAGAAGTGTTTGCCAACGCATCTGTGAAGTCATCTAAAATACCATCATCATCATCTTTGTCGACGTTTGGATCGGTCATTACCACATCCTCCTCCACTGAGATATCCTCTCCCTCCACTTCAAAAGTGAGTTAATAGATACCATCATGAATGAACATAGGGTAGCTTTTAGGTATCTTTGTAAAGTCCATACAACCCACCCGAATACGAAGAACTCCGTGCCTCCTAGTGTACACCATGTCCACCTTAGAAGTTTTACCAATCATAAAACCCACGGACCAGAGGGCCAAAAAATCTCCCATGCGATCTTCTGGTATCCCGGAGACACGCACCCAAAACTCCGGAAGTGTATCAATGGGCTCAATCTTGTGAGTCCAAGCATCAAATACCATCTCACAAGTACTTCTCGGTACACGAAAAACACCGAAAACCTTCAGTCGATCGAGCTCTGATTTAGATGGAAATCGAACCTTAAAAACATTATGCCCCTCCTGTGAAACCCTCCAAATAAAATTCTCTGTTGGTACTAGCCTCTGTAATTGGGTGATGATCTGCGGAATCGACATCTCACCCTTGGACACCACAATAGACGCCATTTTCACATTGACTACCTTTGGTCTATAGTGCTCCGACAAAGGCAACCCAAAGAAAGTCAGTTCATCATGTGCATATCCATACATGATTGGATGTGTCTTTGGTGCTAATAACAGTGGGCAATTGTTGGTAACATGATCAACAGACTGACATATCTCACAAATAGGTGCTGGACAGTCATTCAACAAATGTCCTGCAACCCCACAACGAAAGCATTTCATCCTATCAACCTTGTTCTTCTTAGGGACGGCACCTGCCACTGCCACTGCAACTTGCTGTGCCGTAACTCTCTGCTGCAATCCACTACCACCCGCGCCTGAATCAATTTGAGCCAAAGCCACAGTGTTAACCCCATTATTTTGCTGAATTGGCGCCTGTTGTTGCACCGCATGTTGGGTGTTTGCTGCAGCTTGCGCGGCCACAACTGGCACGTATCGCGGCTGCTGCCTCGGATACTGCCGCGGCCCCTGATATCCACCACGCGCACGGCCGAAGGAACCTCGTCCCTGCATCTCGTAGCGTTGGCGTCCCCTGTAGCCACCATGATGTTGATTACCTCTGTACTGATTTTTTCTCCTTCCAGCATTGAAAGCAAAAACCTCCTGACGTTGTTCAACAGCACCTGCAGCCAGGCCCCGTCCACCGTTCGCCAAGCCGAGAGGAGGTTGACCAATAGGCAAGCCAGCCATCCCACTGGCCTCGCCCACCTCCATCCCGCAGCGGCAAGATCCCTGCCAATACGGGCGCCGCCTCTGTTCGCCATACTCCACAGAGATCGAGTCGATCTTTTCCACGAAAACCCTAAGAGCCTACGCAGCCGATGCTCAGAAGGTATTTTCGCACGCCCACAAATTCTCCCAATTCGTGCATGACGCATGCAGCCTGTCTTGTCAACTATTGGGCCTCGCAGAACACCTGGCCCACGTGGGTCCCGATTGCTTCCGAGTCGGAGAGATTCATCATTCGAAATTCCGCTCACAGTCGAGCTTTGCCGCCGCCGAACTTCCACCCATGGGAAGGGGCTTTCCTCCAGCGGGAAAGACGAGGGAGGGAACGGAGGAGGTTTCAGAACCTTACTCTGAGCCGATTTCGTTGGAATTGGTGCCACCGGTGAGATCGTCATACAATCAATTGCACACAGACGTTGAAGGCGCCGTTTCTCCAATCTCTTGTTCATCCTGCTTTGATCTGCTAACACAGAGACCACTTGATCCGGCGTTAGACAATCGACAAAGTAGTTTGAACATACCTGCGTTTCCTTCTCCTGCTCTTCCGTTTCTGAATCATCCGGATCCAGATCCTCGAGGGCCCAAAATCTTCCCCTGACCCGGCGTGATCTTCCTCAAGACCCCCGAAATGGAGTTTCCTCCGCGATCTCTACCTCCTCGAGATCATCATGGCCACAACAAACGGTGGTCGGGGTCTCGATCGGAGGCTCCCGTGGGATCGCCTCCGCGTTCGCCCCAACGGTCATTTTCGTGGTATCAGAGCGAGGTTGACAGAAGCGGTTATCTGTGCATGCCAACGAGGTCATATCATTAGAAGAATGATGTGATGAACATAGACCCAATCTATTTGTTAACTATGGTCTGCGATTGTACTTCGAGGGCCTCTTCTGAAATGCCGAGGCTTTGTACGTGTCAAATACTAACGATCGACCGGGTCTTTCATAATTCGCATGTTCCAATTAGTCCAGGGTATAGTGTTATAATCACTAGATACCAGCTGGTGTATTCGAGTGACCTGCTTTGACATTACAAATTGGTGTATCCCCACATTGGTAAGAACCTGGTTCGCGCCGTGCAACCGATGGTTCTGGAATCTCCTTTATTTCTATTGATTTTATAGTAGTTGGTGGAACTGTCACTAAACGACAGTGATATATGGGTGCAGTAGTAAAATTTAGGTGCTCCCAACCAAAACAAGAATGAAGATGTAATAGAGAGACAGGGAGACAAAGGGTGAGAGAGAGAGACAAGAGAGAGAAGAGAGAGCTAGCTAGCTTCTGAGATTCATGTCTCAAAAATGTACATGTTGTTTTATTTGATATGATAAGACCGATGTATTGTTTCATTGCATCCACCTATCAAGACGAGGGTTACTGGTAGCTATTGGTAATATGCAAGATGAGTCATGTTATGCTTCTGACTTGGGAGGGTATGGTAATATTCAAGATGAGTCATGTTTTATTTAGGATGTACGCTTAGGATAGCTGTAGCTTCTTCGAGTTTGAGGTTTCGTACCATAGGGAGGGTATGGTTACCGCGTTACCTCTGAGCCCATGTCGTTGGGTGGCTGAGTGGAAGCTTGTTCCAGTTCCTACCATCATGGCTCAAGGGAAATGTTAGAAATTCTCTTTTGGCGACCATAATACCCTCCAATCGCGTAGGTGATCTTATGTCTACCGAAACTACTGTTTCAACAATAATACCTTCCAATCGAGGGAAAAGACCATAATACATTCCAATCGAGGGAAATGTTAGCAATTCTCTTTTTTGCGACCATAATACGTTCGAACTGGGGGAGAAGACTTTGTGTGTCCTCTTTGAATCCTCCGTAATCATTTTCGAAATACATGTTCTGTACACACTTCTACTGTTGTTATAAGAACATGGTCATGCACTCATACCTAGAAGTTCATCTTGGAAATTCATATTCTATAGACATTTCTTACTTTCCTTGTCACATTAATCTACGAGTGTGATTGTGCTACAAATTAATTAGAAATATACAAAACATCCAAATATACACTATCAGTCTTGTCTAAACAGTGCGTGCATGCTTTGTATCCGTTGTTTGTATATCCGGAAATGTTACTAAGAGCAGGTAAATCATTGATGATTACGAAAAGCAACACACATAAGTCAAATGGATTTTATTCGTTCTCATCACACACACGTACACCTTGTTTGCCCCACAACTGTAAGAGTTCTTCTACTAATGGACCGGAAACATAGAGTCATGGGCCAGGTGTTATGACTGGAGCTCTGCTTCCCGAAAGGATTAAAACTATCTGTACTTAGACCAAACCATAAGTTTCTTGCCTCTATTATAAAGTCCGGGAACTCCCTCTGCATTTTTCTCCACTGCGACCCATCAGCGGGGTGTCTCAACTTTCCGTCTTTCTTACAGTCTTCTTTGTGTCATCGCAACAACCTGCCATGCTCTTTGTTTCTAAACATATGTTTCATACGTGGTATTATAGGAGCATATCACATCACCTTTGCAGGAACCCTCTTATGGGGGGCTCGTCGTCAACATCGCCAAGGTCATCTGGTCTAATCTATGGGTTAATAGGATTGATAGGATACTATTGTCACGTAAGTATCTCTGGTTTGTAGTTAGTTCATAGGGAAGCAACTACGAAGTTAAGCGTGCTAGTAATGTAGTAGTGTGAGGATGGGTGACCTCTGCAGGAAGTGTTAGTAGAATGGAGTAAATTAGATTGAAATTAAGAATGTTTAGTGATAAATGTGAATTTAAGTGGTTAAACAATAGAAATAAATAAAATATTTTTTTTGGGAAAAAATCGAAAGAAGAGAAAAAACAAAAATCAGGAACTAGTACCAAAGGAACACGGACCCGGGCTCTCCTCCTGGCCCACGTGTAGGCATTTTTAATACCGGTCCGTAAGCGACCGATACTAAAGGCTGGTGGGCATTTAGTACCGATTAATTAGTACTGGTTGTCCAACCGGTAATAATAGACCTATGGTACCGATATTAAAAGCCCGTTTTCTACTAGTGGTTATTTACTTTCTCGTTGATGCCTATTGGGGCAACCTAGCCACAACAACGACAAATTGTGGGGACCAATTTGATCTTAAACCGAACAAACTTCTAGGCGTTGAATTTTCACATATTTGAAAATGAGAATCCATTCACACCGTTTTATACCAAATGCTCGGGTGGCATGCTTACTGCTCCCGAAAATGTAAACAAATAATCTTTCTTTTTTTTAGAAATGGGAGCTTGCCCCACGCTCTGCATCGATTGATGCACATAGCCGGTTTTATTGCAGAAAACCAAAGAGTAAGTATCATAGGTTTAAACCTTAAGAGCCACATAGGGTCCAAAAATAGTCAATAATCTCAAAACCCAAAATACAAGCCTGGAGTCCGCTATACATATTGCAGTCGTCTAGCAAGCAGCAAGCCACCCTAACTGAAGATATCCTCACCTTGCTGAGTTGAAAAAACAATCTGATAGTCGCAATCATTGTAGATGAGGCTGTCACTGATAGATGGAATATGCCCACAGATGTTACCTAGAACAAATGATTGTTGTACCCATCAGCGAGATACGCATGCTAAACTTCGACAAGATCGTGTTGGGTGGTTGCCTTAGGCGATACAAAGATAGTCCTCGCAGCCACTAGGTAGTCTGGAAGAAAATAAGTTCAACGCAAACAGTGTAAGGGGTGGCCATAGATGATAGATGGAACCGTTAGCATTGACAAGTCATACTAGTTGATTAGTTAGGAAACCCAATAATGAAGCACATGGATAAAGCTATGTGTTCGAAATTATGCGGGGGGGGGGGGGGGGGGGGGGCTCGGAATTGTAGGTCTTTCATCAGATTTTAGTATATGTTTTCCTCGAATAGTTTTAATGCACTGCGAGGTTTTTTGGACCAATGAAGGTTTTACTACAAGCCGTTCCTATATATTATCACCCACGTGGCACCATTAATGAGATTATAGCACGTTATTGTTGCCAAAATTAGTCCATACATATTGCGAGGTGGCAGATCACATGTCGTAAGTACTGGTTTTCTCACCCGTAAATTTATCAGGAAAAAACTCAAGTAAATGTACTGCTGATAAAAATAAGAGTATTACATCTATGAAGTGGGGTGATGTCTTCAATGGCATCATTAACACTTATGAGCTTAGAGAAATTGATATGACTGGAGGGGCTTACACTTGGTCTAATGACCATGACATTCCAACTCTAGAAAAACTTGACAGGTTTCTCATGAATAGAGATTGGGAGAAGCTGTTCCCTTTGGTTACAGTGCATAAAATCACAAGGGAAATGTCTGATCATAATCCTATTATTCTTGATACTATGGAAGGTGTTTCTGAGAAGAAGAAAGAGTTTAGGTTTGAAAAAAGTTGGCTTAAGGAAGAAGATTTCCTCTGCAGGGTGGAGAGAGCCTGGGCCAAACCTGTTAGGGCTCACTCTAGAATAGAGCAGTTTCAGTTAAAGCTAAAAAATGTTAAAAGTCACCTTAAAGGTTGGGGGGCTAACTTAAGAGGAAACAACAAGAAACTTAAAAAGGAAATGTTACAGCAGCTGCAGGAGCTTGAACTGTTGGAAGAGAATGGTCCTTTAACCAATGATCAGCTTATCAGGAAAGGGCAGATACAGAATTGCTTGATAAAAATCCATGAAACCGAGGAGGCCTATTGGCATCAAAGATCTAGTGAGATGTGGCTGCTGAAAGGTGACAGGAACACAGATTTTTTCCACAGAGTGGCAAATGGCAGGAGGAGAAGGAAGGTGATTTTTTCCTTAAGAAAAGATCATGATGTTATTCAGGGGACTCCTGATATCTTACAACATGCTACTGCTTTCTATAAAGAGCTCTTTGGCCCCTCTGTGGCAAAAGGGTTCAATCTTAGAAATGATGTGTGGAATGTAGATGAGATTTTATCTGAGAATGATAGACAGGTGTTGGATAGACAGTTTACTGAAGAAGAGATTAAAACAGTTGTTGACAGCATGGAAAGAAATAAGGCAGCAGGCCCTGATGGAATTCCTGCAGAATTCTATCAGGACTGTTGGTCAATTATCAAAAGTGATCTAGTGGGCTTGTTTCAGGATTTCTTCTTACATAACATTGATCTTTCTAGAATTAATTATGGGATTATCACTCTTCTCCCAAAGAGTGAAGATGCTGATAGAATCCAAAAATTTAGACCTATATGCCTGTTACAGGTCTTGTTTAAAATTTTCACAAAGGCCCTGACAAATAGACTTGAGCCTTTTATGGGGAAGCTAATAAACAAATGCCAGACTGCTTTTATCAAGCAGAGACACATCCTTGATGGTGTGGAGTTGCTACAGGAGATCATCAGGGAGGCTAAGTATCAGAAGAAACAGGGGGTAATACTGAAGATAGATTTTGAAAAGGCATATGATAAAGTTAACTGGGATTTCTTACTTGAGACATGTAAACAGAAAGGTTTTAGTGGCAAGTGGCTGCAATGGTTAAAAAGTGTTATACATCATGGAACTTTGAGTGTTAAAGTGAATGATGTGGTTGGGCCATACTTTGCTAGTTACAAGGGGGTGAGACAGGGGGATCCCTTGTCCCCTTTTCTTTTTAATGCTGCTGCAGAAAATCTTGCCAAAATGATTCACAGAGCACAGGATGCTGGGCTGGTAACTGGTTTGGCTGAACACCTAGTGCATGGGGGGGTTGCCATTTTACAGTATGCAGATGATACCATCTTCCTGCTTAAGGATGATATGGAAACTGCTAGGAATCTGAAATTACTTTTGTATGTTTTTGAGAGCATGTCTGGCCTCAAAATAAACTTTGAGAGAAGTGAGGTACTGATGGTGTTAGAGGATACTGACAAACAGCAAACTTACATTGACATGTTCAATTGTCAGAAAGGGGAATGGCCCATCACCTATCTAGGGGTCCCTGTTAATTCCAGGAGGAATTCTGTCAAAGAAATGCAATTCTTGGTGGGAAGAGTGAGAAAAATGTTAGATGGCTGGATGGGAGGGGCTCTATCTATTGGGGGTAGAGTTATTCGAACTGATGTCTGTTTATCATCAGTAGCAGTGTACCACATGTCCTTGTTCCTTTTACATAAGACAACTTTGGAAGAACTGGATAAGCCTAGAAGATCTTTCCTGTGGCAGAGTAGTGCAGCCAGGAGAAGATACCATCTGCTTAGCTGGAAGATAATTTGCAAACCTAGGAAGAAAGGTGGTCTTGGCCTTAAAAATCTGGAAAAATTTAATATTAGCCTTATGTGTAAGTGGTGGTGGAAACTTGAGGCTGGAGATGGGCCCTGGCAACATTTTATTAGGGCAAAGTACCTGGGTGAGAAAGGGATCACTTTGGTTAAACATAATGCCAAGGACTCCACCTTCTGGTCTGATCTGCTGAAAATTAGGCATCACTACTTGGAGGGGAGAATTATGAAAATAGGTAATGGGAGGAGAACGAGCTTCTGGAAAGATGCCTGGTGTGGGCATATTCCTTTGATGACATTATTCCCGGGTCTGTTTGAAATTTGCAATGATCAGGAAGCTTCTGTAGCTGATCTGGCTAGCAGGGGATGGTCACTTTCCTTTAGAAGGTGGCTGGTTGGGGATCTGCAAAATAACCTGAGAAATCTGAATAACAAACTAGCTTGTGTTGCGTTGAATGATAATGAGGATACACCCAGTTGGAGGTGGACGAGATCTGGAGTGTTTAATGTGAAATCCATGTACTACCATCTGTCAAACATGGGAATAGACAGGTCCTTTAGGCATCTCTGGAAATCAAAAATCCCTTTCAAAATTAAAGTGTGGCTTTGGCTTATTTGGCACAATGCAATTCCCACAAAAGACAATATGAGAAGAAGGAAATGGGTGGGGAATTTTGGTTGTCAGTTCTGTGATAGTGATGAATCGATATTACACCTGTTCTTTCGGTGTGATGCAGCGAAATATGTTTGGAGCATAGTGGGTACTGCTGTGGGTGCTAGGGATCGCCCTGGCTCTTTCTTACAATATTTCTGGTGGATACCACAATACTTATCAGCATCCCGTAACATTCAAATTACTGGCTTGGCGGCCATTTGTTGGGCCATCTGGAAGCTGAGGAATAGAGCGTGCTTTGAGGCGAAACTAATTAGTTCTCCCTTTGAATTAATCAGCTATTCGTGTGTTTTTTTGAACTATTGGGCAGGTCTTCATCCACAGCAAGAACGAGATGACCTCAGGGAGGGTGCCAATACTTTGATCCGTGTGGCGTCGAATGCTGAAGCTGCTGGATCACATGCTAGGGATGCGACGAACCGTCAGCCCCTGCTGCTGGAAGATGCTGATGATGAAACAATGGAAGATGCTGTCTGATTTGCCGTTCTGTCCCTGATCCTTGTGCTGTCATCGTTGTTTTGGTCGTCTGCAGTTTGCTACTCCTGCCAGTTGGTTTTTCTGGCTGTCGTTTCTCCGCTTTTGTTCTAGTATGTTGGATCATCATGTACATAAACTAATCTGTGTGGTTGGCGGGGTGGTGTGTGGAGGGGTTGCGTCCCTATGTACAAAAACGCTTTGTGGCTGAACTTGTTGGTGGTTCCGTTATTGCAATAATAATGGAGCACGGGCCCTTTTCGGGGGGTGCCGTTTCTGTAAAACAAGTGGATTTTAAGTTTCCTCGAGATCTTCTTTGACCTCCAGGACGGGGTTACGGACAAGCGCGTGTTTCTGAGTGGACGAGTGATAGACGGGGTGAGTACGTGTACCGTGGGAGAACTTCGTAGTTGATAGCTGGGCAGTACATGCGTCTTCTCAAGTCTTTCAAGGTCACCTAAAAAATATATCTTTCACACGTTCTGGGCCAGGCTCGGTAGTATACCTACACACGACGCGCACTCTGGCCAACCTCATCATTTTTTGGAAATCTGATCCTGCCATGCCCGCCCAACTGTTACGATAAGGACTTAAATATGATCAACCCGTTCAATATAGATATTGCTCTTTGCTAGCTGCACAAAATAACCGGGGTAAAAGGGGTGCGCACGTTGGCTTTGCGCAGCGAGCAGGTCGGCACCCTTTTTCCCCGGTTCGTAACACCAATTAGGGTAAAAGGTTCTCTGCAGCGGCAGAGCTTTGAGTGTATCTCTGCCGCGGCAGAGTTTTGGCAGGTTTTATTTCGTCAGTTTTTGGGTTTTTCGTTTAGTCTGTAAATGATACATTTGTTCGACATTGACAATAATCATCATACAGTTTATTTCATGAATTGATATTATCAGAAGATAATTACATTGATCTCATTTAGATCACTACATCTGAACAGACTTATACACATTGTGTTGCATTGGTTATAATGGAATCGTCTATTTGGATCAATTACTTCATTCAACAAAAAAAAACCCGCCAATTCCTATTGAATTACTTGTAATCGGTCTGCCGGTAGGAGCTCCTCCCGTAGATCTTGCAGCCTTAAGTTTGTCCTTCTTTTCAACCGCTAATTCACGATTGTCCTTATGTTCTCCATTACGTAGAATACATATAATTTTTTTCCATGTGGCTGCTTAGGGCAGTTTACGAAAAATATAATTGAATCAAATAATGCTCAAGCAATTAAAGAGAGATACGTGAATGTAGCAAGTAGTAATTATGATGACTGTATTAACTTGCATATCCTCCTCCGTTAACCCGACTTGTTGCTTCCTGAACCGCTTCCAAGCCCCGCCCAGGAAAGAAAAAAAAGAATAAAAGGGCAATCGTACGATAATGATTGAACAAAAGGGGACGGAATAGTGCGACAACGATTGAACTTACTTTGTGAGTATTGAAATAATAGGCGTGTACTCCTTTTGTTCTTTATGCATAGAGTCCATGAGATCAACTGTTCTGGTGTCAACGTGAATGTTGAAAAGAATCCAGTGGAAACTACACACGTTTATATACATAGTCATGCATAACTCATCAATTACACTTAACACCGACTTAGCAAAATAGAAATATGCAGGAATATCCATAAGATAGTAACACTAACCCTTCTCTGTAAGGAAGTAGTATTTCACTACAGTGAAATTGTTTCATAAAAAACATAACGGTGTTATCCTCCGTGATTTTAGGGTATCGCCCTAAAATGAAATCATTGACGACTTATGGGTCAACGAACCCAAGGCCACCATTTCCATTACATTCCTGAAGCTTCAATCTGCATAATATATATCGTAAAGTGAGGATAATATAAGAAGAAACGATCCAACTAGCTGAGATAGAGACTTACAGACAATAGGTGCTGATGAGCAATTTGTCGAGGGCTTCTAGATTATAGAAGAAAAAAAGATCTTCAAAATCAATACACACCGAGTCCTCGCGGAAGTAATCCTCATGTCTAATTTTCACCATGAGTTTGTCCAGCCCGGACTTTGCGCTTTGGACATACCACTTATGGAGTTGGCGCTTCAATGTTGTCACAGAGTCGAGCAAATCTCTTAGCTGCTTCCATATCATCTTATATTTCCATTCCATACTCATATTCCTCACGGACGTGATCAGGTCTGACGAGACACTTCCCTAACTCATGTTTCCATTCCATATCAGCCTTTGAGATGGAGTCACTATCGCTTAGCAATTGGTGAACTGTTATACCACAATCTCTGGCAAACCTCTTAGATGCTTCCATATCAACTGGCATGGAGGGAATATGTACAGTGGCCAACACCTTAAGAGGGGGGACCGATTGGTTTAGCTTCTTCCCGAGCTGGGGAATTGTTTTCCCCGTCTTCCTGACTTTGTTATAAGTCATCAATAATCCGCGATCATAGTCACATGGCAGATTCAGCTGAACTTGGGATCACATTTCTAGCATATTCTTGAAGTGCTTCTTTACTACCGGATCTATTGGTTCCTTTGGCGGATCCGAGGGATTCTTTCCCCACCCAGACATATGACGTTTCGTGTCCGTAGTCACCCACTCCTTGGTCTCCTCGTCATTCATTTCGTAAGACAACTTTTCTTGTGGCGGCTTGGGTTTCTTCTTTGGGGAAGACTTAGAGGCAACAACCTTCCGCTTAGAGGACCTAGTGGACGACGGAGTTTTCTCAGGCATCGGAGATCAAGCCAGACTCGAGCTGCTGACGTCCATGGCATCGACGTGTGCTGGCAATGATCGAGCCGGACTCATTGTAGGTGTTTGCGCTGTCGGTGGATTGCGTCTCGGAGAAGTAGGTGGCGGTGGTGGCGGCGTACTGCTCATCGGAAACACTATGCGTTTCTTTTTCCATTGTATGAGTGAATTGACGGCTTCTCCCAGTGTCTCTACCCCATCACCTCCGGGGATGTCAAGCCGCGGTAACTTCGAAGCCGCCTGAACATCATCCACACCAACACGAGCATAGCCAGGTGTAATCGGATGGCCATGGCAGGTCGCTCCCTCTACACAATGTCAAGCATAGCTGTCCGCCACCTTGATGGATATGTTCGAGATCAACACGTATAGCTCACAACTTGTCTTCTTCTTGATTGCATCGATGACCTCCGTCTATGCAGCGGCATCAACAAACATATGTGTAGTATCAATCACCGTTGCAGCGCCAGCCGGGACCTTCGTTGAAGCCACGCTGCTCCGGCGTTGAGATGGATCTGCTTTGTCGACTGTAGGGTCTTGCTCCTGGGAGCGCCGTGAAGTAAGCTCATTAATATGTTGTTTCTACAACATCATTGCGGCTTCCAAGAAACCAACCCGTTCCACGGATATCGTCCCATGCCTCGTGTCCATCCTCGATGTTCCGGATTCCCGAGGTCCTTCGATAGCTCGTCATATTCTCGATCCGGCTTGAACTCTCCCGCTTTAACCTATTTGAACACTTTCTCAAGTGCCTTAAAGGGGGACTTTATTTTTTCAGTGATTATAAGGTTCCCTTCTGCGTCAAACGTTGCCCTATGCCCAAAAAACCAATTTCTTGACCTCCACGGAAAATCATGTGTACCAGGAATGATCCTCTTCTCTCGCATATCCCCCTCAAGTTTGTCAAACTTAGGCACTGCAACTCTGTAGCCACCTGAACCTATTTTAAGGTTATATACCTTCTTCTCCGCATTTGTCGCATTCTTTGCTGACCTTTTCTTACAATTTTCTGATTGCTTGTACGCTAGAAATGCTGGCCAGTGTCCCTTCTGCTCCTCTAGAGGCCCCTCGAATTTTGAGACCGTATTTTCCTTTTGATATTCTTTCCATATTCTTTTCTTGTAGAGTGCATGACTGGGCCGCGCATTTCATGTTCTGTCTCCTGGGTATCACATTATGCTAGACTGAAATCGTAAATGAGCTTGTCGAAAAGAGCTTCTTTGGACCAGCAACATATGAAAGACCCAGAAGGAATGTATCCAGAACTGTTTTGAGGTCCTGCTACCTACGTTCTTACCAAAACAGAGAATGAAATATTTTTTGAATGCTTGAGCACTATCAAGTTACGGTTTGTTTTCTCCTCGAATATAAAGGGAATAATAAATATGGTAAAGATTTTTTTTGAAAACCTAAAGTAATGAGTGTCACGTGATTATGACGTAGTTGCTTCCAGTTGCATTGAGGGGGCTTGTATCGGATAATGTTCGAGTACCAATTGTGAAGCTATGTGCATTCGTCAATGCAGTCTGTCAGAAGGTAATCAAACCAGAAGATCTGCCGCGGTTATAGAATGATGTGGTCCATTGTCTTGTCAGTTTCGAATTGGCAAACCAGGAAGGTCCGGTATTCCACCGTATGCATGTTATGATTCGTTTTTCTTTTGTCAAGGATATGGTGGCACTAAATTTATGATGACTTTCCTACGTGTTTTCTTCACGGTTCAAACAATGGTGGTGGACAGGTTATATTCAACAATCAACAAATTATTGTAGTTCTGATAGGCGGTGGCTTGCATGTGTAAGGCTATTATCTTATATAGAGAATTAAATGTTTTGATCCCCGTCTAATGAGGGGTTGCATGGCATGCATGCATAGCCCAATGTCCTTCATACAAGGTGTGGCATGGCATACAATCCAGTTGGAGCAGCAGAATGGTTGATGATAGCTGTGCGGCTGGTCTAGCAAATAATATACTATATTCTTGATTTGTTTGTTTGCGTAGATTTGAGTTATATTTGTAGGATATCAGGGTCTCGGAACAAATCGGGCAGCCGACCTGATCAGGGATTCAGTGCGGATTTCTTCAGCACGTCATGATTGTAGTGTTTCCTTTTTATCATCTGACTTACCTAAAGGTATTGTCCTAGGAGGATTTTCGTCTGTGCTTGGCAGACAAAGATAAGGTTGGGCAAGTCTTCGGGTCTTAGATTTTTTACAGTTTCTATTCCAAGCTGGAAATTTAATGGTGTCAATACTAAATAGAGAACCTTCGGTGCATTCAGTCTGAAACAACGTTACATGTATTTCTTCTGAACTCTCCTTCTTAATTCTACACTGCTGATTTCCTAATAGCATGGTTAGTGTTATTGGGACATGACTAAAAAAAATCAGACAATGTATATCTCTTTGTAGTCCTGGAAAATATCTGATGTGGCACACCATTTATTAAAAGATTCTAGATAGGCTAACACCTAATGATATCCATATGCCATATCTCAAATACTTCAGAATTTGTTTTGAAACCATTTATTTTTCATAAGGTACAAGATCAGCGGACAATGGAGTGCGGATTATTTCCTATGCAGATTTGAGGAGCGGGCGTAGCATTGCACTGCGGTTTGTAGATTTACAGGAATCGACAGGTGCGGAAGCTAACACAGGTGCAAGCTGCATGTTGCCGACAGCCAGGTCGCCTTGTGCACCAAATAAGAATGTACATAATATTAATATACTGTTAATGGAGTGACAATTAATGAAGTTAGTGTGATGAGAATAACTGATTCCATCTTGTGCATATTTGACCATGGAAAACTACAGATTCAATGAAATTTGGGGTAAATGACGATTCTTAGATGCAGTAGTCATCTCGAAATATAGCAATGAGTGTACCTTGATTGAAGAGATAAACTTTGTCCTTCACTACAATTTTTGTAAATTTAACTTAAGGAAATAAATTTCAGAGTTGCACGATTAAAATTTAAATACAAATATTATCTTCACATTAATTGCGTAGACCATATATTGCTATGCATGATTGACTCATTCTATTGGCGTCAACAATTTGTCACTGAAATAATGTATTTTCACCAATTAAAGATCCAAATGTAACTAATCAATAATCTAAGAACATCTAAGGTCGATAGTCCTTTATGATTTCATTAAACAAATCATAGTGCACAACATAATTGTAGTGGGGATCTAAATTTCTTTGCAAACAATTTTGAGGATCTAATTTTATGTTTATATATCAATATTATAGTGTATACATGTGCACTTAATATTTATGCTTTTTGATGGATAGCTAAAACATACAAGAACGATTCAGACAATTAGATCTGGAACTTATAGCCAGGATTTATGGAGAAAGTCATGATTTGTAATGTAGGCGTTACGTACTGACATTGGTACGTGTAGAACGTGACAGTTAAGAATGACTAGTTAGGTGCCCGTGCGTTGCCACGGAATAATGCTTGTAAGACATCGACTAACACATTGGTTCAGTAAGCTTGTTAAAATACGGAAGTTCAAATTATGAGGAGTCGCATATCATTCATATTTTTGTGAAAAAACTTACACGGACAGATACACGCAAAACACTTTAGAGTCACCATTCATGCTTATTTAGATAGTCGCAATTCGGAAGAGAGATCTATACACCAAGGCAAAGGTGTACTTTATCACACAAGTTGCAAGAATATCAATGAAATCATAATAGTAGGTATCAAAAGTCTAAGGACATTTCGTGACTTGTGACAAAACAACGTAGCAACTGTCTCATCTTTTCAAACCTCCCTTCACTCTAAAAGTAAAAAAAAATGTGATTATCGAACAGGCCTTCCAAACGCAAACAAATCAAAGAAATACTCATTATTCTCAGATTTCAGTCCCAGGTAGGTACAGACGACTTGTCCACAATACCTGCTAGATTACTTCTCGTACCTTCGACTCGTACTGGAGAGAAGTTTAGTGTGAGGTCCCGAGGATATTTGCACAATCCCTGAAAAGATAACAAAGATTTTAATCACGGTTTGTCTACCTTTGAAGTGTCCAAATGTTGGCATAACAAATGCAAAGGATGCATATTATGACAGAAAATTCTCTTCAAGGCGCTACTATGTGTAAAACTTAACATGTTATTGTCACGAGAATGGAGCAAGAAGAAGAAAAATCAAGTGACAGTGCTTCTTTCCTTCCATAAACATGCAAATCCTCAATCCATGAGGTGGCTGATTACTTTTCCCTTTTCATCAGTACATACTTAGCACGAAGAAATTTGTACATTACAGTTATGGCGGAGTATGAGCATGAGACGCTCATTCAGGCGGCGGCATGGGGTTCCCGTGGCTGGCCAACGGCGAGCCGTGTGCCGGAGGTACAAAAGTTTCCCAAAGCCGCAATTGCAGGAACCAGACCATACAAAACAAGAGGAAAATATAATCACAGATAATGCATTCCAAGAAACCCAAGAGGTCATGGGCGGTACTACCACCTATATATGACGTCGGTATCGAACTGTTGAGGCCGGCCAAAGAGGTTGCGGACAGTGCACCATTCTGGACACCTTTCTTCTTATTGGTCTTCTCTCTCCTAGGAGTATTATTTTTTAACGAACAGCTAATATATGGGCAGGGCTGAAAGTCACAAAAAATGGGTGACCTACTGCACCTGGAGAACACTACAAAAAACTTTCATGTCAGGCTGGGTAACAAATACCTAAACAATGCAAGGAAATTCAGAATTATGAAGGTTGTTCCACACTTCCAATTCCTTTTCATGAAGAGGACTACGTGGGGCATCATTACAGCAGATTCTAGGGCTGTAGAATTCCCAAACTGTTCATATGTAAAACCAACTAATGTTAGAAATCATGCACTACACGACTACAATTTGATTCATTTTTTGGTGTGACGATTAAAGGGCATTTGAATGTTTTCTTTAAAGAAGTGATATGCATATAACAACACTACAGACATATAGCACAAGAGTTCCAATTAGTTTTCCATGTAGGAATTGGTATTGATCTAGTGTAAAATGAAGTAAATTCACTTCATGAGAAGAACCAAGTACTAAAAAATAGTTGCTCTATAGTTCTCTTTAGCATGTCCGATCCATCTTGTAATTAGTCTATCCGAGAAATCTTATTACATCGATGGTACTTATGTCATGCGTAAATTACATGAAAAAACATCAATCAAGGATCACTATATATGCCTTAAAGAATTTGCAGTTGAGTTATCACTTAGCGACATTAAAAGCTCAACAATCACATACTGAAAGATTCAGAATTGTAGCTCCAATGTTCTAAATAAGAACATGATACTCCACAAGATCCTGGCATAGAATTTTTTAATATTGCAGTTAACCTCACTTTAAGCACTGTCTTATTTGCTGCATACCTGTTCACAAAATAGCGTAGTGCAAGATAATTCTGAAATTAAAGAACATCCAAAGAAGAGCTGGACAATGCTCATACGAACCTCCCGCTGCAGGTGAATGCAAAAAAGGTATTAACGAGCGAGACTGCATTTGCTTGCATTTGCTTCCAATAATAGGAGAACACCTCTAAATTTCCAATATCATCAAAATCACCTGATAAAATACAAGAAACTATTACTGTACTGTACATAGCGGTAAGAACTCTATATGCAACTTGCTACAGTGTCAGTGACATAATATATCTACCTCAAGAAAAGAAGCACACTGCTATCAAGTCTTATGCCAATACAATGAAAATAATCTAGTCCGCCATAGCAAGTCGCTTTTCTAGTGGAGGTATGACATCGGCTCAATTCTAAAAAAAAAGACATCAGCTGCGTGCAGCCGTGCAGTCAGTCCATCTCACAAGGTTGAGTCCATTTTTTGTCACTACAACTATCAACTGTAACTCCACCTGATGTGAAGAAAATGAAGCATCATCACATCATTAATATTGTTCTTCCAACTTCCAAGATCAACTGTATTATCTGTAAATTCTTCTCCATCAACCCAACTATTTCCCACGTCTTTACTTACGTGCTGCTAGTCAAACACAGCACGATTCAAAGCCTTGTCTACCCACATCTCATAAAAAACGAATGCTGCATATGTATGGTGAAGGACTTTCCTGCCAGCCTTCCTAATTCCACACTTCCCATTCCTCACGTCATGGATCCATCGATCCAAGAAAGTACTACACTATTTTTTATTAGCGCCTGATCCAGCTAAGTGGAGGCCACAACATTCGAATCCAAGCTGGGTGAGTGTGATACCTTTCCATGTCGTCCAAGCCGAGCGCGAGGCCAGCGGGCTCGAGCGGCTTCTTGTCGCTGATGATGGAGTAATTGGAGGCAGTCGTCGAGACCTCAGTCGTGCTGCTCGCCGATGTATCCCTTAGAGGAAAACATGTGGATCTGGCCGGCGAATCGAGTAGGGAACTGGAGGCGTCAAACCGGTTGATGGGGCTGATGCGCTCTCACGGGCGAGCAGACGGTGGTAGTAGGTGTCCACGTTGTTGTCGAAGACGGGGTCCAGCCCATTCCCTCAATCATCACATGATTCTTCGGATCTGTACTGGGAGGCGCTAGGCAAGCCATGAAGAACCTCGGCGGCGCACATCATTGCAAGGAGGGGCGAGAGTAATCGGCCTTGGCATCCCAGTACAGGGCAACGAGAAGAGTACGACGACGGCAACAATGGTCGTCGCCTCGTCGGCTACTTGATTAAAAGCTCGCCACACTCAATTGCATCCGGGTATGCGTCACAACAGTCCTCGGCAACGTGGAGGGCGTTGATGAGCCAGACCATGCCGAGTAAAAAGGATCCGATCACTGCCAGGGAAGCGAGCATGCCGCCATGACCGCCGGCTTCGCCATGGAAACCTAGTGCGGGGGTGTTTCGGAAGAGAGATCTTGAGAAGGAGAAAGGATGCGAGTTTGTGCGGTTTCCTCCTCCAGTTTCGTTTGCGGGATCGCACGAAGTCGTTCTGACTAAACGGGGGTTTCCCACGAGGCCACGAAGTCACGAAGAGATATCAGGATGACAGGCTGGTTTTTGCTCTCTGTTTTTTTCGTGAGAATCGCTCGCGGGGTGGGACGTACCACACATGGAACACGAACTGTTTTGAGGTCCTGCTACCTACGTTCTTACCAAAACAGAGAATGAAATATTTTTTGAATGCTTGAGCACTATCAAGTTCCGGTTTGTTTTCTCCTCGAATATAAAGGGAATAATAAATATGGTAAAGAATTTTTTTGAAAACCTAAAGTAATGAGTGTCACGTGATTATGACGTAGTTGCTTCCAGTTGCATTGAGTGGGCTTGTATCGGATAATGTTCGAGTACCAATTGTGAAGCTATGTGCATTCGTCAATGCAGTCTGTCAGAAGGTAATCAAACCAGAAGATCTGCCGCGGTTATAGAATGATGTGGTCCATTGTCTTGTCAGTTTCGAATTGGCAAACCAGGAAGGTCCGGTATTCCACCGTATGCATGTTATGATTCGTTTTTCTTTTGTCAAGGATATGGTGGCACTAAATTTATGATGACTTTCCTACGTGTTTTCTTCACGGTTCAAACAATGGTGGTGGACAGGTTATATTCAACAATCAACAAATTATTGTAGTTCTGATAGGCGGTGGCTTGCATGTGTAAGGCTATTATCTTATATAGAGAATTAAATGTTTTGATCCCCGTCTAATGAGGGGTTGCATGGCATGCATGCATAGCCCAATGTCCTTCATACAAGGTGTGGCATGGCATACAATCCAGTTGGAGCAGCAGAATGGTTGATGATAGCTGTGCGGCTGGTCTAGCAAATAATATACTATATTCTTGATTTGTTTGTTTGCGTAGATTTGAGTTATATTTGTAGGATATCAGGGTCTCGGAACAAATCGGGCAGCCGACCTGATCAGGGATTCAGTGCGGATTTCTTCAGCACCTCATGATTGTAGTGTTTCCTTTTTATCATCTGACTTACCTAAAGGTATTGTCCTAGGAGGATTTTCGTCTGTGCTTGGCAGACAAAGATAAGGTTGGGCAAGTCTTCGGGTCTTAGATTTTTTACAGTTTCTATTCCAAGCTGGAAATTTAATGGTGTCAATACTAAATAGAGAACCTTCGGTGCATTCAGTCTGAAACAACGTTACATGTATTTCTTCTGAACTCTCCTTCTTAATTCTACACTGCTGATTTCCTAATAGCATGGTTAGTGTTATTGGGACATGACTAAAAAAAATCAGACAATGTATATCTCTTTGTAGTCCTGGAAAATATCTGATGTGGCACACCATTTATTAAAAGATTCTAGATAGGCTAACACCTAATGATATCCATATGCCATATCTCAAATACTTCAGAATTTGTTTTGAAACCGTTTATTTTTCATAAGGTACAAGATCAGCGGACAATGGAGTGCGGATTATTTCCTATGCAGATTTGAGGAGCGGGCGTAGCATTGCACTGCGGTTTGTAGATTTACAGGAATCGACAGGTGCGGAAGCTAACACAGGTGCAAGCTGCATGTTGCCGACAGCCAGGTCGCCTTGTGCACCAAATAAGAATGTACATAATATTAATATACTGTTAATGGAGTGACAATTAATGAAGTTAGTGTGATGAGAATAACTGATTCCATCTTGTGCATATTTGACCATGGAAAACTACAGATTCAATGAAATTTGGGGTAAATGACGATTCTTAGATGCAGTCATCTCGAAATATAGCAATGAGTGTACCTTGATTGAAGAGATAAACTTTGTCCTTCACTATAATTTTTGTAAATTTAACTTAAGGAAATAAATTTCAGAGTTGCACGATTAAAATTTAAATACAAATATTATCTTCACATTAATTGCGTAGACCATATATTGCTATGCATGATTGACTCATTCTATTGGCGTCAACAATTTGTCACTGAAATAATGTATTTTCACCAATTAAAGATCCAAATGTAACTAATCAATAATCTAAGAACATCTAAGGTCGATAGTCCTTTATGATTTCATTAAACAAATCATAGTGCACAACCTAATTGTAGTGGGGATCTAAATTTCTTTGCAAACAATTTTGAGGATCTAATTTTATGTTTATATATCAATATTATAGTGTATACATGTGCACTTAATATTTATGCTTTTTGATGGATAGCTAAAACATACAAGAACGATTCAGACAATTAGATCTGGAACTTATAGCCAGGATTTATGGAGAAAGTCATGATTTGTAATGTAGGCGTTACGTACTGACATTGGTACGTGTAGAACGTGACAGTTAAGAATGATTATGAAGAAAGCCCGTGCAGACGCACGGGTTGACGACTAGTGTGTCTAACTTTCTTTAAAAAATATTGGTTGGTTGCATTTATCAAAGACGATATATATTGGGACATTCACGATTTATTTTGTGCAGGTAGCATAGAGCATCATCTATATCGGACAGTTTGATCATATCTAACTCTTGGAATATGCGTTACCATGAGTAGATGCGTGCGTGCATAAACGAGCTATGTAGATAGGCTTGAGAGGCACCCACGAACCAAGGAATCTTGTAGTAATTGGGTGTGCATGATTTGCTCGAATTTCGGAGCTCGTCCGGATATTGACGGGGCTGGCCAGAGTGCAGGCCGTTTGTCGAGAGAAACATGCCGAGTCAAGCTGGTGTGTTCGTCCTTTGGGGTTATACTGACGAGCCTGGGACATGAGAAGATGTTAGGAGGCATGTACAAGCAGGCCACACCTATTTCACGACAAGCCATGTACTGGAGGCGATGACCCAACGTAGCTAGGGCACACACAAGGGGTATACTGCACTGCAAGAATCGGAAAGCCACGGTTGCACTGTCCTTCTGCCAACTACGACGTTCACCATTTTGTACCTGCTCACCACGTCCGGAACTTGACCACTCAGCAATGCGTCCTTGTCCGGAACCCCGTCCGGAGGTCGAAGAAGCTCTGAGCGACCAAAGTTACCATAAAATCTTGACATCTGTGAACCTTGAATAATACCCTTACTTGAGTTTTTTCCTGATATATTTATGACTTTTCCCTTTGCTTGACCCGATAAAAACGATATCGCCGGGTAGCGTCTTTCTCTCATGCGCCGGGTAAAGGAAAAGAAGTGCGGGCGTGCCAGTGTACCGTAGTACACAAAAGAAAGAAAAGGTAGGGAAACATGTATTTCATTAATCTCTCTTGCAGAAACAAATTAAGATACCTAATGCAAAAATATTAGTTTGAAAATCTGTTCATATAAAAAATGTTCAAACTTTTAAATGTTTAAATTCAAATTTTTTATCGGATAAAAAATGTTCAAATTTGAAATTTATTCAAATGAAAAAAAATCAGTTTTGAAATTTGCTTACTTTAAAAAACGAAAATTGTTCAGATTTAAAAATCGTTCAAATTTGAAAATTGTTCATTTTAAAAATGTGTTTATTTTTCTAAAATCGTTCATTTTTGAACATTATCCATTTTAAAAATTTGTTTATTTTTGAAAATTGTTTAGATTTGAAAATAGCTCATATTTGAAAATCGTTCTTATTTTTCTTAATTTTCAAAGAAAATCATTATTAAATAATTATTTATATAAATAAAAAAGCAGAATAGAATCAGAACGTACGTGTATTTGGGCCGGCCCAGTACCGCACACAGCACCGGAAGTGCAGGCAAGCTGTTATAGGACTCGCTATAGGCGACCTATAGGATCTCCCCTGGGGGCTTGTAATAGGAGACAGGAACGTGGTGCATGTGTCTAACTCGTTTAACCACACCCCCAGGCGGCTCGGGTGGATCACGCCGCCGCCGGCCCTAGCCACCCCTCCTCCACCATCCTCCTCGTCGTCGCCCGAGGCCCCGCCGGGCTAAGCCTAGGGAGCGCCCGTGACGGCGGCGGCGGGGCATCTTCGAGTCGGCGGGCATCCTCGAGGCGGCGGCGGGGCTTCTTCGAGGCGGAGGTTCCGACGAGGTTGATGCAGACGACGGGGTGTCGGCCCCGGCATGGAGGCTTGCCGACGTGCCCTGGTCGCGGCGGCGGCCATGGCGGCCGGTGGTGGCAATTTGGCGGCGCTCGGCGAGTCCCGGCGTCCTTGGCGGTGCGGCCGTGATTGGTGGAGGTCGGCCAGTCTTGTGCCGCCCCTACTCTCCTCGATGGCGCTCCTCTCCCGTCTGGCGGCGCTCCTCTCCCGTCTGGCGACGCTCTGGCGCCGTGGTCCGTGGGGGCCCTCCCCCTTTGGAGCTTGTTACCTGCTCGGGCCGGCTGGGTGGGTACGGCTATTTGCCCCGACGGGTTGGAGTTGTCCCGGATTGGAGGTTATGGTGGCGGTCTGGTCGACGGGCTGGTGGCTGCCGGGGCAGCGGCTCCGGATTGTGGATTCTTCTCCAGGCTGATCTACGGCGAGGACATGGCGGACTCCTTACTGCGGTTGCGCGCCGAATGGAGTGGAAGTGGCTGGCCGGTGAGAGCCGGACTAAGATGATCGGAGTCGACGATGGTGGCGTCTTCCGATGTCATCCCCTTGCTGAAGGTATCGTTGCCGTGTGGCCTCCGCCTACTGCCTATTTCTCCAGGGGAAACCCTAGATCCGATTTACCGGATTGGATGATGACGACGCCTTGCGCCGTTTTTCTTGTTGAGGGCATTATCTTGGAGTAGAGCTGTGTTCTGGGGGAAACCCTATATCTGGTTTACCAGATAGGATGATGGCGGCATCTTCGATGTCGTTTACCCTCTCGAGGGCATTGTCTTTGGAATATGAGCTACCTGGAGGGGTCCCTTGGTGGTGCGGATTGCGTAAGGTGGAGGAGCTGTCTGGCGTCATGGTAGCGTCGATGGCAGGTCTCACGGGTGAATGCATTGATTTCTATCCTGAAGATGGGTGAGAGGAAGACGGAGGCGGCATCTTCTGGAGCGTGGACGTCGGTGTGCGCTGCAGGGTGCTGGACCGGTTGTGCCCCTTGCTCGCTATCGAGCGGCTTGATGTGGCCTTCGGTATTTCGGATGATGTGCGTTGGTGTGGTTACACGGAATTCGGACCTGTTCGGCGACCCCCTTCATTTCTAGAGGTGGTACATCCTAAGTTGGTGGTTCAGGATGGTGGTTTGATGTATTTATTTGTAAGACATTGTGGTTTCTGCTTTTTATTAATAAAAACTGGCTGTGTGCACCATTTTGGTGCAGAGGCTGGGGTAGTACCCTCCATTTCTAAAAAAAAAGGAAGGCTTTTAGCCAAAGAAAATAATTACTTTCTTTTATTTAGACATTTTTTTTTACTTTCTATTTGAACAGGAGACTCGTATCCTATTAGACCCAGAATGTACGTTAAGCCTTCCTATTGTGTCCTGGATGGAAAGCTCCAACATTCACATGTCCCAAATTATCGGACAACTTATTAGGGTAACTAGTATTCCAGAAAAAAAAAACACGGAGCCAATCACGCCCAATCGTCTAGGCCTAGATCCCTGCCAACCTTCAACTCATCTTCAAGACAAGATCCGTGAGGACACGGTGACTCCGGACAACGGCTTAATGACGGGAGGGCTTGCCGATCATCTGCCCAGTGGCAGCCATTTTGTTCGTTCGAGGAAACGACAGCGGCAAGCGAAAGAATGGCAAGTATTATCCGGAATCCTGCTCCCTTCTACTTTTTTTGAGGCTATTAGCTCACTATGGTAACCATCTGGCAGGTGGAACTGGGCCAACTTTACCACCGATCTCTTTAGGGACATCGCTCGCCGTCTATGCTCCGATTCTCCATGGCCGGCGGTGCTTCTGCAAGGCCTGGCACGACTCAGCCGACAATACGTGAACCACCACATATGTCACACTGCCGCCTGCGCCATGTATCCGGCCTCCGCATCTATTGCAAACATGCCGCGCTCTCCAGGAATTACGTATTTGTCGTGGCCGATGGCATCCTCATCCTACGTGACAAGCAGTCCGCCGACATCGTCCGCCTTCTCGACCCGCTCACAGGCAGGCTTACCGAGTTCCCACCCATTACGGATGTGAGGGCGTATGATGGCTCCGAACAGCAATCATACCAGGGCATCCATGCCCTGAAGCTCTACTTCTCGCAACCCACCGTGTTCCGCTATTTTGCTGGCATCGATGACTCCACCTCCCCGCCCACTCTTGTTTTTTGCGTGCGAGATAATGGACTCTCGCATGTAGTCTTTGCCCAACACGGTGATCACCATTGTGTTGGAATATATGTCGAATATGTGTACGAGTAGGGCTACACTGGACTTGTAATTAAACGAAAGGTTAGGTGTTTGAGTCGGACACGTGTAACCTGGCCTAATATATAAAGGCACCGGGAGTAGCCCAAATAGACGCGACGAAAGCTAGTAGGCTAGACACAAAATCACGAGGGGACGGTCCGGCGCCCGTGGCAGGGGCGGCCGGACCGGCGTGGCGTTGAGATCTGGTGCGTCTGTATTACCTCGGCGGGCTTGTCGTCGATGGCGACTTGATAGCAGCAGGCGCGCAAGGGAAGCCGGCGGCTTGTGCCGGCGACCAAGGCGGCTCGCAGGATCAGTGCGCCTCGCAGGATGGTCTATGCACTCGGATGTTCACAGGCTTGCTTGGTATTTCACACCGCCTCCTGGCGTTTGTATGGCAAAAATGATTTACATGTACTCTTTTGGTTTCTAGTATTAATAAGGGATGTATGTATTTTATGGCTCAATTAGAGTCGTCACGAGATTAATAGAAAAAGCATCAAAAACTATCTTTGCCCCCTACGGTGTTTCACCCTGTTTCGTCTTTTGCTTGCTTGATTGTTTCCCGATATGTCGCCGCGGGAAAAAAATACATTATACATAGACATGATTTGCTTCAAAAGTATGTTGGACAGCATGCCCATCTTTCGGCAACGACAAACATTATCTTCTTTATTGTTCTAGTAGAATTTTACATCTATTCGTCGGGTACACGTCTCGTGCTCCTGCTCTAGCGCCATTGCATTCTAGTTACTTTTTCATCATCATGTTCGGCACCCGGGCCTGAAGCACTAATGTTTTCTATGCCATACTCACACGCATCAAGGATTTTAACAAGATGATGGTAACGCATCCCTGCTCGTGCCATCTGAAGAGTGTCCACCGCACCTCATTTTTTGTAGTAAATCGTTGTCCATCATGTTGAGATGGAGTCATTGGAAATTCCCGGGAAGGCTGAAAAACAAAGAGACAAACTCCATTTGAGATGAATTATATACGGATGTGAGACTCCTTTCTGACTTCTACTGTAAATAGATGAATTTTAATATGGCCTGACCTGCTGGCTAAATTTTTACACTCATGTGATGCTCCTTGCTGAAATCTGTTCTCATTGCTATTCCAGTATAGATATTCATATATTGTTGATGTTGTATTTTCTCGCTGCTAAAGCTCATGGTTAAACAATGAATCCAAGTATTGCGCGGACCAAATCCATTAGGTAGCGAAGCATCCACGAATTTAACTTTTGTTGTGCAGATTCCAACGAACACAAAACATAAGGGTGAAATTTTTAAAACTGTTCCCTTCATGAAGCAAATTTAAAAAACTGAATATTGGGTGCACTCTGTCAATGGCATCAACGACCGGGATATCCACTGACGTGTTGTCCGTGTCCACCCGACCCCCACGCTGCCTTATGGCGACCGCTAGACACTAGTGGAAACAACCCCTTTCGTCCAGGGGGCCAGGGGCATCTGTCCCGGTTGCACGAAAATCCGGGACAAGTGCTATGCTTTGGTCCCGGTTCGTGTGCCCGAGGCAGCAGAAACCATCAAGGGGCATCTGTCGCGGTTCGTGGGGAGACAACGGTCCCGGTTCGTGGCACGACCCGGGACCAATCCCTAGCCACAGGCCACGTGGCACGCGCATGGGCATTGGTCCCGGATCATTCCCCAAACCGGGACCAATGTCCCTTCCCATACAAATGCGGCCTCACAGCCCCCTTACCTTTTTTTTTGCTTGGGGGAGTGAGAGAGAGGTGGGTGTTAGTGTGTATTGTACCTCGTGGCGCGGGAGTCCTGCCGCGTGGCGCGGGAGTTGTGACGCGTGACCACGAATGCGCGGTATAAACTGCCGCGCCTCGAGCGTCTTCTCCTCTCCACGCACCGTCGTGCCACCACCATGCCTCCGAGGAGGAACAACACCACCGGTTTCCGCGGCGTCCGAGCATGGCAGAACGGAATGTTCACCGCGAATATCCGTTGCGGGGACGACCGCATCCCCCTCGGCTCCTTTGCGACGGCGGCGGAGGCCGCCCGCGCTTGGGCCGCGGCGGCCTGGCGCCTTAGCCGCCCGCGGTCGCTGAGGAACTTCAACGACTGTCACACCCACCGGGAAGCGGAGGCCAGGGCGCCGACGCTGCAGATCGTCACTGCCGCCGACCACCGCAACCTCAGGCACCGCGCGTTTCAGGGCCTAGTCGACGCCGGGGACGACCGCGTGGTCCGCGAGTATTACTGGAACAATCCGGGTGAGGAGAGCGCCGACGAGGAGCTATAGCAGACCCGCGCGGCTGAGCGGGCGTAGCGGCGCCTCGAACGCCAACTCGAGTTAGATGCCGCTCGGGAGGCGAGGACGAAGGCGCTGCAAGAGCTCCGTCGGGCCGACCACGACGGCGAAGTCTGGGCCTCCGAGGTGGGGGCCTATGTCGGACATACCATCATGCACCTCCGACGACGACGAGGAGGTCACCGACGACGACGACCAGGACGAGGAGTAGCGCGCTAGCTCGTCTGTTTTCTGTTGGTTGTTGTAACACCTGGGGTGTTTACCCTAAGTTAGAAAATTGGTTGTTTTTCTTTTTTGCATTGCATCACATGCATCATATGCATTTGCCTTGTTTTCAAAAACAACTCAAAAGTTCAAACCAATTTAAACTATCAAACATGTCCAACATTTCCAATTTAAAAATTGCAAACTAAACAACTCAAATTGTTTCCAATAGTTTTGAAGTTGAATTATTTAAAATGCTTGTCAATAAAACCCCTTTCTATTAAGACCCTAATGGTAAATTCAAAATTCAAATCAAATTCATCCATACTTGGCATGTTTCAAATGTGGGTTTAAAAATTAAAATCTTGCAAACATTTAAATTCAATAAGTTTCATAGTCGTTTGAGCTTATTGAATAAACTTGCTTAAATTAAAAACTCAAATCTATATGAAACCCTATTTGAATTTCAACTAGCAATTTCAAACTAATTGGCATTTTCAAATTGTTGAAAATAAAGTTAACATACCTTGATATTGCTGTTTTGTAAATCAATAAAAAAATATTTCATAAAATGAGAACCCCAAAAACCTCTCTCTTTTTCTTCCTACCAAAAAATTTGTAACCAGGAAAATAAATAAAAAAGAAACCCTTTGAGCTGAGGGGAAGGCATGCCTTTCAGCCCAGCCCACCACGGGCCTCCTCCTCCCCCAGCCCATCTCCCCTCTGTTCTTTTGGCCCGGTACCCCTTCGAGGAGATCTTCTTCCTCCTGCTGGCGTCACCGTGGTACGAACCACTCCACCACCGTATGATCCTCGCTCCCCCCCTCTGATGCCCTGCCGTACCACCTAGGCCCTCCATAAAACCTCCACTCCCCCTCGCCCTAGCCCCCTACCCTCTCGCTCTGCCGCCGCCAGCTTCCTCTCTCTTCCTCCCACCTCGCTGTTACTGTCCGCTGTAACCGATCAAGCACCACCACCACTGCCTCCCCGTCGTTCCGCCATCACCAACCACCTGTAGCCAGGTCCAGAACGCCCCGGAGCTTCACCGTGACGTCCTCTACCTCATGGTGCACGGGATCGGGCCGCGTTGCTCCCGTTCGTCATCGGCATCATCTTCTACCTTTCCGGCCGAACTCCTCCTCCGTCGAAATTTGTCGCCTCTGGTCGCCCTCAAGATGGAAAAACCTCTACCTAACCCTCCAGGTGATCTTCTCGTCCGATTCCGGTCATCCCCCAGCTCGTTTCCCTGCTATTTGTCGACGTGGGTTTCTGAATTTTGTTCGGTCCGCCATGAACGCTTTTGCAGAGGAGCTCCAACACGGGGGCTATGTCCACTGTTATTCAACCGTGCACAGCGCCATGATGGGCTAGTCGTCCCACACCCCCCAGCGCTCGTAGCTGCCCCTTGCTACATCCTCGAAGTCGCACCAACGCGGGAGAATCACCAGCAGCCGTAGTAAGTTTCTCCCCCGAACCTGCAGTAACTGAACTTGTGTGTCGAAAATTCAGTTAAGGGCAGGCACCACACCACTTCTTCCGTCAGTATCGGGTAGAATCACAAAGGGCAGTGCAGCGCACTGGTATTGACCCTGCGCCGCGCACAGCCGTGAGGGGGTGGGTTCGATTCCCCCCTCGCGCAATTATTTTTCAGGAATTAAACGCGGGTGCTGGCCCACCCGTCATGGGCCGAGGGTGCCACGCAGACCTCCACCCTCAGCCACTGTGGGTAAACAACCCCACGGTGCAAAAAGTCCCTGGACCTTAATTAAAATTGCAGAAATTGTTTTAAACTTCCAAATTGAATATCTTCTAAACGGTAATTCCAAATCCAATAATTTAACATGTTTTTCCACTCCAGATTTTATGCTCTAAATGTTTATCACAATTGTTTCACATTTTGGACAAATAAAATTCAATATAATTTTGGCACTTTAATTAATTCATTCAATTTTGTGAAAATTATAACTAATTCATTTTAAATCCATTTTCAACAAATGAAATATGTTTTCCATGCAAAGTTGAACCACCTTTCCAAATATAAACTTTGTTTCCTGTTTTGACTAATTAAAATTGGTTAAATATTTTAAACCTTGTTCAAATCATTTAAAATTGCTAAATTCATAACTTGGTCAAATTAATTTCTTTTTGAACATATAAAATATGTTTTCAAACCAAAAAAGTATAAACTTTCCAAATATGAATTTTATTTAATGTTTTGAACAAATAAAAATTCAAATAATTTCATACTTGAATTAAATTCATTTAAACCTTGTTTAAACTTGTTTAATTCATAAGTAATTCATTTTAATTCCTTTCTCAACAAATGAAACATGTATCCCACCTAAAATTTTGTGTTCTTTCCAAATATAAATTTTGTTATCTGTTTTGAACCATTAAAATGGGTGAAAACAATAAATTTTTGTGTAACTCATTTAAGAAGCCAAATTTCATAACTTAATAAATAAAATTCCAAACTTGGTAAACAACATATCAAACTGAAGCCATTGTTGTTTTCTTATTGTTTTCATCATCCATGCATCATCCTAATCAACTTTCACATGATGGTATTTGTAGATCATTTAATTCAACATTAATTCATGGGCTTTTCCATATGCAATCCAAATTGCATATGGGCCCATTTAAATATGTTTACCATGTCAACTAGTTTATCTTTGATGCATCCTTAAACTTGTCATGCATCCATATCTTGATCATGCTGGATCTTTTGCCGTAGTAGTAATTATTGCATCCGGTGTTTGTTCTAGTTCGTTGCTTCTTCCCGGATAGGACGTTGAGATGATGTGAGCAACGACAAGTTCTTCGGATGTACCTCTACTTGCTGAATTCCAGGCAAGTATATTCACTTGCTGCCAAATGGCTGCCTTTCATCACTTGTTACCGATTCTTTCCGTTGTTCTTATGCTAGCCTTATGATTCGATGCTTGTGTCTCGATCCTATCATATGTTTACCTTGCAGCCATGATATAGCCTTTCTTCCGCTTCCTATTAACTGTAGTTTGTTTACCTTGTTGGCCCTCGTGTCGTAGTTGCATGCTTAGTGTTGTTTGCGCCCGAGTCTTGTTGTCCGTCTTATCACCTGTTTAGTTTGATAGTTGGGTTTCAACTTAATCAACAACATGTTAATGTTTTGGGTACTAATAATTTGATGTTAAGGCCCCGGCAGGAGGCCCGGCGTGGTTTTGAGGCCTGCTAGTGTCGAACTTAATTAGGAAAAGGGTCTTGTCCTCCGATCCATGATGAGCGCACTAACCGCATGTGGGAAGCGAGTATGGGCGCCCCCCGCAACTTGATTCGATTCGCATCTCTTCCAAATCGCCACACTTAGTTCGGGCTTTCCATTTGATGCATGCATATGCAGGTGCGAGCCCTTGGCGCCAGGGTGGAACTTTTGTAGTCGGCATTTAGGGCGGCATGGTCTTCCAGTGCTATGAGGGTCCCCCCTTTTCTTCGTGGGGGCTCGATTAGCCGCGCACGCACATCACGTGGTTCTTTGGGCTTAATGCGAAGAAGAGTTGGGTTGTGTTGAGTGCCTCGCTTGCTGGAAGGGTCTTTCCATCTGGCGGGTCATTCTTACGTGTACGGCCAAATTGGTACATCCCTGCAGGGTTAAATCTTCTCGAGAAGCCGTGTTGTCCGCGGTTATGGATGACTTGGTGAAAGTGATGGCTAACAAGTACTCAGACAACTTACACCTATGATGATAACTTGACTAGTAATATAGATTAACTCCACCATAAAATTGAATGTCACCTTAATCAACCGCGTGAGTTTCCTTGGGTTGCTTCCTTAGTAGGGGGTAACATTGGATGGGTATTGTTTGGTGAGTAGTTGTAGTTGGTTCTGATACGCTATCTTATCCCTTTCTTTTAGCCGGATGTTGTAGCGAGTCTCTGTAGTTAGTTAGTGCAGCCCGCTGCCGCTTCTTTGCAATAATCCTTTCCTCTCCGTTGAACCCAAAGTATTTGTATCTTGTGATGATTGGTTACGCTGGTATCTTGTGAGTATGGTTTATCCACTTGCTAGTACTTAACCGTACCGACCCACGAATCCATTTCGTGGCTGCATATTCCCCATTGTAGTCAACAGGTTTGAAGTCTGACGACGTTAGCTTGGGAACCCCTCCGGCTTGGCCTCGGCAGGGATTGGACGCCATCGGTTATCTGCAGGACTCTTAGTCCAATTTGTATCTTGTCCGTAGTCGGACACTATGTTGTTTCTTCCGCTGTTATTTGGATCTTTGTATTGTATCAGTTGTATCCTTGACTCGTTTGAGTCGTCTTGTATATACCTCCTCTGTTGTTGTTGTGGATTATTCGTGAACTGATGTAATGTTATCACAAGTGGCAACCTGGAATCGGTTATTATGTGGATTTTGGCGGCAATGCTGAAATCTGCATAGTGCCCGATCTCGGGGCGTCACAGTTGTTTAATAAAATAATTTTCCGTGTGCTTTTTCCTGTTTGGTTGGATCAGACAACTAATGGCATTTCGATAAACGTTAAAAAAAGGGGGACATGCATTTCGATAGATAAAGAAGGCACAGTACACATAATGGAAAGATTAGATCTAAATCTAAACGAAGAGTATAGATCTAAATAAACAAGGCAGTACATAATGGCCAGAGTGCATCGATCTACTAGCTGGTCATACTCCTGCCTAAGCATATAATACTCCGACTCGTAGTCGTCGTAGTCGCCGCCCTCGTCGTCACTATCGTCAGACGGTGCTCTGGACTCCCTCGGAGGATCACGACTCCAGGGCTGGCCGTGAGGGTAGTGCAGGCGGGGGTTATCGCCAGCCCTGATGTAGTTCATGACGCTCTGAAGAGTCCGTCCGCCGCCCCACCACATCCGACGACCGGCGTCGTTGAAGTTCGAAGGAGGCGGGCCGTTCTCCTCGTACCTGGCGAGCGCACTCTCACGCCGATTAATGAAGAAGGTGTCCCAAGTAGGGCGGTAGTCAGGATTCCAACTGGGATTCCTCCGCTGCTCCGGCGTGAGCTCGTGGTAGTAGTGGTTCGTGATGGCCGCCCGACGCGCCACACCTTGAGGAAGAGGAGGGACCGGCACTCCTCTGGCGCTCAGCATCCAACCGGCGGGAACGCTGTAGCCGGGCGGACAGGGGTAGTTCGAGGCGGAAAGAGCCTCCGCCTGGATGAAGGTTAGAGTGGGTACGGTATAAGCCATGAGAGAGTGGTGAGTTTGTATGTGTTTATGTCAGTGGTGTGGCAATGCGTACATATATATAGTGAGAAGGAAACATATCCCTTTAGTCCCGGCCTGTTTTACCAACCGGGACGAAATGGTTCGGGTTTCGTTTGGACCAATCAGATAGAATCACACGGATCGTGTGTTTCTTTCAAGCGCTTGTGAGTCGTTGGATCAGGGGTGTGTTTCTTTTGAGCTGTTGTGAGCCGTTCGATCAGGGCTACGCTGTGTTTCTTTCGAGCGGTTGTTAGCCGTTGGATCAGGCACTTTGTGAGTCAGAGGACCCTATGTATAGCCCACCTTCATACACCGGTCAGTTCATCGACCAAATACAAAACAATAGAATTCGTCAGCATACGTTATGCCGTGCATTTGGTATGTATATATCAACTTAGCAACCAGAAAACGGATTTGAATATAAATAGTAAAATAGTTAATAGTTTGAATAATTATTTAGGTTAACAGAAAACGGATTTAATTTAGGCAAATTCAAGCAATTTTCATGTTGAATTTTTTTCAAATTCGAAAGTATATAGAAGTTATTCATGTGCATATTCAAACAATATTCAAATTTTGGCGCTAAAACATTTGGCGCGCCCTGCCAAAAAAAGCATCTGGACGGTGGCCTTTCGTCCCGGTTGCTGCCACCAACCGGGACTAAAGGGGCCTTTCGTCCCGGTTGTTGCCACCACCCGGGACGGATGGCCATGACTATATACATGTCACCGTCCCGGATGGCCACAGAACCGCGCCCAGGGACGAACCGACGCCGCCAGGCTGCCCATTTTTTCCGTCGCCGCACTCCGCCATCGCGCCGCCACTGCCCCCTCGCGCGCCGCCCTACCCCGCCGCCGCACTCATCCTCCGCATCCGCACTCATCCGTCTCGTTGCCCCGCGAGCCGCCCCTCGATCCCGTCGTCGCGCTGCCGCCAGCCCGCGAGCGCCGCGCCCTCGATCCCGTCGCGCCTCCGCCCCTCGATCCCGTCGCGCCGCCGCCCCTTGGTCCCGTCGGGCCTCAGCCAGCCCGCGAACACCGCCCCTCGATCCCGTCGGGTCTCTACTGCAACCCCCCCCCCCCCCCCCCCCCCCCCCCCGCCGGCCGCCGCCCTAGAGGAGGTAAGGCCCTGCCTCTATCTCGCCCTAACTAGGGGCTTTTTCCCCTTTTTTCCTTTTTTTTTACTTAATTACTGTTTTTGTTTCTAGTTATTTATTAGTGTTAGAAATGTTAGAATCATTAGTTATGAATGTTAGAAATTTTAGATTGGATTTAAGAATTTTAGATTTGTTAGAATTGACATAGGAAATGTTAGGAAATTTAAAAATGTTAGAAAATTTAACTAAATTAGTGTTAGAAATTTAAGAATGCATGTTAGGAATGTTAGAAAATTTAAACACGTGAGCTATGACTACCCATATCTATGGATGCGTATTATCATACATTTAAATATTTCATGAATATGTTGCTCTTTTTGTGTATTATCTATAAGCAATTTTGATGAAAATAATTGATCATTAGTTATTATCTATAAGCAATTTTGATGAAATGGATCTCAAACATATAATTACTCTTTTTGTATAGTATGGAGCCAAGAGACGAAGATGCCGAAAACTTGCTCGAGGGTTTCATCCGCGGGACCGACGTAGATACCGATGTGAGCCAGTGGATGAACAATTCCGGTGAGGGAGATCCGGAGCTCACCCAGGGAGACGACTCCGGTGAGGGAGAAGCCGACGGCTCCGGTGGAGCCGTACAAATTACAAACACCGGCTCTGAGGTGCATATATAGATATGTTAATTAATGAAGCATATGTTGTCTATATACATGTATTAAAAGTCTTTATATTTTTAGCCATCCGGTTCAAGCATATCAACCGGAAAAAATACTGAACGAGGCGCAACAAAGAAGTTAAAAGATACAGAAAGATATAGGATCGACAAGATCACAGCAGACGGGGCACCCGAGCTTCCGGCTGATGTTGCCCAAAAATTTGTGAAGCAATGTGGAGTGCTAGTTAGGAATCACATCCCGATCACTGTTCATGAGTGGAATCAGCCAAAAGATCCGCGGAAACAAGGAATTTCATGTGTCATCAAAATAGCCAAAGGACATCTTTTCTCAAAGATCTTGTCTAATTTCAACTTACCCTTGCCGAAGGTGGATGAGAATGAAGCGACTGTGCATGAGGCCGATGTTACTAAAATGAAAAAAGAGATACGGGAAAAGGTCAAGGCGTGGACCCTGAAAAAGATGGCCGAGCAATTAAAAAACTGGAAGAAAAGATTGAACCTTGACTATGTTAAGAAAAACAAGACTCCAGATTTCACTCAAGGGTATGAGAAAATAAAACCCATATGGGCAGATTTCGTGAAGTACAAGCTGTCAGAATGAACTGGAAATGACAAAAACAAATTTGAAAAACGCCGCCAAAAAGGTATATCACCATGTTATGGGGCAAGATGGCTATAAGGGTTCTAGTCCCAAGTGGGAAAAATGGGAGAACGACCTAATTCAGCTGGGGATCACTCCCGAGCCGTTTTTGTGGGTCGAGCGGACAAGGTCATGGTTCTACGGGCATGGGGGCACATTGGACGCTGAAAGAAAAGCAATTTATAACCTAAGGCATAAAGAGAGTCCTCTACCCATAGAGGGGCTGATAACCGCAATACAGGACGTTAAAGAGGGGAAGTTCGTGCCAGATAGAGAGAACAACGAGCTCACACGCGCCCTCGGGAATAAGGAACACGTAGGGCGTACATGAGCCGTAGAAGGCCATCCTCCATGGAAAAATGGGTTCGACGACAGCAAAAATATATACCCCGATAGAAGTCGTCAACGTAGAAAGGACGCGGAGGCAGCTGAAGCAGAGACTCAGGCAAACTGGAGGCGTTAACTTGAAGAACAGATAAAGCTGTCGCAGGATGTAGCAAAGAAGCAGCATGACCAAATTAACACACTTAGCCAGCAGATAGTGTCTACCGGCGCATCACACATGGTAGAAGGTGAAGTCGAGGCTACCAACGCCGCACATTCTCATCGCAAAAGCAGCGTTGCATCCACACACCTACCGGGGTATGATGCACCGCCGATGATTCACCCGGTGGATGATATCACGGAGATGACAACCTGTGAGCTCCACGTGAAGGTCGTCAATATAACCATCAAGGCGGCGGCCGGCTACGCCTTACCAATTGGCAACGAACCAACTCACCATAGTCTTCCGGTTCAACGGGGCTACGCTGTTGGTGGGGTCGATGAAGTTGTCAACGGATTCGAGCGGGTAAAGCTTGATTTCCCTGAAGGTGAAGACGAAGAGTTGACTGAAGTCGGAGAAGCAAAGAACTTGACCGTTCTATGGCTAAACGAATGCATTGTGCTCCCAAATCAGACGACAAAGCCATCGAATCCTCGCCATTCTCCAGCGCGGTCGTCTTCGCCATGCATGCCGTCTACAGCGCGGTCGCCTACGCCGTGCACATCTCCACCGCGGTAGCCTACGCCGCTGCGTCAGCCTTCTCCACCCACTAAGTTTCTGCCGAAACGTAAAATATCACCCAAACGTCAACGGTAACCCCTACCGAAGGTACCAAAGGAGGTACCCAAGTTACCTTACGACTATACTCCCGAGGAATACCAGAAAATCGCAAAGGACGAATACGAGGCGTGGAAATCGAAGCGAAAGGAGAAGAAAAAGGCAGATTTCCCCGAGACCGAAGAAGAGATAGAACGAGCTTGGAAAATGGTGAAGACTCTTCATCAACCCGAGCCGAGTCTGTCATGTGACTATGACCGCTCTATTCTGAAGTCACACCAGGAAATGGTGCGGTCGACGAATAGTAGTAGCGCAAGCGGGAAAAGGGGAAAATCAGTTGCCCAGCTCGGAGAGCACAAAAAACAATCCACGTCCCCGCTCAAAGTGATTTCCAATACCCAGGTGGGGCCGAGCACTAATATTGCTGACGAGCAAATTGATCCGGAGTTTATAACACTGTCCGCAGACAAGCCAGCTGATGCGGGTTTGTCCATTGCTGAGTATATGCAAATAGTAGACTACTTCCCCGAAACTGAATGTGCGTACAAATACACGTACGGGAAACCTCTCGTCAAACCCGAGGAGATAAAGGATCTACCAACGAAAATGCGAAGAGTGCATAGTTGGTATATGGAAGCCACTGAGAAATCTCAGGACTGGATATGTCTCAGCGTTAAGGACGAGCACTATGGGTATGGAGATGGATTGTTTATGATTCAATTTGATGAATTGTTTCAGTTATACCAGCAACAGTCCCTCGACAAAGCTGTCATTAGTGCCTATTGTCTGTAAGTACTTATTTCTCTAGCTCACCTCGTTCATTTGCATATTCATATATATATATATAGTACACTCATATATTATAATTGCAGAATGAAGATTCTCTAATGCAAAAGAGGTGGAATCTATGATATTGGGTTCATTGATCCAAATATTGTTTATGAAAAGACTCTTCGGATATCTGCCATGGATACAGAAAATAATATTCTGAGGGCAATAATATTTCACCAACACCGACGGGAAATACTATTTCCATACAACTTCGGGTTAGTGTTACTGTGTTGTAAACATTCTGTTTTCCTTACTCGATGTTCATTGTATAATTGATGAGTTCTGCGTGCGCAGCTTCCACTATATTCTGCTAATCTTCGAAATTGACAAAGGAAAAGTAATGGTAATGGACCCAAAATGTAAACCCCTAGCGATGTGGGCTGACATGCAGGAAATGATCCAGCGGTAATTTCAATTTTATTAATTTCAGTATTTATATATGGCACTATATCGACTACTTTGTTTCATTTTCGGATATCAAGTAATTACTAACTCTTTTTATTCTTTTTTTCTCGGGTAGCGTTTGGAAGAGGTTCATAAAAAAGGCTAGGGGTGAATGGAAATCAAACCTAACATTTGATGTTGTGCAAGTAAGTCTATCTAGATCCGCGAGCATCTCCTCGATTCTAGTGTCAATACCATTATCATGTCTGGTTTATTATTATTTTGATTGAAATCATGTTCTCGTAAAGTGCTTGCAACAAGGAGACGGGAATCACTTTTGTGGATACTACGTTTGCGAGTTCATTTGTCAGACGACATGTCCGAAGGGCAGAAATTTAAAGCAACTTCATGTACGTTAGTTGTCAATTCTTCTTATTACCATATATTTTAGTTACTTAGTTTCTTTAATATATATTGACCACTCTTCTTTATATTAGATCGAACGGCTTCGGGACGGTCTTCTACCAAGGGACCGCATACGAGCAATTCAGGAGGAAATTGCGGGCTTCTTAGATGCAGAGGTCCTAAACATAAATGGAGAGTACTATAGCCCCGGTTGGAACTGAATTTTATTTTGTAATACACTCCATCCGTCATGTAATATGCTCGATATACTTTGCTTCCGTAATATAAGTGTTCCTTATTCTGCTTTATATATGTATTACTTATTCGTTCGTGGGATCCGGAAGCTCCGGGGAGGGTCCACCGAGGCTCCTCTCTTCTCGTGGGATTCGGGAGGTCCGGGGAAGGGCCACCGGGGCACCTCTCTTCTCATGGGATCCGGGAGTTCCGGGGAGGGACCAAATTAACACAAATCATAAAAATTATGTCGCGGCAGAAGGGGCATGCATCCCGGGTCTTATTGAGGACCGGGACTAATAGCCCTGGCCAGGGTTCAGTTAACGAGCCATGTGGTCAGCCCCATTTGTCCCGGGTCCTGGCACAACCGGGACCAATGTGGGAGGGGTATTTGTCCCGGATGCCCCATCCCGGTTGCACAACCGGGACAAATGGGGCTTACAGACCGGGACTAATGCCTATATAAGTATATCCCGGTTGCACAACCGGGACAAAGTGAGACGCCGCCCTGACCAGCTTTCCCTCCTCTGCTTTCAGATAATTCTGTTCAAATCCTCATTAGATATGTTTGTTTACTACTTGTCTATATAAGTATATCAAGCATGCTAGCTAGTTAAGGGCCCAAGAAAAAAATAAAGGTGGTAGCATGTATATAATTTTATGGCCTCTGAAAAAATCTCAATTTGAATGAGATGAGACAAATACCTGGAGAATTGTACTATACAAAGCTATATTTTTTAACACGAGTGGATGGTTGAAGAGTTCATTAGCAAAAGAAATTTAAAAAATATTGCTGTGGTTGCAAAAATTTATTTTAATGAGCTTTTCAATATGATTAAAAATCAACCTGTATAATTTATGTTTCTGGTCGGTGACACAATGCAAAATGCATGCTATGATGTTTGATACTATTTTTTCAGAAGTCAGTAGAAGAGATTTTTCTGATAGTGCTTACGATACACTAGAGTTTGTAGGATTGAAATAGAAGGCCCTTCAGTTGTCTATCCCCGTAGATAGTGTAAGAAATGGTCGATCATATTGCGGAGGAATACTGGCAAGGTGCAAATTTAGTAAGATAGGTTATTTGGAAGCACTGCTAACATACATCATCTGATGGAGTTCAATTTCCCCAGAGTTGTTTTTATTGACCTTGACCATGGATCAGTCGACCTCACTTTATTGTGTAAACTCCATCAGCCGAGAGATTTATGGTTTCATTACCGACCCTTATACAACCTACCTGAGAGGTATTAAAATAAACCAATACTTAAGGACACTTTGTGAGCACGTGAATGACATTTGTCCAGCAGATTTAATTTTTACGCTCGAGGCATGTTCGCATATGATTGTTAATAATGCAACACTGCCCGGTGGGATTGGCAACATAAAATCCCTATGGAATCTAAGTTAATTTGATATTGTGAGTGAGAAGTTTAATAATAATGGGGCTTGTAGAGCTAACAAATTTGAGACTTCTAACTCTCACATGTGGTAATCTTCCAAACTAAGAGACACACTCCCTCATGGCATCCTAACACTGCCTATGATCTATGTTATTAGTAGCCTAAACTTAGTAGCCTATGTCTGTCTTAGGATATGCATAGATGGCATGATGCCCTTATGGCCTCCTCCCACTCCCTACCTCCTTGAGAGACACTTCTTGAAAGGATATGAAGGATCAGCGGAAGAAAGAACACATAAACTGCAGCAGGCCACAAACTACATTGAGGGGCATCAAATGGTCTCGCCTCTTTTTAGTAGGAAATGAATCTTCGCCTAGACGGGCAACACGTTCAGTTTTCTTACACTGTATAGTATTCACTATGTTCGTGTATATAGAGAAATACTCCTTAATGTAGTGTGTTGTGTTCACCAAAAAGTGAAAAGTATATTTCATAATAAAATAATGTCGCCATTATTTATTTGGTGACCAACTCTCTGGCCTTGTCCACTCTTAAGGTATTTTTGCAGCAACGAAGTCAATGTTGTGTTTCATGAATCCGTACAAAGGACACAAAGGAAAAAAACCCAGGAAAAACATCGTGACAACACAACAATATTTATATAATAAAGCAAGCATCTTTTATAAGCTCATCACATTTAGGTTCCCGATTTATGGCGTGGAGCTCATACCTTTTATACTGGCTTCCTTGGCCATAATAATGACTCACGGGTCCTATATCACGATATCTGCCATGAGATGATATATATGTCAATTGGTGGAGGATTTGAATCTTGCTCCACGAGGTATCGTAGAGTAGGTGTCCCTCAATAGACTAGTAGTTATGGTGCCCTTTGCAGCACTATTTTCAAGGATGATTGCTAGCATAGATTCACAAACAAACATGAAATCATTCTCCCATTGTAGGTGGACGAGGACGTGGTCATATTTTCGGGCTAGTATGTCGTGGGCCGAGATCTCTTTTCGGATATGTTGCAAGGAAAGGATCTGGTTGTGTCCTACGATCTAGGAACCAACGGTTTGTAAAGAGAGTTTGTAGCAATGAATTTGTAGTATGGAATACTCATGTTCTATGGTTTATGTTGTGACTATGTGACATGAATTTTTCAGCAAATCTTTTGTTTCAGGCAAGAGATAAATAACATCACATAGATTTTCACTATCTCAGTTGTAAATTTGACCAAGTTGTGACTAAAATTAGTTGAAATATAAAATTAAATTATTGTCATCATTATTGGTCCTCTTTAAAGCCTTAATCCGCTTTTCGTCCCCTCTAAATACAAATTGAAACGTTGCCCGTGATGTATGGAGTAGAAAAAAGCAAACGTATGTTTCCTCAATGCTCAACCTCACATGGGGGATGGGCAATCAACTCATGATCTGCAAGCCAGGTGTGAAGTTAAAACACTTGCCTCTATAGTAATATTGCTAAATAATTTCGCATAATAATGTTACCTTAACGATAGATATAAAAAACACTATAAAAGAGGAATTCTTTGGGATAGATATGTAAGAAGGTTGGCAAACCCGGTTGGGAAGCCGGGGCATAAGGCCCTTGCCAACCGGGGATAATGCTTTGTTCTCCACTAGTGAAAGATCGGACTGAAAGGAGGAGCGATGCGCTTCCTTATAAGTTGGTTGTGGCCTCCTCCCATAAGCGAGGTGAGACTAAATTTGAGCCGCTTAAACGATCAACAGAGGGGTCTCCTAACATCCCACCCCCCTAGGAAGCCCCATAGCCAGGCATGGAAATGCTGGCTCTAATACCAAATGTCAACGTCCACTCAAGCCCAACCAACCTCTCGGCCTACTTTTGGAATTTTATGCGCACACCGCCCAACTACAAGTGAGATCCCATTCCATCCCAAAAGACAGGACATAAAGGAGGGGGATGCTCTCCCTTAAAAGTTGGGTGTGGCCTCCTCCCATAAGCGAGGTGAGACTAAACTTGAGCAACTTAACCGGTCAACAGATAGGTCTCCTAACATCCTATCCCCCGAGAGAAATGACCATTCAATAGCAATAAATGCACATGTTGTCTTCCTGGAATCTGACATAGCTTGATGGAGGACAAGATAGGCACTTGATCTGAGTGGCTAGTGGCAATACAGTGCGGATAGCGAGCATAGTGGGCGAGGCGGCGGTGATATAGACATTGTCCAGAAGGTAGGTGCCAGCCGAGAGGCTGAAGGCACTCGCTCCCGGGACAAGGACGGGGATGACAGAGCACTGCTCAGAAGCCACCGTGTATATGCTACCACTCGGCCACATAATCAAACAGACATGGGCCGGCGTTGAGGAGAGATTGTCGCTGCCCTCAAGCAAGTTGCCTGCAGCTGGGACCATGGATGCAACCGGGACAGTACCTGACGATGTTGTGGTGGACGCTGATGTCGAGGAGGGGTTTGCAGCTGCTCGCTCGTAGATGTCGCCGGTGGTCATGGATGCGCTTGGTGTTGCGGACGAGATCTCTCCTCAGCAGTGCTACCAGTGCTCAATTACCAACTAGTTCGATTACAACTCTCGATCTGGGGAAGAAGGAGGGAATCAAGGAGAAAGAAGAGGATGAACAACACACGCTCACGCGCCTGCCAAGCCTCGGCCGAAGCCGCCTTCCATTCTGTTCCTTGCCAAGTCTCGGTGTGGCTGCTCTGTCGATAACGAACAATAATTCTTGTGTACAATTATTGACATGGACCATTGGATTTGTAAGAATAGACGGCCTAAAAGCATATAATGAACCGTAAAATAACTCATTGAAAGAATATAGTTTGCCAGTTTTGTTACAGTAACGGAGCTATTCCCCACAGACAACAGTCTGACTAGTGGCCACTCCGCTATAGCCAGCAAGCTAGATCAATTTCCTCCATGTGGGTTTCTTTTCTTCAATTACCATCAACCATACAAGCCATACGGCCAACGACAAAATATATTCCCCTATTTGAGTTTTTTGCTTGTTTGTTGAAATAGGGGATTGCTCCCAGCCTCTACATCAAAATGATATATACGACCGTTTTTTTATAAATTTTTAGCTGGCATCCATAGTAATGAATAATGTCAGTAGTGCATGGCTCTATAAATTGCAAAGGCAGTGAGTTGTTTCAGCATATGACAACAACTATGAGTTTTTTCTTCTAAGTGATGCATCACAAATGTAAAAATTGAACTATAATGGACCTGGACCAGATCAGATAGCTCATAGATAATGCGTGCCATCAGTCATAACGGCTAGTTAGCTCTAGATAGCCTTGAGAGGCATTAAGGAACTCTCTGTGGCTTAACAACATGATTTTTGTCTAATGTGGCACTTGTCATTATCATGTATCCTCCATGGAACATGGAGCATTGGCAATATCTCCTATGCCGTTGTGCTCGACCTCTTCACTAGAGGAGGCATCTCCTTACTCGTCATTCTGCGTCCAACAAGGATGTCAACTAGGTGTAACGCTCTACGGGCCTCGTCCACGGGTGGTACATTGTCTCACGGCTCAACCCACTATTGGAAGGTGGGCTCGACCTAGTCGACAGTACCGTCAATGAATGGTGGTTGATGTAGCATAAGGAGGAAACACATGTGGGGCAAGTGGTCTTCCTCGTGGATAGAGATTTGGGATAAATATATATGATCTTTACTAATTATTTCCATACACCGTCATCATTAAGAATTTTGAACAACCATATACATAAAAGACATTAATTATTTAAATCCAAAATCTCCACCCAAGACCTCCTGGATCTTTATGTCTACAAAGAATATTGCACTTTGTCAGGCACCTTAATTGCAACCTTCTTACCACCAACATATTTGCATACTTGCATGCTTTAGCATTCATTTGGGGTGACTTGCGAATATAATCCAATGTACTCATATTTGTTTCGTCCCTAGCTATTTACTTGACCAGACTTTGAGGAGCACTCTGGGGAACCTGACGAAGTTGGTGCCGCTAACGACTGTGCGAACTAGGAACGTCTCTGAGGTTGAATGCTAGTTTTGTTTAATTGGAATTTGGTGGGAGGATGTAGCTTATGAATATATGTATGTATTCTATACCTATATTCTTCTTCTGCTCTCTAATAATTATTGCAGGTATTTTGAAGAAGACAATGAGCATTATTTGACAGTGCCTCTATATAAGAAAAAATCCAGAGTCAGCAAAACAATATTAGGCTTCCTCAGGGATGTCCCACAAGTCTAAGTACAATGGAGGTTTGTCAGTTTTCAAATTCAATATAGGAAATGAGGCCTTGCCAATGAACCATTTGCATTAACATTTTAAGAAAAATGAGGTAGCTTATGTTAAATTAGTCTAGAAATATTATGTTGGTGAAGTACCTCATACGGAAAATTTGGGCTCCGGTGGAGGAATTTTATGAAACTAGTTAATAAATTATAGGTTATACGTGGGGAAGAAACCCTCTTTTAGAGAGATAATTGGAACAAAACTTTTCTTAAAGAAGCCTTCCCATAACTCAACTCATTTTCTCGGGATCATAATCTATTAGTTAACGTTGTAATTTATTCTAACGACATATCCCAACTTTTCAATTTACCATTCTCCAAATTGGCTTTTGCGTGATTTGATTTAGTGCAACACATGCACTCTTTTGTTACCCTTGCTGATGTAGGAAAGGATGCTTTGATTACAATTTGGAAAGATATAAAATACAATTCTCATATATTTTGTACGGTGCTGGTGCTGCAATAAGTACGTAGGTGCTCGTGCTGGAATACACTTAGACAATGTTAACAAATTAAACATATATTTAGATCCGAAGGCTATTAATACAAAGATCCGGCACATCAAAATGGGACATCAGCCCATATGTTTGCAGTACCTTGTACTAGGCATCAGCCAAAAAATGTTAAAGAATTATCCCCGCTTTATTGAACAATAATTATCAAGGACTACTCCGGAGAAGGATTGATCATAGCATGTGTTAAACTGCCAAGTATTTTTTTTCTATGCGTGTATGTATTACGCAAAGACTTTGGTATCAGATCACTAATTCATGTATGTGTACGCTTATGTGAAGTTGCCATGACTGACTAGTTTGATTATATTCAGCGCACTAATACATGTGTGCTGGTTCCTCGACCCTCTGGATTCACCATTGTGGGTAGTAAATGCGTATTCAAGACAAAGCACCGACCGGATGGTTCTGTTGATAAATGCAAATTTAGTCTTGTAGCTTACAGTTTCACTCAGCAACAAGGTATTGATTATGTCGACTCGTTTAGTGCAGCCGTGAAGCATGCTACTGTTCCTCAGGTTCTCTCTTTTGTTGTTTCACGCCGTCGTAGTTTGTGAAAGGTCGTAGTTTGTTGTTTCTTTTATTTGCAGCAACAGCCAGGGTTGGAGAATGCTTGGTTTCCCTCTGATGTGTGCAAGTGGTAGAAAGCGCTTCATGGTTCGAAGGAGTCCCTTCGTGTAAGCTATGCTCGTTTGAGTGCTCGTCTTCATCAACTCGGTTTTGTCTCCTCCAAGGGGACGCATCTTTTTTTATTTTCTCTCAACATGGTATTCAAATTTACATGCTTGTCTACGTTGATGATATTGTGATCGTTGGACGTACTTCTGCCACATTGGACCGCCTAATCACATATCTCTCCAAGAGTTTTCCTATCAAGGATATTGACACTCTTGAGTATTTTCTGGGTCTTGAAGTACCCTACAATTCAGGAGGCATGATATTCACTCCACTAAAGTGTGCGCCGGATCTTCATCATCGTGTGAGAATGGAGAATTGTTGAACCACTTCGACACTACTAGCTACAGGGCATCACCTTGCTCGTGAGACAGGTACAACTTTGGGTACACATTATTAATGGACTGTGCAATGTGAATATAAAATTTTCGACATGCATGCTAACAAATCAGCAAGATTGATCTATTAAGATACAAGAGAATAAATATTCCAAGATATTGTTCTGAAAACCGTGTACCAGAACACCGTACAATCGGAAGATGTGCTGGTGACGATGTGTATGAAGTATGTTGAAGATCCTCAAACATAAGACTATGAGGATGGTGCACCTTATGTTTTACCCTGGGGCCCACCTGACATACCTCAAATTTGGTGCAGAGATGAGGGGCATTCCCGGCCCCGTTCGGCACAACCCCCTCTTCATGGAATTTGTTCGACTCTTGTGGAACCCTGTGAGCCCTATAAATAAAGTAACTGGCCTTATCTAACCATATCAGATATATGTTTCCAATATCCCGGGTGATTTCATGTCCCTATGCCTTACTTTCTTGATATTTTATCAATTCAAAATAGATTAAGAAAAGTATAGTTTAGTAAAAGCATAAATTAACGTTTCCGGATCACATGATACTTAACAAACATATAGCAAAATAAGACTTAACAGAACCATTAAAAAATTGCACCAAACAATTGTCTATTATTATATATGATGTATTATTTGTTCGTTGCTTAATTGCTTTCAAATAAGAAGCTACCGTGGCAGAGCCTAAAAAATGTGGCTAACTTTATTTAGAAATAATTGGTTGGTTGAATTTATCACAGACGAGCAATCCTTTCTCTCTATATATTGAAACATTCAGGAATTATTTTGTGCAGGTAGCATAGGGCATCATTATATCTCAGACAGGTTGATCATATCTAACTCTTGGAATATGCGTTACCATGAGTTCAGATAGATCCATGCGTGCATAAACGAGCTATGTAGATAGGCTTGAGAGGCACCCAGGAACCAAGGAATCTTGTAGTAAGAGTTGCGTGTGCATGACATGCTCTAATTTCTGGGCTTGTCCGGAAATTGACGGGGCTGGCCAGAGTGCAGGTCGTTTGTCGAGAGAAACATGCCGAGACAAGCTGGTGTGTTCCTCCTTGGCGGGTATGTACAAGGAGGCCACACCTATTTCATGACAAGCCACGCACTCGGTAGGTATGGTATACACCACGGGCATGCTGCACTGCAAGAAATGGAAAGCCACAGCTGCACTGTCCTTCTGCCAAGTACAACTTTCTTCCTTGGTGTACGTGCTCACCCCGTCCGGAACTCGTCCAATCAGCAATGCACCCATTGTCCGGAAGCCCGTCCGGAGGTCGAAGAAGCTCTGAGCAACCAAAGTTACCATAAAATACTGACATCTGTGAAACTTGAATAATACCCTTACTTGAGTTTTTTCCTGATATTTATGAGTTTTCCCTTATTTTGAATAATATCCTTACTTTGAGATACCAAAGTTCTTACGATATGTGATCTGCCACCTAGCAACTATTGGACACATTTAGTCAACAACAACGTGCTATAAACTCGTTAATGGTTCCACGAGGGTGACAATGTATAGAAACCTCTGGTAGTCAAACCTTCATTTGTCAAAAAAAATGTGTTGTACATCCGCTTAAACAATGATCAAGCAAACGTAAGCTTGGACGGTAACTGCCGTGCGGAACCTTAAGCTTGACCTTGTGATGCTTATTAATATACCCCAAGCAAGTTCATGTGCATCGTCCATGTTCTGAAATTCTTGTTGTTTCATCACCAAATCCAAATTTCTGTAATGTTTCTAGTAGATGTGGAATATGTACACAGCTACGAGCACTAATCTAATGTGGACGACGAATTCTTATCACATTCGAGATTACTAGCTTCTTAATCCATGGGAAATAGAAGACTCCATATATTGGTCGATGTGCCATTCGCTATCTAGTTTCGACATCATCACTCGGAAGACGATCACCGTGAAGAAACTCGGAAGGCTGCAGGAAGAGATCATTACGATCCTATGCGAGCTTGAGATGTACTTCCTGCCCGCAATCTTTGACATCATGGTCCATCTCTTGGTCCATATCATGGATGATATCATCGATCTCAGGCCGGCATTCCTGCACAACATGATGTCGTTCTAAAGAATCAATGTGGTCATCAAAGGTTTCGTTCGTAACCGCTCACATCCGGATGGAAGAATCGTCCAGGGCTTCCTCACCGAAGAGAGAATCTATTTCTGCGAGAATTATCTCGACATCGAAAAGCAGGTTAATTTGCCGGAAAACAAGCTCATCGGCATGTTCGATGGAGCAGGCCACAAATATGGAAGGCGGGAAATGCACGTGGCCTTCGAGGGGCGTACAACCGACTTTGACGAGCCAGCATAGTAGTACTTCTGCACATCGACGATGTGGATCCTCCGTTGGAAGAGCACAAAAGAATGATCGCAAAAAATGCTCGCAAGCCGATGACGGAAGCAGATACACTAAGTGCGCACAACTCGTCTGTCATCCGCTGGTTGAAAGAACAGATTGATGCTTATCGCCCGACAATGACCAGCGAGAACACTAAACTAATTTGGGCCTTGTCATATAGCCCAGCGCCCAACCTCATGACTTACCAAGCGTACAATATTAACGGGTTCACATTCTACAAGGAGGAAAAAGACAAAAGTAGAGACTATCAGAACTCTGGCGTAACGGTGGAATCCTACATGGGTCATGTTAAGAAAAGATACCACAGAAGGATCGAGAACATCTGGGAGATTGACTACGCTGGGGAGAAGGTGCCGATGTTCCGTGTCAGATGGGCTAAGAACGTCGAAACTGAAGGATCACAAACGCCGCCGCTCAAAATGAGCCATGGCTACTAGGTAAGAACGTGGAACAATACTTCTTCATAACCGACCCGTCTAGGTCTAGCCGTGTTGTCATAAGAGAGAAAAAAGGAGGGTTCTCAGAATGAATGGATTCGCCAACGAGAATCACTTCGACGGCCCGGAGACCCAGTGATGAAAGAACCCGATAAAGACAATGCAACATACACCAAACGAATAAGCAGGACCACACTACCTAGATCAGGTGATCCCATGCAAGAAGAAGTCACCATATAGGGGTAAATTATACAAGGACAACCCAGAAGGGTAAGAAAAAATTATGATGAGACCAATACACTAGCAACGTGTGTTGTGACGATGAAACTCCATCATTATTGCATGTATTATATGCATCCTTCTGTGTCTCCAATTTTGTATCGATAAGGATGATATGTGGTTTAGCGATAGTACTATCTTATAAATTATTATCCTCTTTTGTACAACTACATTCCATATTTTAAGTTTAGCTTTATTATTATCCTCTTTTACTTAGTCAAAATAAATAAATGAAAGGAAAACAAAATGCAAAGGGGCATAAAAAGAAAACAAAAAACAAAACTTAGGCCCTACCCCACTTTTATCCCCAACGAGCAAGGAGCACATCTGCGCTGGCGCTAATTGCGTGCCTCACTCAGGAGTGGGTCCCAACCAACTTATCACTGGCGCGTGGTTGAATCTTTTGCGCCGGCGCTATAGTGCCCAGACGATTTAGTCGTTTTCTCTTTCCCATTCCCTCTCTCACTCAATAACTTACGATTCCCCAATCCCTCGAACGAACCCTCTCTCCCGCACGAACCCTACCTCGTGGATCCCCAATTCCCCTACACCGTCGTGCTCGCGCTTGCCCTCGCTAACCGACACTGGCCCTTGTCGTGGAGGAGTAGCCTGCTGTCGAGTATCCACCCGTGAAGACCGCCACTATCGCCTCGAGCCCGTAGAGACCTCCAAAGTCGTCTCGAGCCCGTGGAGGCTGCCGCCATCGTCTCATACCTGTGGAGGAGTAGTCTGCTGTCAAAGATCTGCTTGCGGAGCTGACACCGTCGCCTGGAGCTCGTGGAGAACGCGCGCCACCGTCGTCTTGCGACTCCCGTGGAGTAGTAGCCCGCCGTCGAGGAGCCGCCACCATCGTCTCGAGCCCGTGGAGGCTGCGCGCCACCGTCGTCTCGAGCCACTCCCTGCCACCCTCCCTGCTGTTTGAGGTACCCCTCCCTCTGTTATCACTACAGCTGCATCTGTTATCACTACTCCTACCTCTGGTATGAGGATCCAGGTCGCTCGCATTACCATTTCCCCTCTCCCAAGACTGAATTGGAATTGGGAGAGAATTCTGTATTGCGATTGTAGCAGTAGCAAATATTTTTTGCATTCTTCACTTGATTAGGGAAATAATAATAATACCATGTGTACAAATCTTCGCAATCGAACAGTGTGTTTGGAGATTCTCCCTCCTCTATCTCAGTTTGTCTTTGCACCGAGGCTCACAATTGCAATGGAACAGGGCTCACAAATCTTTGCAAATCGAACAATTTTTGACTTGCCTAGGGGGTTCCCTGGCCATGAGGAAATTGATGATGACAGGTGGGTGAGCATGAGTGGGAAAATTGCCAGCTCCACCAAACCAGAACGCGTTAAATATATGAGAAGATGTTAGGAGCCATGTACAAGCAGGCACTGGAGGCGATGACCCAAGGTAACTAGGGCATGCTGCACTGCAAGAAACGGAAAGCCACAGTTGCACTGTCCTTCTGCCAACTACGACATGCTCACCCCGTCCGTAACTCGTCCACTCAACAATGTGCCCTTGTTCGGAACCTCATCCGGAGGTCCAGGGATCTTTCGAGCGACCAAAGTTACCATAAAATCTGGACATCTGTGAACCTTAAGTAATACCCTGACTCCAGTTTTTTCCTGATAAATTTATGAGTTTTCCGTTATTTCGAATAATACCCTTAGTTTGAGATATCAAAGTTCTTACCATACGTGATCTAACACCTAGCAATTATATGGACAAATTTTGGCAACAACAACGTGCTATAACTCGTTAATGGTTCCACGCGGGTGACAATATATAGAAACCTTTGGGGGCTGTGCTTTGGTGTCCCCACCTTCCCAAGACATAAAAGGGCAGCATCGTCCTTTATTACAATTAATTAATGTTAATTATCTGTTAATCATATTAGACTTCGTCGGCCTTCCAAAGGCCATACACAATGACAATACGACATATGTATATTAACTTGAAATCTGCCCGAGAACCGTCCAATGTAGAAAGCGATAACCATGTAGTCACACACATGAGAATATTTTCATGCCATAGAAAAATGATGCCAACACAAGGCTCAATTAGTCGGTAATGACTATTTAATAGTTTGTCAAAGACCATCATACCCTTAATTACGAAGGGGTATGGCGCGATCTGAGCCGTTAATGTATTTAGGTTTGATTAGGGGGAGACACCGAAGCAGAAGCCAACCTTTGGTATTCAAACCTTCATTTGTCCAAAAAAACGTGTTGTCCCATCCGCTTAATTAGTCGCTTAAACAATGATCAACCTGACGTAAGATTGGACGGCCACTGGCCCGCGGAACCTTATGCTTGACCTTGTCATGCTTATTATACCCGAATTAAGTTCATGTGCATCGTCCATGTTCTCAAATTCTAGTTGTTTCACCACCCAATCTGAATTTCTATGATGTTTCTGGTAGATGTGGACTATGTACATAGGTATGGGGGCTAATCTAAGGTGTATGTATTTGTTTCACTTGCTTGAGTTTTTCTTTAGTCAGAGTCAGCTAAGAAAACTCAATTTAGCTAAAACTAAAGTTCCAAGGTATCCATTAATTGGAACTTCAAACCAAAATAGCATACTCGGAAGGGCCCGCACAATGCACCAATTTTATTTGTAATCTCATTTATAAAGAGTGCTCGAAGGTTCATTAATTCCCTCTAACTTGCTGAGTGTCCATCAGTTTGTAGTTATGCGACAGTTGGATAGTGCATGTAGCTTGTCATGTTATCACAATCCATAGTCTAGAGTTCGAATCCCGGATAGCGGAATCTATTCTAAAATTGCTGATGCCCGCTCTTTGTCCATGCTTGTGCCTACTGAGCCATACTTCTCAGACAGGTGCATCGCCACTCTCCTCCGGTTTGCATGTGTTGACTTTATCTTTTCTTTCACGCGTCAGAGGGGGTGTTGAGTGTATAAGTAGATTGTCTTCCAGTTTGAGACGTGTTGACTTTCTCTTCTCCCGTCACGCTGAGAGGGCGTGTTGAATTTATAATTACATTTTACTAGCTATTTCCATCATTTCATACTTTTGAGATAGTTGGTTAGTGAATGAAGCTTGTCAATATAGAGGCCAAAAGGGAAGAATACAAGAACGGAAACTCGAAATTGTAGTTCATGCTATTTCCATCGGTTCATGCTATTTAAATTGCAGGATATTTACAATTTAAATTACAATAAAAGAAAGTCCAAATATCACAAAACATCATCAATTTAATACAAGCATCATCAAACTCCAAAATAATCCAAACATTGGATGGACACAAAGATGGAATGCGACCGACGGTGTCCCATCTCGTACAAATTCAAACAACATCCTAACTACATCTCCCGAGAGCTGGATGGTGGCCGTAGGGACATATTAACGCACGCCAAGGGCCTGTTTACACACCGACGACGAGATTACTGGGCTATCTACCTACTCTTATACGTCGGCGGCTCCGACTTGAGATCTCGGCGTATAGAATGCCCGTCAGCGTCTGGCCAGTTTCTCGTACTGGTGGCCTATTCGAGCTTAGGTCGTCTAGGTCGTACCGTAACGAATAGATTACTATAGGGGTGACGACGAGGCCAGCTGGCCGCAATTATCCTGCGACTATCTACAAACCAGAGCCTCTCTGTCGCAAGACGCTCCCTGTTTCTTTTCAATATGCTACGTTGATCTTAAACATACTGACAATTAACCATATTCCTGTATACTAGATTGATAGTAGACACATTTACCCAAACTACCAGTGTTGCACACAGGGAAATAATAAGGGCAGGGATAAACGTGTTATACCCTGCGGTCGGCCAATTGGAAGTAGTCGTAGCAAAGGCGGCAGCCTCGGCGGCGGTTGCAGCCGCAGTGGCGGCCTCGGTGGCAGCAGCAGCCCGTTCAGCTTCGTTGGACATGTTGACGATGATGGCGATGCAGTAGTAGTCGAAATATACATACGGCAACAAGCAGTCGCGTAGGAGACGCTCCGCAAAAACCTAATCGCCCCTCTTCCGTACAGGATCTGGAGACGTACGGCAACAAGCAGTCGCGTAGGGCTGTATGATGGCAATACCGGTTGTTTTGTTGTATCTCCGACATAAAAGGTTTGATACAACTTCTTCAGATGATTTTTTTGAATTTTTTGGAATTTTCTCAGCCGGTTTAAGGGAAAAGTCATGACAACATAAAATGTTTGATACAAGGTTTATCTCCGACATAAAAGGTTTGATACATTGTTACACATCACCAACAACATTCCTATCTAGTCGTCTGAGTTTTCTTCGTGTGTTTCCCTTTCTTCTGATTGCGACGCGACCATGGACAATCTTTGTTATTTAACACAATACTTGAGTCAGTTTTCACCTTGAAAGGTGAAATATCATCAAACTTATTATAATCTATGTCCTTCATTCGCACGATGTTTTTTTTTCTGAAAAAACTATGTGTCGCTTTGGCTCATCATATGATGTGTCCTCTTGAATTTCTTTTATTCTTTCGGTTTGGTAGACATGTCCTTCACATAGAATACCTGAGCCACTTCAATGGCTAGGAACAATGGTTAGGTGTCCAACCTTAGATTCTTCAGACCCACTTTAGTCATTTCGTACCGTGGGTCTACCTGTACCCTGTCTTTCAGGTTGAATCATTTACACCGAAACAAATGGACCTTGAAAGTAAGTACATAGTCAAGTTCCCATACCTCCTCTATGTATCCATAATATGTGACCTTCTTCCCATTGCCGTCTGCTACATCAAAGAGGACACCACTATTTTTGTTGGTGCTCTTTTGATTTTGGGCGATCGTGTAAAATTTATTCCCATTTATCTCGTACCGTTGATAAGTAAATATACTAAAAGATGGTTACTTGGCCAACAAGTATAGCTCTTCTTCAACAGTGCAATTAATGAGGCGTGTTTGCAACCAACCGCCAAAAGTCTTCATGTGTTCGCCATCAATCCAATCTTCATGTCCGCCATGCTCGAGCAGTTTCCGAGCCTCGCACCTCGGGAATGCTTGGAAAAATTCCAGTCAACCCCCAGTGCCATTCGCTCCTACCCCTTTGCTACCGCCACCTTGAATCGCTCAAGCCCCAACCTGGAGAGGAAATGTCGCACCCTGACTTCTAGGGGATACTCACTGTTCCGAACTGGATAGTAGATGTTTGGATTACGGGGCCTAACTGCTCCCGCATCCTCTTACGAGTAGGCCAGCACTTATGTGCGACAACCAAACTCTACTATTCCATCATCGATGTAAACTATCCCATAGAAATCAGGATACTACCATTGACGTACTTCATACCATACACACATGGTACGTCAACGACGTTAAACGGAATGATACCACAACATATCTCTAAGACACAAAAGATTGAAATAAGTTGCAAATGGCCTTCACTAAGGCAGAGAATAGCAAATACAGTCATTCAGAGGACACATGTCCCAACATAGCAACATTACATGGCAGCGTAAACACTCAATGGGTCTGAGTACAGACAAAATCCAAATAGACTTAAGAAGCCGGGAATGAAAAGAAAACGGAGCCCATCCACATCGTCTCGGATCCTGCCCGGGTCCGCTATCTACTCGTCAGCAGTCTTGTCGTAATCCACGTAGTAGCCACCATGGTGATCCTCGGAAACATCGTCTGCGGAAACCACAGCCCCAAAGGGGTCAGTACATCCAACTACTGGCAAGCAAGACTCACACTTCACCAAGGTGTACCCGGCAACACCGGACACAAATGCTTTAGGTTCAACGGAAGAATAGGTGATGTAAAAGATGCTGCAGCGGGCTGCTCTAACCAACTACAGAAAGATACTACAACTTCCGGCTAACACAAGAAGATAAGATCGAGTATAGTAACCAACTGAAAAATAACTTCAAACAAACCCATCCTGGATCTCGCCCCTTATCCAAAGAAGCAATCCGAGGATAACTCACACAGTTGGATTAATGATGGTTCAGATTGTTGTGTCAATAAGCCTATTACTAGTCAAGTTGTTAATCGTTGGGTGTAAGGTTGTTAATCATTAGGTTTAAGTTGTCCTGAGTACTTGTTAGCCAGTACTTTCACCAAGTAGTCCATAACCGCGGAAAACACGGCTTCTCGAGAAGATTTATCCCTGCAGGGGTGCACCAATTTGGCCGTACACGTAAGAATAACCCGCCAGACGGGGGATCAACCCACCAAGCGAGGTACTCAACACAACCCAACTCTTCTTCGCATCAAGCCCAAAGCACCTTGGGCGCACGGCTAATCGAGCCCCAAAGAAAAGGGACCCTCATAGCACTCTAAGACCGTGTCCCCCTATATGCCGACTACAAAAGTTCCACCCTGGCCTGGGCTCGCAAAAACATGCATGCGGCAAATGGAAAACCCGAACAAAATGAGGCGATTTGGACGAGATGCGAATCGAGTCAAATTGAGGGGGGCGCCCATACTCGCTTCCCACATGCGGTTAGTGCGCTCATCATGGATCAGTAGACAAGAACCTTTTCCTATTAGGGTCGACACTAGCAGGCCTAAAAACCACACAGGGCCTCCTGCCGGTGCCTTATCATAAAATTATTATTACCATTAGCATTAACAGGTTGATTGATTAACATCGAGCCCCCAGAACATAATAGAAATAATAACAGAAAGTAACGGGTAACAGACTCGAGCAAAACAACCCTAAGCATGCTATTAAGACACGGGCACAAGCAATGGTTATAGGTATGGAGGTGAGGCAATATCAGGGTTCAGGGTATCATGTGATGGGTTCAGAGAACAAGCAACGATACATATGGCTAGCAGAATAGACAACGGAAAGTATCGGTAACCAGGGTTGAAAGGAACACAGTGGTTCATGTGAGTGAATACTTGCCTGCAAACTCAGTAGCCTGGTACTGAGCTAACTCCTTAGAAGTAGAATCGTAAACCTCGTCGGTCTCAACGTCGTCGTCTAGTCGAGAAGAAGAAAACAAACAATCGAAGAGAGACGAACAATCAATAACATGATATAGTGCACAATCATGGGATGATGCATGGCAATTTAATTGATGCATCAAAATAAACTAGTTGACAAGATAGCAGCATGATTAAAATGGACCCACATGCAAGTTGAGTTGCATATGAAAAGCCCATGAATTATGGTTGAAGTAATTGTTCTACAACTAATCATCATGTGTAAGTGAATTAGCATGATGCATGGATGAGGAAAACAACAAAATAACAACAATAGAAGCAATTGGAAATAAGGTTTACCAAGTTTAGAAATTCATTTATTAAGTTTTGGAATTTTGGTTTCTTAAGGGTGTCACACAAGCCTTTGTTGTTTTCATCAAGTTAAATTGTTCAAAACAGATAACAAAGTTCATATTTGATTAGAACACAAAATTTTAGGTGGATTACATGTTTCAATTATTGGAAAAGGAATTACAATGATTTAATTATGAATTAATCAAGATTAAACAAGTTTTAATTGAATTTAATTCAAGTTTGAATATTATTTGAATTTCATTTGTTCAAAACATAAATTCAAATTCATATCTGAAAAGGTTATGTTTTTCTGTTTCAGCAAATTATGAATTTAGTTTGAGCAAGTTATGAATTTAGCAAATTTAAATGATTTAAACAAGGTTTAAATTATTCAAGCAATTTTAATTATTCAAATCATGAAACAAAAATTCATATTTGAAAAGGTGGTTCAAAATGGCATGGAAAACATATTTTATTTGTTGGAAAACAATTTCAAATGATTTAATTAAGCATATTACAAATTTAATTGCATTAAATAAGAGATGGAACAATTATCCAATTTAGATGTTGCAAACCAGAAAACAAAGTTGATAAACAGAAAGTACATTGAATTTGGACTGAAAAACATATTTTATTTGGGTTAATTGAATTAAGTATGAATTACTTATGGATTTAACCAAATTCTAAATGAATTGTTTGAATTTGAAATTTGAAACAGTTTGAAATGTGCAAAACAGAAAACAAATTGCATATTTGAAAGGTACAGAAAATTTGGAGTGGAATACATATAAAGTTTGTATTATTTGGATTTATGAATTAGAAATTATAGCCATTTGAATTCTAGGGTTATTTTGTAAAAGGCAGGGGCTGTGCCGTGAGGAAAAACAGTGGGACAGGGGCTTTGATGCAAAAACTGAAAGGCCAGGGGTCCTTCTGCGAATCTGCCACCAGATCTGGATCTTGCGCAGATCCACAACTGCCCCCAGTCGATGACAGGCGGGCCAGGGGGGCCACGCAGGCGCCACGGTGCGTTGGTGGAAAGTGACGTGGCCTCGGGGGTGCATGACAGGTGGGGCCGGAGTGGCGCTGCGGAAAAAACAAGCAAAAGGTGGGCTTATGCGCGGCAGAGGGGGATCGATCCCTCGACCTGCACTTCGCGCGCGAGGGAACAGAACCAGTGTGCTATCGCTGATGTTTTGATTAGATACAGAGGCGGTGGTCTTTTGTGGTTGCTTCTGTAAGTCTAACTGACGAAACTGACGAGTTTCGCCGGCCGTCAGAGAGAAACACGACGGAGGGGAAACCTAGCAGGGCTTCCGGCGAAGCGAAAGAGAGCTACGAGCAAGGACAAGGATAGAAAAACAGGAGGGGTACGTGGGTGGCTCACCTGGGCGCTCGTCGTCGTACAGGGACTGAAGCAGAAACGGAGGGGGGTGGCTGCAGGCGTCGATGACGCTGTCGAAGCAGCAGACGGTAGAGGAGAGGGAGGTCGACGCCGCGGCCTCCCTGGGGGCTCTCGGCATGCGGTGAGGGGGCGAGTGGCGAGGGTGAACCACCACGGTTCCATTCCCGTGGTGGGTTTAGCCCTAGGGTGGCCGTGGTGGCGGTGATCGGCGAGCCATCTGACGGCGGTGTTCGGTGTGGTGCAGGGTTCAGAAAAGACAGGGGAAGTAGGGAGGAAGAAGGAGATCGGCGGCGCTAGGGCTAGAGGGGAGGGGTCTAGGGTTTAGGTTAGGCAGAGGGGATGGCTTGGCGTTTTAAGGGGCTTGAGCTTGGTACGGCTGGCCATCGGGTGGAGGAGGAGGTGATCGGGTGGTGCTGACGCAGTCGTACAGAGGGGGGAGGAAGACGACAAGGGGGAAAGGGTATGGGCCAAAAGAGGTAGATGGGCTGGGGAGGAGTAAAAAGAAAAGGCTGGGCCTCTCTCACCTCTCCCTTGTGCTGTTTTTAATATTTTGTTCTACTGTTTTTTTTTGTAGCAAACGAAGATGGAAGAAAATAGATGGAAGTTTGGGTAGGAAAATTTATAGAAAAATTTGGGTGGCATACTTATTGTGTTAGCAACCATTTGGCCAAATTTATTTTCCAAGATTTCATAATTTAAGTGCTGTTTGGAAATTGGTTTATATTTGAAGTATTTGATAATTAATTGATTACTATTGAAAACAACAATTTTAATAGGGGGAACCCTATTGATTAAAATAGAACAAATGAGTTGATTTGTTTTGATAACATTCATAAATTCAAATTAGGTGTTGTTTGATGATTTGATTCCAATTTAAATGATTTTGAGATTAACTGATTATTGCAAACCAATGTTAAATGGAGTGATCAAATAATTTTGATTGGAAGCATATGATTAATAATTGTGTTGCAATTTTTATAGGATCCACATGGTTGCTGTTTTGGGCAATGTGATTTGAATTTGAATGTGAATTGATTCAAATGAGTTATTAAATAGAAATAACAAGTTAATGGTTCTATTTAAATAGAAACAACTAGTTGTTTTAATTGAAACTTTTATTTGGAAAGTGTAACATAACAAGTATGAACAAGCATTTGAAATAATGTTTGAATTTCAATTGTTTTTGGTATTAGATGAATTTCTGTTAGAAACAAAACAACAGTTTGGAAATCACACTTTAATGGAAACAATTGGTTGTTTTGATTTGAAATATCCTTTTGGAAATTGTAACATCACAAGGATGAAAAAAAAGGTTTGAATTTTGGTTTGAAATTCAAATAGAAAACAAAGGAAAACAAATGAAAACAGTTGGAAAACAAAGCAAAACAGAGAAAAACAAATGGAAAACAAGGAAAACAAATGCAATGAACATGATGCCATGATGCAAAACATAAAATAGCAGAGAGCAAACATTCTAATGGCTATTTTTCATACTTGGGATGTTACAAAACGCCCCCCCCCTTGAAGGAATCGCGCCCGAGATTCCTACTGAGAAGAGAAAAGGTCCGGATACTTCTTGCGAAGATCCTCTTGAGCTGTGACACGTGAAACACAACGTGCACCTTGGATAGTTTTTCTGGAAGTTCAAGATGATAGGCATTCCTGGTAACTCTTCTGGAAAGATTTCAGGGAATTTGGGAACCACCGGAACATTTTCGAGTAAAGGTAGAGGTTTTGTATGGAGGGTGTATAGCTGGATGGAACTTGATTCATTTAGAGAATAGACTATCTGGAATGTGGTTATTCAGGAATGCTTCCTCGAAACAACCCCAGGTGATAGGAATGCCAGCTCTCATAGCCTGGTAGTTTTCGAAACAACAACAACCTTTCTGGCCAGATAGACTTGATATTTGGGAAGTTTTGATTAGACGCCGGTAGAAGAATTGAAGTGGAAAACAACAACAAGATTTCAACGGACGAAAAGGATGTTTAGAAGAACAGGATATCGAAGCAACATCGGGAAAACGAGATCAAAACACTCCTGAGGTACTACGGAAAACCCCATCCGGGCTTCTAAAGGATCAATATCTACTGCTTAAGGAATAGAGGATCTGCTTCCGGGGCTTACACGCCTCCGTTCTCAATCGTGAGTAGGCAACATGATAAATCATGTCACAACCACCTCCATTCCTATGGTCTAGTAGATATAACCATCCTAGAGAAACCAGGATTCGTGAAATCCTGACTTGAAAGTTTAGATGAGAAGAGAAAACAACGTTGCACTTCCTTACCAGAAAAGGGAGGGTGGGTGGGGAAAGAAGAAAAAGAACAGAATTCCTACTCTCGCGTTTCATTTTTCCTATATAGCTACAAAATAGTTTCTAGACTCAACTGCGACCAGTAAAAAGGGATCCTACAGGCAGACAGCCTCTGATACCATTTGTCGCACCCTGACTTCTAGGGGATACTCACCGTTCCGAACTGGATAGTAGATGTTTGGATTACGGGGCCTAACTGCTCCCGCATCCTCTTACGAGTAGGCCAGCACTTATGTGCGACAACCAAACTCTACTATTCCATCGTCGATGTAAACTATCCCATAGAAATCAGGATACTACCATTGACGTACTTCATACCATACACACATGGTACGTCAACGGCATTAAACGGAATGATACCACAACATATCTCTAAGACACAAAAGATTGAAATAAGTTGCAAATGGCCTTCACTAAGGCAGAGAATAGCAAATACAGTCATTCAGAGGACACATGTCCCAACATAGCAACATTACACGGCAGCGGAAACACTCAATGGGTCTGAGTACAGACAAAATCCAAATAGGCTTAAGAAGCCTGGAATGAAAGGAAAATGGAGCACATCCACATCGTCTCGGATCCTGCCCGGGTCCGCTATCTACTCGTCAGCAGTCTTGTCGTAATCCACGTAGTAGCCACCATGGTGATCCTCGGAAACGTCGTCTGCGGAAACCACAGCCCCAAAGGGGTCAGTACATCCAAGTACTGGCAAGCAAGACTCACACTCCACCAAGGTGTACCCGGCAACACCGGACACAAATGCTTTAGGTTCAACGAAAGAATAGGTGATGTAAAAGATGCTGCAGCGGGCTGCTCTAACCAACTACAGAAAGATACTACAACTTCCGGCTAACAGAAGAAGATAAGATCGAGTATAGTAACCAACTGAAAGATAACTTCAAACAAACCCATCCTGGATCTCGTCCCTTATCCAAAGAAGCAATCCGAGGATAACTGACACAGTTGGATTAATGATGGTTCAGATTGTTGTGTCAATAAGCCTATTACTAGTCAAGTTGTTAATCGTTGGGTGTAAGATTGTTAATCATTAGGTTTAAGTTGTCCTGAGTACTTGTTAGCCAGTACTTTCACCAAGTAGTCCATAACCGCGGAAAACACGGCTTCTCGAGAAGATTTATCCCTGCAGGGTTGCACCAATTTGGCCGTACACGTAAGAATAACCCGCCAGACGGGGGATCAACCCACCAAGCGAGGTACTCAACACAACCCAACTCTTCTTCGCATCAAGCCCAAAGCACCTTGGGCGCATGGCTAATCGAGCCCCGAAGAAAAGGGACCCTCATAGCACTCTAAGACCGTGTCCCCCTATATGCCGACTACAAAAGTTCCACCCTGGCCTGGGCTCGCAAAAACATGCATGCGGAAAATGGAAAACCCGAACTAAATGAGGCGATTTGGACGAGATGCGAATCGAGTCAAATTGAGGGGGGCTCCCATACTCTCTTCCCACATGCGGTTAGTGCGCTCATCATGGATCAGTAGACAAGACCCTTTTCCTATTAGGGTCGACACTAGCAGGCCTCAAGACCACACAGGGCCTCCTGCCGGTGCCTTATCATCAAATTATTATTACCATTAGCATTAACAGGTTGATTTATTAACATCGAGCCCCCAGAACATAATAGAAATAATAACAGAAAGTAACGGTAACAGACTCGAGCAAAACAACCCTAAGCATGCTATTAAGACACGGGCATAAGCAATGCTTATAGGTATGGAGGTGAGGCAATATCGGGGTTCAGGGTATCATGTGATGGGTTCGGAGAACAAGCAACGATACATATGGCTAGCAGAATAGACATCGGAAAGTATCGGTAACCAGGGTTGAAAGGAACACAGTGGTTCATGTGAGTGAATACTTGCCTGCAAACTCAGTAGCCTGGTACTGAGCTGACTCCTTAGAAGTAGAATCGTAACCCTCGTCGGTCTCAACGTCGTCGTCTAGTCGAGAAGAAGCAAACAAACAATCGAAGAGAGACGAACAATCAATAACATGATATAGTGCACAATCATGGGATGATGCATGGCAATTTAATTGATGCATCAAAATAAACTAGTTGACAAGATAGCAGCATGATTAAATGGACCCACATGCAAGTTGAGTTGCATATGAAAAGCCCATGAATTATGGTTGAAGTAATTGTTCTACAACTAATCATCATGTGTAAGGGAATTAGCATGATGCATGGATGAGGAAAACAACAAAATAACAACAATAGAAGCAATTGGAAATAAGGTTTACCAAGTTTAGAAATTCATTTATTAAGTTTTGGAATTTTGGTTTCTTAAGGGTGTCACACAAGCCTTTGTTGTTTTCATCAAGTTAAATTGTTCAAAACAGATAACAAAGTTCATATTTGATTAGAACACAAAATTTTAGGTGGATTACATGTTTCAATTATTGGAAAAGGAATTACAATGATTTAATTATGAATTAATCAAGATTAAACAAGTTTTAATTGAATTTAATTCAAGTTTGAATATTATTTGAATTTCATTTGTTCAAAACATAAATTCAAATTCATATATGAAAAGGTTATGTTTTTATGGTTTGAAAACATATTTTATAAGTTCAGAAATAATTTAGTTTGAGCAAGTTATGAATTTAGCAAATTTAAATGATTTAAACAAGGTTTAAATTATTCAAGCAATTTTAATTATTCAAATAATGAAACAAAAATTCATATTTGAAAAGGTGGTTCAAAATGGCATGGAAAACATATTTTATTTGTTGGAAAACAATTTCAAATGATTTAATTAAGCATATTACCAATTTAATTGCATTAAATAAGAGATGGAACAATTATCCAATTTAGATGTTGCAAACCAGAAAACAAAGTTGATAAACAGAAAGTACATTGAATTTGGACTGAAAAACATATTTTATTTGGGTTAATTGAATTAAGTATGAATTACTTATGGATTTAACCAAATTCTAAATGAATTGTTTGAATTTGAAATTTGAAACAGTTTGAAATGTGCAAAACAGAAAACAAATGGCATATTTGGATGGTACAGAAAATTTGGAGTGGAATACATATAAAGTTTGTATTATTTGGATTTATGAATTAGAAATTATAGCCATTTGAATTCTAGGGTTATTTTGTAAAAGGCAGGGGCTGTGCTGTGAGGAAAAACAGTGGGACAGGGGCTTTGATGCAAAAACTGATAGGCCAGGGGTCCTTCTGCGAATCTGCCACCAGATCTGGATCTTGCGCAGATCCACAGCTGCCCCCAGTCGATGACAGGCGGGCCAGGGGGCCACGCAGGCGCCACGGTGCGTTGGTGGAAAGTGACGTGGCCTCGGGGGTGCATGACGGGTGGGGCCGGAGTGGCGCTGCGGAAAAAACAAGCAAAAGGCGGGCTTATGCGCGGCAGAGGGGGATCGGTCCCTCGACCTGCACTTCGCGCGCGAGGGAACAGAACCAGTGTGCTATCGATGCTGTTTTGATTAGATACAGAAGCGTTGGTCTTTTGTGGTTGCTTCTGTAAGTCTAACTGACGAAACTGACGAGTTTCGCCGGCCGTCAGAGAGAAACACGACGGAGGGGAAACCTAGCAGGGCTTCCGGCGAAGCGAAAGAGAGCGACGAGCAAGGACAAGGATAGAAAAACAGGAGGGGTACGTGGGTGGCTCACCTGGGCGCTCGTCGTCGTACAGGGACTGAAGCAGAAACGGAGGGGGGTGGCTGCAGGCGTCGATGACGCTGTCGAAGCAGCAGACGGTGGAGGAGAGGGAGGTCGACGCCGCGGCCTCCCTGGGGCTCCCGGCATGCGGTGAGGGGGCGAGTGGCGAGGGTGAACCACCACGGTTCCATTCCCGTGGTGGGTTTAGCCCTAGGGTGGCCGTGGTGGCGGTGATCGGCGAGCCATCTGACGGCGGTGTTCGGTGTGGTGCAGGGTTCAGAAAAGACAGGGGAAGCAGGGAGGAAGAAGGAGATCGGCGGCGCTAGGGCTAGAGGGGAGGGGTCTAGGGTTTAGGTTAGGCAGAGGGGATGGCTTGGCGTTTTAAGGGGCTTGAGCTTGGTACGGCTGGCCATCAGGTGGAGGAGGAGGTGATCGGGTGGTGCTGATGCAGTCGTACAGAGGGGGGAGGAAGACGACAAGGGGAAAGGGTATGGGCCAAAAGAGGTAGATGGGCTGTGGGGGAGTAAAAAGAAAAGGCTGGGCCTCTCTCACCTCTCCCTTGTGCTGTTTTTAATATTTTGTTCTACTGTTTTTTTTTTGTAGCAAATGAAGATGGAAGAAAATAGATGGAAGTTGGGGTAGGAAAATTTATATAAAAATTTGGGTGGCATACTTATTGTGTTAGCAACCATTTGGCCAAATTTATTTTCCAAGATTTCATAATTTAAGTGCTGTTTGGAAATTGGTTTAGATTTGAAGTATTTGATAATTAATTGATTACTATTGAAAACAACAATTTTAATAGGGGGAACCCTATTGATTAAAATAGAACAAATGAGTTGATTTGTTTTGATAACATTCATAAATTCAAATTAGGTGCTGTTTGATGATTTGATTCCAATTTAAATGATTTTGAGATTAACTGATTATTGCAAACCAATGTTAAATGGAGTGATCAAATAATTTTGATTGGAAGCATATGATTAATAATTGTGTTGCAATTTTTATAGGATCCACATGGTTGCTGTTTTGGGCAATGTGATTTGAATTTGAATGTGAATTGATTCAAATGAGTTATTAAATAGAAATAACAAGTTAATGGTTCTATTTAAATAGAAACAACTAGTTGTTTTAATTGAAACTTTTATTTGGAAAGTGTAACATAACAAGTATGAACAAGCATTTGAAATAATGTTTGAATTTCAATTGTTTTTGGTATTAGATGAATTTCTGTTAGAAACAAAACAACAGTTTGGAAATCACACTTTAATGGAAACAATTGGTTGTTTTGATTTGAAATATCCTTTTGGAAATTGTAACATCACAAGGATGAAACAAAAGGTTTGAATTTTGGTTTGAAATTCAAATAGAAAACAAAGGAAAACAAATGAAAACAGTTGGAAAACAAAGCAAAACAGAGAAAAACAAATGGAAAACAAGGAAAACAAATGCAATGAACATGATGCCATGATGCAAAACATAAAATAATAGAGAGCAAACATTCTAATGGCTATTTTTCATACTTGGGATGTTACAGGAAACCTTCGGTGGCGCCGGTATGTAGGCTTTGTTGAATTTTGCATTTTTAGACCATTAGGTTTTGTTGAACGTTGCAGTTTTAGCCCCTTCCGCCAAAGATCTACTACCACATGCGCTCGATGTCGCAGCTCATCCCCGTCATCCTGGAGCTCGGACCCTCCACCGTTTGGTCTAGTTTTGCGGAGGGCTGGTCACATGCGGTGTCAAAGCGACATCCACTTTGGCTTCTTGTAGGCCATGTTGGTCCTCGTGTCATGGATCGTGGCACCGGCCACATCTGAGTTAATCGAGAGTGGACTTATACCTCGAGGCGGCTGCCACAAAGTTCTTTTTTTACTATATTATTGGTTTCACAGATGAGCTAAGTTCATTATCCCTCACAGTTAAGTTAATTTGTTGATACCCTTTAATTAAGTTGTTTACCTCTTATCCTTATCAAGTTTTGTCTTGTGGCAATATCTAGTTAAGTTTCAAAATAGTAGAGTTTACTACATTAAGCTAAGTTGATTATCCCCGACAATTCTGTGCTGACATCCTTTAGTTAATTTGTTTACCGCTTATTCTTATCAAGTCTTGTCTTGTGGCAATATCTAGTTAAGTTTCAAAATAGTAGAGTTGTTGGGCGATTCAGGTAAGTTGAATATCTCCGGCAATTAAGTTGCTGACACGTTTTAATTAAGTTGTTTACCGATTATTCTTATCAAGTTTTGTCTTACTGCAATATGTAGTTAAGTTTCAAAATAGTTGAGTTGCTAGTCCATTCAGGTAAGTGGATTATCCCGGAAATTAAGTTGATGACACCCTTTAATTAAGTTGCTTAACACTCATTCTAGTCAACTCTTGTCTTTCTACAATATCTAGTTAAGTTTCAAAATTGCAGAGTTGCTAGTCATTTTTTCTAAGTTGATAATCTCCGGCAATTAAGTTGCTGATACCCTTTATTTAATTAAATTGCTTACGGCTCATACTTATCAAGTTTTGTCATGCTGCAATATATATGTTTTTGCTTCACTGGAATAAGTTGTTTATCCTATCCATATCAGTTTGTTTTCACATTTATCCATGGAAGAAGGCTATTTTGTTTTGGATCACCAAGAAAATCATCCGACTAAATATAGTTGCTTATTACATTTTATTAACTTGCTTATTATTCCATCTTAAATTGTTTTTCATGTCTATCCCATTGACGAGTGGCTTAATTAGGTTATTATTCAAATTTACTAGTTGCTTATACCATTTTCATTAAGTTTCTTATTGTCCCCTCTCAAGTTGATTTTCATGTAAAAGGACTCGGTATCCCCTATGTATCTAATTTTCCCAACTTTGTTCTTTTTGTTGTATCTATGATACAATTAAGTTGTTGTTTTACATGCAGGGTAGCCTGGATTGCTATTTATAATGCAAATTTAGTACTAAGAAGTTCCTCACTACCTATGTAAACTAAGTTGGCTGCAAAATATAGAAAATTATTGTAAGAAACTCTTTGTACAAAGTCGCTGGCCAAAACACCAGAGTTGCTTTAAAAGAAAGTTTGTCGAACTATACATAAAAGGGATGTACTTTCGAAGAACTCGTCACGAGAGACCCAACGCTGAAAACGAATCGCAATTCTTACACATGATATATGAGTTATGCCTTTTTGAATTATTTTTACGTGGAACTAAATGCACGTGGTGAAGTGGTGCGTGCACGTAGGGGTAATTTGATCCTTAATTGGGTTGTTTGCTTTATTAGACTAATGAGCCTCCGTATTCTCCCTAGATGCTCCCAATTACCAATGCACAATTGTTAAAGAATTAGTACAACTTATATTTTTAAAACTTACATGCTATAATTATCGCAAAATATTGTGGTTTAGACCAGTCAGTAAAAGATAGCAGGATAGAATCCCTATTTGACGTTGCTACTTGATCGGAATATGTTGACAACATTTTAATTTACCTAATTTTACTGAAGCCTTCAAAGAAAAATAGATGACGGAACCTACGTAAGGAGCAAACCCATGGTTTCGTGCAGTGACTACACGTTAATTAAAGAAAGTAGCACTGAAAGTTTCACTGCAAAAAAATTGTATGAAAGCATGAGAAGTAATAACGTCGGGTAGAAAATTTACTGTAGTACTGTCACCGCTGATCTGGCCGAGAACCCTACTTTTTCTTTATTTGCATATCAAGCTCGCATGCATTTATATTCTTCTCCAACAATAAAGCGAGAATATGTGTTATTGCTTGATGCCTGTATTGCAGTAAACAACATACCAAATTATAAAGTAAAATGAGATCATAATGCAGAACATACTAAATTTTTCAACTTTTCCTAGTTAATGATGACACGAGTTAACACTGACATGCTGAAAACAGGTACCCACATTACGTCCTTCTGTTAATAATGTCAAATTGGAAACAAAACATAAGCGGATGTATAGTTCTTCACGCAAAACTTGAGACACGGTTCATGGCTACACTAGAGTAAGAAAAATAAAGTGGTCAAATCCAAAATTAGTCATATGTAATAACAAAAATTTCGTGTGAATGAAATGACATATTTACATGACGAATCTAGTAAGAAAAGTCATAGAAATACAAGATTCGGAATTCTTCTATAATATTGTTTTCAGCTACCAACGAATTCGGACATCACCAAATATTTGGAAATTTATATAAATGAAAGCATCACTTCATCATTATTTTCAACATTTATTGTTGAATTTTGACCCTTTGTAGCTGATTTTTTTAAGTTAATATAAACATATTCGTCCCATCCAAAGTTACTATTTTTTAACGATAACAACAATCGACCAAACCTATTCTTAAGACATGCGGTCTGCTGGTATTAATTTAAAAAATGACTTTGATAGGAAATAACCACAACAATGGTGGATAGTGACATGTATAAATCAGTGGCTGAGAGCTTGGTTTGGACATATGGTTGCCCACATATATCTAAATTTCTTAAAGTGTGAACTTCTAGCCATTATACTTCATGCCACTGATACTACATATGTGAATATATTCGATAGGTGGCCAACACCATATGGGATTCGTAATATAAGTTTGATTGGGAGACATCATGAATGTGAACATATCAATTTGGACACGTTGCAGAGCAAAATCAAGCTAGCAAAACAAGACTAGTTGGATGGGAATTCGGTAGTTCCCCATTAGAATAGGGTCGTCACATTGTTTCGTATAAACATAATAAAAAGAAGTAACCTAATGGATATGGTATGCTATGAGACAAACATGTGACCTGTTAACTTTGTTGTTATAAAGTTGATGTGTGCACCATGTCACGTTCCATATTTGGTAGTAACTCTTGTAAGATGCATCTTATTGGACGAACACATGCATTTCTGGTATTATTTGGTTAGTTTCAGAAAAAAAAAAGTGCACCCTAATTGCAGTTTTATATACAATAGCATAATATCCCTGTTTCCCTATGGAGATAACGCCAATTCTTATGTTTAGTTAGGAGGATGCATTTTGGGCAAGCGAAAAATCTGAGCTCCTCATCTATGTTATGGGCAAGAGAATCATCGATAGGTCTAAAGCCAAGAAATTTGTATTTGTGCAGATGTCGCATATGACTTCTAAACGCAGGTCCTCGCAATCTTCCAAAAATACATTTCCACAATCAGGTGGACCTGCAAGGCCTATGTGAGCCGTACAATTTAGCAAATTACAGTCGCCTCTTTACATATTTCTTATCTTCTAGTCTATTCATGTTATTTTAGGTGTACCGGCACATCATTAGGGTGTACTACAGAACCCGGTTGAACAAGCAAATCATCAGTCTGGGGAAATTCGACGAGAATGGCTGTCAATTCCTGATCGAGGATGGATTCCTCCGGCTATGTGACAGGGACCGGAGGCTCCTAGTAAAAGTCAGGCGGGAGCCGAACATGATGTACAAGTTGGTGGTGCGAGCGCAGCAGCCGTTGTTCTTCCATGAGCATGAAATGGGAGAATATCCTAGAGATTTGTTTCGGTTCCTCTGCTATACATGTGCAGAAAGGTGAATTATCAAACTCGATTTTGCCTATATGATGTTTGTTTGATGTCAATGCTCTATACCTTTCGAAGTTGATCAAGCGAGTCGCTGGTTGGCCATAAAAAACAGGGGCGACTATGCTTATCTCCATGTATATCTTCAGTTTAACCATTCCTGTTCTAGGACCGTAGGATCTAAATTTTCTTTAAATTATCAATTATATATATAGTTGTGTTTATCCCATTCTTTTTACATTGAGTTATCCTCACTAGTTCTAAAGTTTCTGTCCGTTTCTAATGATAGCATGCTTGTGCATGTGCAGTTTCAAGAAGGCTTGACTATTGACGGCTTATGCACTGAAATTGTGAGTAAAGACATAAGAGTACAGAAGAAGGGCTTATAAAGCAATCAGAGTACGTGTTGCATCATCCTGACTAAGCACATCTGAAATTTGTTATCGACAAATTGTCTATAAATCATAGTCTAGGCAAATAACATGTATCAGTATGCATGCTGAAGTCTGCAGACAAATTTACTTTGTTTTGTGTACAACATTTTATTGAGGTTGGTTACTTCAGATCGTTGCATGCAATTTGTATTTCCTTTCCTTGTCATTTTCTGCTATTGTTAAATCTACATGTTTAGCAGCACTTCCGGCAGGCAAAACTTAACTAATTAAAATGTTATTCCCTTCTCTGTTAGATTGTGGTACGATATAATTTTTTATTGTGACAATGGCAATTTTCTTTCGGGAATGGTTGTGACATACATAGCTAGCGAAGCTTCGCTATTGGAAAATGCCCTATCAGTACTTCTTCCAGATGGCCTTTAGTACCGGTTGGGCAACCGGAACTAATTAATCGACACTAAAGGCACCCCTATCTATAGTACCGCGGTACTATAGATACCATCTAAAGCACACAACACACCTATAATAACATGGTATGGCACCCACTAGCTTGTGTTGTGATCCAGACGCTCTGTAGACCCCCTCCGGTGAAACCGTAGACCCGCTGGAGAAATACCGGAGTTATACGGAAACACGCTGCAACGACGTATAAAGGGGGTACCAATGTGGAACTAGTTTCTTGGTTGTGTTAGGGTAGGCCATAGAAACCCAAAAATACATTGGTAGAACAGAACTCTTCGGAAGATTCACGATGTTTCGTCCGATACGGGAGTTTCAGCCTATAAGCGCGTGTAAACTCCATAGAGAGAGATGCCGGTGAAGCGGCCCACACCCCGGAGTGAAATATTCGCCATACAAACCACCCAACACACCTATACTAACATGGTATGGCAACCCCTATCTTGTGTTGGGATCCAGACGCTCCGTAGCCCCCCTCCGGTGAAACCCTAGACTCGTTGGAGAAGTACCGGACTTATACGGAAACACGCGGTAACGACATCGAAAGGGGGTAGCAATGTGGAACTAGTTGTTTGGTTGTGTTAAGGTAGGACATAGAGACCCAAAACAAAAATCTAGAAATCAACTCTTCGGAAGATTCACGATGTTTCGTCCGATACGGGAGTTTCACCCTATAACCGCGTGTAAACTACCAGAGAGAAGTGGATGTCAGTGAAGCGGCCCAGACCCCGGAGTGCAATATTTGCCATCCAAAGCACATAACACACCTATACTAACATGGTATTTAACCCCCTAGCTTGTGTTGGGATCCAGACACTCCGTAGCCCCCCTTTGGTGAAACCCTAGACCCGCTGGAGAAATACCGGACTTATACGGAAACACGCGGTAACAGCGTCAAAAGGGGGTAGCAATGTGGAACTAGTTGCTTGGTTGTGTTAGGGTAGTCCATAGTAACCCAAAACACAATGGTAGAACACAAATCGTCGGAAGATTCACGATGTTTCGTCCGATACGGGAGTTTTAGCCTATAAGCGCGTGTAAACTCCATAGAGAGAAGTGGATCCCGGTGAAGCGGCCCACACCCCGGAGTGAAATATTTGCCATCCAAACCATACAACACACCTATACTAACATGATATGAAACCCCCTAGCTTGTGTTGGGATCCAAACGCTCCGTAGCCCCCCCTCTGGTGAAACCCAAGACCCGCTGGAGAAATTACGGACTTATACGGAAACACGCGGTAACGACATCAAAAGGGGGAAGCAATGTGGAACTAGTTGATTGGTTGTGTTATTGTAGGCCATAGAAACCCAAAACACATTGGTAGAACACGAATCTTCGGAATATTCACGATGTTTCATCCGATACGGGAGTTTCAGCCTATAAGCGCGTGTAAACTCCATAGAGAGATGTGGATGCCGGTGAAGCGGCGCACACCCTAGGGTGAAATATTTGCCATCCAAACCATAAAACACACCTATACTAACAAGGTATTCCACCCAATAGCTTGTGTTGGGATCCAGACGCTCCGTAGCCCCCTCCGGTGAAACCCTAGACCCGCTGGAGAAATACAGGACTTATACGAAAACACGCGGTAACGACGTCGAAACGGGGTAGCAATGTGGAACTAGTTGCTTTGTTGTGTTAGGTTAGGCCATAGCAACCAAAAACACATTGTTAGAACACAATTATTCAGAAGATTCATGATGTTTCGTCCGATACGGGAGTTTCAGCCTATAAGCGGGTGTAAACTCCATAGAGAGAAGTTGATGTCGGTGAGGCGGCCCATACGCCGGAGTGAAATATTTGCCATCCAAAACAAAAAACACGCCTATACTAACATTGTATGGCAGCCCCTAGCCTGTGCTGGTATCCAGACGCTCTGTAGCCCCCTCCGGTGAAACCCTAGACCCGTTGGAGAAATACCGAACTTATACAGAAACACGTGGTAACGGCATCCAAAGGGGGTAGCAATGTGGAAGTAGTTGCTTGGTTGTGTTAGGATAGCCCATAGTAACACAAAACAACAAGGTATAACATAACTCTTCGGAAGATTCCCCTTGTTCCGCCAGATCCGGGAGTTACGGGCTCTAAGTACTCCGGGAACCCGCGAGAGAGAATCCGACGCCGGTGAGGCCATAACACAGGGAGTGAGGGAATCTTGGGAATACAATACACATGTGACACTCTAGCACACATGGTATGGAACCATCTACGATTTGGTGGCATTCTGACGCTCTAGAGCCCCTCTACAGAGAAACCAGAAACGAGAGGGACAAAAGTTCAACGCGTTGAAAGGTGGTAGCAAAGTCAAATAAATTGCATGCTTGTGTTAGGATAAACAAGGGGATTTATTATAAATTTATAAATAAAATTATATTTTATAATTATAAATTTAACAATCTATTTTGGAAGAAAAATAAAAAAAGCTCTTTGCCGTGTGCATGCACACGACAAAGGATGTACTGTTGCCGTGTGCATGCACACGACAAAGAACTGACTGTGGGCCAGAAACGGGGGATACAATGTCATTTCTTTGCCATATGCACACACACGGTAAAGGACATATCTTTGTCGTGTGCACGCACACAGCAAAGAATTGATGTAACAGCTCTGTTCTGCCCCGCAACAGAATGGCCACGTGGCAGTAATATTTGCTGTGTAGTTTCTTTACCGTGTGTTTTCCTAAATCGTGTGTTCGTGTTTACCGTGTGCGGCACACAGGTTGGGGGCCCTGGGGCAGAGTGTGACTTGGGGCCGTCATCAACAATCAGATATTAAATTTTAATTACATTACAATTGTAGGATAAAAATCATCACAACCAAAAGTTCTTAAACTCTAACTTGGTTCTTTCATCAACACTAGGACTTTTGGGCCTTTTGTAAATTCTCAGTTGGTTTTTGTTCAACATTATATTTGCCGAATTGCAGAATGTCCACAAAGGTATTGTTGTATAATATTTAGCAATGGGTGCCTTTTGGTATTTTACCATCTCATCAACATGTTTCTTTTTTTCCCTTTTTCACATTGAGATAAATAGTTTCTACTAGACATTGAAGCACCAAAGAGACAGATGAACATGTAACATATGGTAAGGTAGTAAACAAACACACCAGAATTTATTTAAGTAAGAGTAAGAATCTTCCATGAAAATACCAACCAAAAGTCTCATGGATTTACCAAACCATCTTCCTTTCTCTTAAATCTTTGACCAGACCTTCTCTAAAACGTAATGAACACCTCTGGGCACTAGGATTAAGTAGGAAATAAGTCAAAACCTGGTTCAAATCTCGACATAAATAGTTGTCTATCCTATAGCGAGACAATATACGGAGGACCAGCAAAATAAATGGTTATTTGATAGACGAAGTGACCAAGACCTTTGAGATCTGAAAGAAAAAAAAACTCTACAGGAGACAAAATCACACCATTATCTCCATTAAATGTGGTTGCAGCCTCGGAAGTAGAGTAACATCGACATTGTTTTTGGAGGCTTACATAGGCCTGTTTGGGCGCTTTATTTTTTAGAAAAAGAAGAATTTTGGGCCTGGCTGTGAGGTATTCCCATTGTAGTAGATAGCTCATCGATTGGGGCCCCTTCCACTCGGGGGCCCTGGGCGGTCGCCCCTTTTGCCTGGGCTATGGTCCGACCCTGCGAATTGGTGCCAAGGTTTTGGTTATTGGTCGGTAAATATGGTTACCGTCCGGTAACCGGGATTCCCGAGCACCTACGGGATATGTGAATACTGCATACCGACAAAAAATTCTCGAGACTTTTTAAAATTTTAATTTAAATGTCACGAGATAAAGTTAGGAACCCTCTGGTGTCGGGGTGGTTCATCATCCCTTTGTCGTGGTTATCCTCTTTTTGAGCTCCCACCTCGCTTATTATTGTTGGTATTATTTTTCTCAATTTATGAATGAATATTTGTAGTAACGAAAAGATGGTGATGCGCCAGATTCGACCCTACGTCCAGGAAACTGCTACTGAGCGAACAGAACCATACCAACACGACACAGTCAACGACACAGTAGAAAATAGGATGCACACTTCCATTCCCATTTTCCTTACATGCCTACCTTAATAACTTCAACAACTATGTTGTGATCTCCCACAAGCCATGATATCACATGCTTGATGAGCAAGATATGATTATCTGAATCGCCCTGGTTGTTGTTGTTGTTGTGTGATGGCGTAAAAAATAAAATTCATTCTATTGCGACTTAGAGAGGTGATATATTGCATGTTTTCCACCAATGCATGCTAACAAAGTAATGAAGATTTCGTGCTTCGCCATATATCTTTTAGTTGGAGGCATTCAAAGAATATCCAACATATTCCTCACGAATGTGGCCACAAAACAAATTGGTTCATTTATGTTTGTTTAAGTACTAGTTCTCTATCATTTTGTTAAGTACTAGGTTAGATAAAATCTCAACCAACTAAGACATACATAAAACGTTATTTTCAACAGTCTTTCAGACAATAGGGACTTGTTCAAAACAAATGTTTGCTCCACATCAATTAATTAACCGTCTCGCAAAGCTCACAGTGCCATAATTTGGAGTCCCGCTAGCAAAGGTTCACCTTCTATTGATGAATTTTATTATTACACATGTACTTGAGATAGTTGGGAGATTCAAAGCTATAGGTTCCTTGTCCCGGTGACCTCCGCTCAGTCCTTTTCATGTCATACAACATTTGTCTACGACGCGGATACACAAAACAAGAGAATCTGGTGCAAGTCTATGCTATGGCGGGAGCTAAAGTAATCGTCTCGGTGTCTTTATACAAAAATTGTCATCCCGCATGCAGGCAAAATCCACAAATAACACCTAACTTTATTCTTCCTTAATTTAAAATATTCCTAGGCATATCCATTAAAAATAGTTATTAACAATTAGAAATCCAAGTTTGAATTAAAAAATATTCATTAAAAATGGTTATGATCGTACATTAAGGGGAAATTTGGTAACATCTCCAAAGATATAGACTTTTGGGGGAACTGACAAAATGCCTCAATAGGTTTGACATTTTGAGGCACTTTTCCAATGTGCCCCAAAAGCTGTAGACATTTGGGAGCAATGTGGACCATTGGCAAAGTGACTGAAGAGGTCTTATATTTGGAGACAACTTGCCACTATCTTTTTGTTAAGTACTAGCTTATATAAAATCTCAACCAACTGAGACATAGACAAAACGTTATTTCCAACAGGCTTTCACACAATAAAGACTTGTTAAAAACATGTGTTTGCTCAATCTGAATTTATTAACCCTCTCGCAAATTTCACAGCGCCATAATTTGGAGTCCCGCTGCCAAAGGTTCTCCTCGTATTGATGATTTTTATTATTACACACGCACGAGATAAAATTGGGAGATTCAAAGCTATAGGCTCCTTGTCTCGGTGACCTCCACTCAGTCGTTTCGATTTGATACAACATTTGTCTACGCCGCGGATACAAAAAAAGGAAGAGACTACGGGGCAAGTCTATGCTATGACGAGGACTAGAGTAATCGTCTCCGTATCTTTATACAAAAATCGTCATCCCAGGGAGGAGAACGACACCGACGGCACCTAACTTTATTCTTCCATCACATAAAATATTTCTAGCCATATCCATTAGAAATAGTTATTAACAATTAGAAATCCAAAGTTGAGTTCAAAAAATATTCGTTCAAAATGGTTATGATCATCCACTAAGGGGCACTTTGGCAACATCTCCAATGATCTAGACTTTTGGGGGCACTGACAAAATGCCTCAATAAGTTTGACATTTTGAGGCACTTTTCCAATCTGCCACAAAAGCTCTAAACATTTGGACGCATTGTGGCAATGTGGCCCTTTGTCAAAGTGACTCCAAAGGACTTATATTTTGGCACACGTTGCAGAGAGCCCCAAAAGATTTTAAACATTTAGGGGCAATTTTCCAAGATGACTCAATATGTATGAACTATGGAGACTACTTAGCAAAATATCCGAAAAAGTCACACCTATTAGGGTATTTTGGACAAAGTGCAATTAATTGGAATCTTTAGGGGCACATTATAGAAATGCTCCTATCAAAATGGCTCTAAAAGCAAACTGTGTACTAGTGTACAGGAAATCCTTTATGTCTATATATTGCAAAAGGCCGGAGTTATATTGTGTAGCTAGTAGAGAGCAACATCTAAACCGAACCTATCGGTCATATCTAGTTGTACGAGCATGCACTGCCATGACTTCTGAAAGATCCTGCCGTGCACATACGAGTTATGTTGATAGGCTTGAGAAGCACCCAGGAACATGGGAATCTTGTAGTAACAATTCGGCGTGCATGGTATGCTCGATTCCCTCTAGTGCATGGTATGCTCCAATTCCCCTAGTACCTAGACAGGCTTAGTCCAACTGCACCGGGTTAAAGACTGGAGAGGAGTCGAGGAGGTGATGAGGCCTGGATAAGGATACATCATACGATGACACTCCAGGCACGCTAGCCTATCTCGGGCTACTTGGTTGGTTGTTTATTTTTTATTTTTTCATTTCATGTGGTCCGACCACCCAATTGAGACAATGAACACACTGGAGACATCTTTGTGCCGTAAATAGCTGCAAGCCAGAGTCTTACTTCCAAAATGCACATGTGATTTGGTTGCTCGCGAAGGATGTGGTTCTTCACTTCTGCTCGTGCTGAAAGTTTTCACTTGGCTGAATCTAGCTCATTGGTGACGAAGTCACATTCACAGCGCCTACACTCTTGCCCGACAAGACACGTTGACAAATCATGATTAAATGCCGACATCAATAACTAGAGACAAATCTGCACCATTACTACCACTAGTAGAAACAGGGCCAAACGAACCGGTACTAAAGGTAAAATTAGTACATGTTCTAGAGCCTAGGGCGCCGGAAGCCTTCAGCACTAGTTTGTTTGGAGTCTTAAGTACCGGTTACTAATTATTTTGGCGCCAAATTTACTGCTGATGTGGGGCTGGTGTTGCACCTTTAGTACTAGTTCGTATCATGACCGGGTGATAAATGGTGTCCAGCCTATTTCTCCAACCCGAGCACACATCTAGCTCTACATTGCCCAGCGCCCAACCTCATGACTTACCAAGCGTACAATATTAACGGGTTCACATTCTACCAGGAGGAAAAAGACAAAAGTAGAGACTATCACAACTCTCGCGTAATGATGGAATCCTACATGGGTCATGTCAAGAAAAGATACCACAGAAGGATCGAGGACATCTGGGAGATTGACTACGCTGGGGAGAAGGTGCCGATGTTCCGTGTCAGATGGGCTAAGAACGTCGAAACCGAAGACAAATATTTCGTCACCATGTATATACCTAAAACCAACAAATCCAAGAGCACAAACGTCGCCGCTCAAAATGAGCCATGGCTACTAGGTAAGCACGTGGAACAATACTTCTTCATAACCGACCCGTCTAGGTCTAGCTGTGTTGTCATAAGAGAGAAAAAAGGAGTGTTCTCAGAATGAATGGATTCGCCAACGAGAATCACTTCGACGGCCCGGAGACCCAGTGATGGAAGAACCCGATAAAGACAATGCAACATACACCAAACGAATAAGCAGGACCACACTACCTAGATCAGGTGATCCCATGCAAGAAGAAGTCACCATATAGGGGTAAATTATACAAGGACAACCCAGAAGGGTAAGAAGAAAATTATGATGAGACCGAAACACTAGCAACGTGTGTTGTGACGATGAAACTCCATCATTATTGCATGTATTATATGCATCCTTCTGTGTCTCCAATTTTGTATCGATAAGGATGATATGTGGTTTAGCGATAGAACTATCTTATAAATTATTATCCTCTTTTGTACAACTACATTCCATATTTTAAGTTTAGCTTTATTATTATCCTCTTTTACTTAGTCAAAATAAATAAATGAAAGGAAAACAAAATGCAAAGGGGCATAAAAAGAAAACAAAAAACAAAACTTAGGCCCTACCCCACTTTTATCCCCAACGATCAAGGAGCACATCTGCGCTGGCGCTAATTGCGTGCCTCACTCAGGAGTGGGTCCCAACCAACTTATCACCGGCGCGTGGTTGAATCTTTTGCGCCGGCGCTATAGTGCCCACACGATTTAGTCGTTTTCTCTTTCCCATTCCCTCTCTCACTCAATAACTTACGATTCCCCAATCCCTCGCACGAACCCTCTCTCCCGCACGAACCCTACCTCGTGGATCCCCAATTCCCCTACACCGTCGTGCTCGCGCTTGCCCTCTCTAACCGGCACTGGCCGTTGTCGTGGAGGAGTAGCCTGTTGTCGAGTATCCACCCGTGAAGACCGCCACTATCGCCTCGAGCCCGTAGAGACCTCCAAAGTCGTCTCGAGCCCGTGGAGGCTGCCGCCATCGTCTCATACCTGTGGAGGAGTAGTCTGCCGTCAAAGATCTTCCTGCGGAGCTGACACCGTCGCCTGGAGCTCGTGGAGAACGCGCGCCACCGTCGTCTTGCGACTCCCGTGGAGTAGTAGCCCGCCGTCGAGGAGCCGCCACCATCGTCTCGAGCCCGTGGAGGCTGCGCGCCACCGTCGTCTCGAGCCACTCCCTGCCACCCTCCCTGCTGTTTGAGGTACCCCTCCCTCTGTTATCACTACAGCTGCATCTGTTATCACTACTCCTACCTCTGGTATGAGGATCCAGGTCGCTCGCATTACCATTTCCCCTCTCCCAAGACTGAATTGGAATTGGGAGAGAATTCTGTATTGTGATTGTAGCAGTAGCAAATATTTTTTGCATTCTTCACTTGATTAGGGAAATAATAATAATACCATGTGTACAAATCTTCGCAATCGAACAGTGTGTTTGGAGATTCTCCCTCCTCTATCTCAGTTTGTCTTTGCACCGAGGCTCACAATTGCAATGGAACAGGGCTCACAAATCTTTGCAAATCGAACAATTTTTGACTTGCCTAGGGGGTTCCCTGGCCATGAGGAAATTGATGATGACAGGCGGGTGAGCATGAGTGGGAAAATTGCCAGCTCCACCAAACCAGAACGCGTTAAATATATGAGAAGATGTTAGGAGCCATGTACAAGCAGGCACTGGAGGCGATGACCCAAGGTAACTAGGGCATGCTGCACTGCAAGAAACGGAAAGCCACAGTTGCACTGTCCTTCTGCCAACTACGACATGCTCACCCCGTCCGTAACTCGTCCACTCAACAATGTGCCCTTGTTCGGAACCCCATCCGGAGGTCCAGGGATCTTTCGAGCGACCAAAGTTACCATAAAATCTGGACATCTGTGAACCTTAAGTAATACCCTGACTCCAGTTTTTTCCTGATAAATTTATGAGTTTTCCCTTATTTCGAATAATACCCTTAGTTTGAGATATCAAAGTTCTTACCATACGTGATCTAACACCTAGCAATTATATGGACAAATTTTGGCAACAACAACGTGCTATAACTCGTTAATGGTTCCACGCGGGTGACAATATATAGAAACCTTTGGGGGCTGTGCTTTGGTGTCCCCACCTTCCCAAGACATAAAAGGGCAGCATCGTCCTTTATTACAATTAATTAATGTTAATTATCTGTTAATCATATTAGACTTCGTCGGCCTTCCAAAGGCCATACACAATGACAATACGGCATATGTATATTAACTTGAAATCTGCCCGAGAACCGTCCGATGTAGAAAGCGATAACCATGTAGTCACACACATGAGAATATTTTCATGCCATAGAAAAATGATGCCAACACAAGGCTCAATTAGTCGGTAATGACTATTTAATAGTTTGTCAAAGACCATCATACCCTTAATTACGAAGGGGTATGGCGCGATCTGAGCCGTTAATGTATTTAGGTTTGATTAGGGGGAGACACCGAAGCAGAAGCCAACCTTTGGTATTCAAACCTTCATTTGTCCAAAAAAACGTGTTGTCCCATCCGCTTAATTAGTCGCTTAAACAATGATCAACCAGACGTAAGATTGGACGGCCACTGGCCCGCGGAACCTTATGCTTGACCTTGTCATGCTTATTATACCCGAATTAAGTTCATGTGCATCGTCCATGTTCTCAAATTCTAGTTGTTTCACCACCCAATCTGAATTTCTATGATGTTTCTGGTAGATGTGGACTATGTACATAGGTATGGGGGCTAATCTAACGTGGACGCCGAATTCTTATCACATTCGAGATTACCAGCTTCTTACTCCATGGGAAATAGAAGACTCCATATAATAATCGATGTGGCATTCGCTATCTAGTTAACCAATAAAAATGGACGAGACGAGTCTCATGAATAAATGTTGGGACCTAGAAAGCATATCTAAAATAGGTGTATGTATTTGTTTCACTTGCTTGAGTTTTTCTTTAGTCAGAGTCAGCTAAGAAAACTCAATTTAGCTAAAACTAAAGTTCCAAGGTATCCATTAATTGGAACTTCAAACCAAAATAGCATACTCGGAAGGGCCCGCACAATGCACCAATTTTATTTGTAATCTCATTTATAAAGAGTGCTCGAAGGTTCATTAATTCCCTCTAACTTGCTGTGTGTCCATCAGTTTGTAGTTATGCGACAGTTGGATAGTGCATGTAGCTTGTCATGTTATCACAATCCATAGTCTAGAGTTCGAATCCCGAATAGCGGAATCTATTCTAAAATTGATGATGCCCGCTCTTTGTCCATGCTTGTGCCTACTGAGCCATACTTCTCAGACAGGCGCATCGCCACTCTCCTCCGGTTTGCATGTGTTGACTTTATCTTTTCTTTCACGCGTCAGAGGGGGTGTTGAGTGTATAAGTAGATTGTCTTCCAGTTTGAGACATGTTGACTTTCTCTTCTCCCGTCACGCTGAGAGGGCGTGTTGAATTTATAATTACATTTTACTAGCTATTTCCATCATTTCATACTTTTGAGATAGTTGGTTAGTGAATGAAGCTTGTCAATATAGAGGCCAAAAGGGAAGAATACAAGAACGGAAACTCGAAATTGTAGTTCATGCTATTTCCATCGGTTCATGCTATTTAAATTGCAGGATATTTACAATTTAAATTACAATAAAAGAAAGTCCAAATATCACAAAACATCATCAATTTAATACAAGCATCATCAAACTCCAAAATAATCCAAACATTGGATGGACACAAAGATGGAATGCGACTGACGGTGTCCCATCTCGTACAAATTCAAACAACATTCTAACTACATCTCCCGAGAGCTGGATGGTGGCCGTAGGGACATATTAACGCACGCCAAGGGCCTGTTTACACACCGACGACGAGATTAATGGGCTATGTACCTACTCTTATACGTCGGCGGCTCCGACTTGAGATCTCGGCGTATAGAATGCCCGTCAGCGTCTGGCCAGTTTCTCGTACTGGTGGCCTATTCGAGCTTAGGTCGTCTAGGTCGTACCGTAACGCATAGATTACTATAGGGGTGACGACGAGGCCAGCTGGCCGCAATTATCCCGCGACTATCTACAAACCAGAGCCTCTCTGTCGCAAGACGCTCCCTGGTTCTTTTCAATATGCTATGTTGATCTTAAACATACTGACAATTAACCATATTCCTGTATACTAGATTGATAGTAGACACATTTACCCAAACTACCAGTGTTGCACACAGGGAAATAATAAGGGCAGGGATAAACGTGTTATACCCTGCGGTCGGCCAATTGTAAGTAGTCGTAGCAGAGGCGGCAGCCTCGGCGGCGGTTGCAGCCGCAGTGGCGGCCTCGGTGGCAGCAGCAGCCCGTTCAGCTTCGTTGGACATGTTGACGATGATGGCGATGCAGTAGTAGTCGAAATATACGTACGGCAACAAGCAGTCGCGTAGGAGACGCTCCGCAAAAACCTAATCGCCCCTCTTCCGTACAGGATCTGGAGACGTACGGCAACAAGCAGTCGCGTAGGGCTGTATGATGGCAATACCGGTTGTTTTGTTCTATCTCCGACATAAAAGGTTTGATACAACTTCTTCAGATGATTTTTTTGAATTTTTTGGAATTTTCTCAGCCGGTTTAAGGGAAAAGTCATGACAACATAAAATGTTTGATACAAGGTTTATCTCCGACATAAAAGGTTTGATACATTGTTACACATCACCAACAACATTCCTATCTAGTCGTCTGAGTTTTCTTCGTGTGTTTCCCTTTCTTCTGATTGCGACGCGACCATGGACAATCTTCGTTATTTAACACAATACTTGAGTCAGTTTTCACCTTGAAAGGTGAAATATCATCAAACTTATTATAATCTATGTCCTTCGTTCGCACGATGTTTTTTTTTTCTGAAAAAACTATGTGTCGCTTTGGCTCATCATATGATGTGTCCTCTTGAATTTCTTTTATTCTTTCGGTTTGGTAGACATGTCCTTCACATAGAATACCTGAGCCACTTCAATGGCTAGGAACAATGGTTAGGTGTCCAACCTTAGATTCTTCAGATCCACTTTAGTCATTTCGTACCGTGGGTCTACCTGTACCCTGTCTTTCAGGTTGAATCATTTACACCGAAACCAATGGACCTTGAAAGTAAGTACATAGTCAAGTTCCCATACCTCCTCTATGTATCTATAATATGTGACCTTCTTCCCATTGCCGTCTGCTACATCAAAGAGGACACCACTATTTTTGTTGGTGCTCTTTTGATTTTGGGCGATCGTGTAAAATTTATTCCCATTTATCTCGTACCGTTGATAAGTAAATATACTAAAAGATGGTTACTTGGCCAACAAGTATAGCTCTTCTTCAACAGTGCAATTAATGAGGCGTGTTTGCAACCAACCGCCAAAACTCTTCATGTGTTTTCCATCAATCCAATCTTCACGTCCGCCACGCTCGAGCAGTTTCCGAGCCTCGCACCTCGGGAATGCTTGGAAAAATTCCAGTCAACCCCCAGTGCCCATTCGCTCCTACCCCTTTGCTACCGCCACCGTGAATCGCTCGAGCCCCAACCTGGAGAGGAAATGTCGCACCCTGACTTCTAGGGGATACTCACTGTTCCGAACTGGATAGTAGATGTTTGGATTACGGGGCCTAACTGCTCCCGCATCCTCTTACGAGTAGGCCAACACTTATGTGCGACAACCAAACTCTACTATTCCATCATCGATGTAAACTATCCCATAGAAATCAGGATACTACCATTGACGTACTTCATACCATACACACATGGTACGTCAACGGCGTTAAACGGAATGATACCACAACATATCTCTAAGACACAAAAGATTGAAATAAGTTGCAAATGGCCTTCACTAAGGCAGAGAATAGCAAGTACAGTCATTCAGAGGACACATGTCCCAACATAGCAACATTACATGGCAGCGTAAACACTCAATGGGTCTGAGTACAGACAAAATCCAAATAGGCTTAAGAAGCCGGGAATGAAAAGAAAACGGAGCCCATCCACATCGTCTTGGATCCTGCCCGGGTCCGCTATCTACTCGTCAGCAGTCTTGTCGTAATCCACGTAGTAGCCACCATGGTGATCCTCGGAAACGTCGTCTGCGGAAACCACAGCCCCAAAGGGGTCAGTACATCCAAGTACTGGCAAGCAAGACTCACACTTCACCAAGGTGTACCCGGCAACACCGGACACAAATGCTTTAGGTTCAACGGAAGAATAGGTGATGTAAAAGATGCTGCAGCGGGCTGCTCTAACCAACTACAGAAAGATACTACAACTTCCGGCTAACACAAGAAGATAAGATCGAGTATAGTAACCAACTGAAAAATAACTTCAAACAAACCCATCCTGGATCTCGCCCCTTATCCAAAGAAGCAATCCGAGGATAACTCACACAGTTGGATTAATGATGGTTCAGATTGTTGTGTCAATAAGCCTATTACTAGTCAAGTTGTTAATCGTTGGGTGTAAGGTTGTTAATCATTAGGTTTAAGTTGTCCTGAGTACTTGTTAGCCAATACTTTCACCAAGTAGTCCATAACCGCGGAAAACACGACTTCTCGAGAAGATTTATCCCTGCAGGGGTGCACCAATTTGGCCGTACACGTAAGAATAACCCGCCAGACGGGGGATCAACCCACCAAGCGAGGTACTCAACACAACCCAACTCTTCTTCGCATCAAGCCCAAAGCACCTTGGGCGCACGGCTAATCGAGCTCCAAAGAAAAGGGACCCTCATAGCACTCTAAGACCGTGTCCCCCTATATGCCGACTACAAAAGTTCCACCCTGGCCTGGGCTCGCAAAAACATGCATGCGGCAAATGGAAAACCCGAACTAAATGAGGCGATTTGGACGAGATGCGAATCGAGTCAAATTGAGGGGGGCGCCCATACTCGCTTCCCACATGCGGTTAGTGCGCTCATCATGGATCAGTAGACAAGACCCTTTTCCTATTAGGGTCGACACTAGCAGGCCTCAAAACCACACAGGGCCTCCTGCCGGTGCCTTATCATCAAATTATTATTACCATTAGCATTAACAGGTTGATTGATTAACATCGAGCCCCCAGAACATAATAGAAATAATAACAGAAAGTAACGGGTAACAGACTCGAGCAAAACAACCCTAAGCATGCTATTAAGACACGGGCACAAGCAATGATTATAGGTATGGAGGTGAGGCAATATCAGGGTTCAGGGTATCATGTGATGGGTTCGGAGAACAAGCAACGATACATATGGCTAGCAGAATAGACAACGGAAAGTATCGGTAACCAGGGTTGAAAGAAACACAGTGGTTCATGTGAGTGAATACTTGCCTGCAAACTCAGTAGCCTGGTACTGAGCTAACTCCTTAGAAGTAGAATCGTAAACCTCGTCGGTCTCAACGTCGTCGTCTAGTCGAGAAGAAGAAAACAAACAATCGAAGAGAGACGAACAATCAATAACATGATATAGTGCACAATCATGGGATGATGCATGGCAATTTAATTGATGCATCAAAATAAACTAGTTGACAAGATAACAGCATGATTAAATGGACCCACATGCAAGTTGAGTTGCATATGAGAAGCCCATGAATTATGGTTGAAGTAATTGTTCTACAACTAATCATCATGTGTAAGTGAATTAGCATGATGCATGGATGAGGAAAACAACAAAATAACAACAATAGAAGCAATTGGAAATAAGGTTTACCAAGTTTAGAAATTCATTTATTAAGTTTTGGAATTTTGGTTTCTTAAGGGTGTCACACAAGCCTTTGTTGTTTTCATCAAGTTAAATTGTTCAAAACAGATAACAAAGTTCATATTTGATTAGAACACAAAATTTTAGGTGGATTACATGTTTCAATTATTGGAAAAGGAATTACAATGATTTAATTATGAATTAATCAAGAGTAAACAAGTTTTAATTGAATTTAATTCAAGTTTGAATATTATTTGAATTTCATTTGTTAAAAACATAAATTCAAATTCATATCTGAAAAGGTTATGTTTTTCTGGTTCAGCAAATTATGAATTTAGTTTGAGCAAGTTATGAATTTAGCAAATTTAAATGATTTAAACAAGGTTTAAATTATTCAAGCAATTTTAATTATTCAAATCATGAAACAAAAATTCATATTTGAAAAGGTGGTTCAAAATGGCATGGAAAACATATTTTATTTGTTGGAAAACAATTTCAAATGATTTAATTAAGCATATTACCAATTTAATTGCATTAAATAAGAGATGGAACAATTATCCAATTTAGATGTTGCAAACCAGAAAACAAAGTTGATAAGCAGAAAGTACATTGAATTTGGACTGAAAAACATATTTTATTTGGGTTAATTGAATTAAGTATGAATTACTTATGGATTTAACCAAATTCTAAATGAATTGTTTGAATTTGAAATTTGAAACAGTTTGAAATGTGCAAAACAGAAAACAAATTGCATATTTGAAAGGTACAGAAAATTTGGAGTGGAATACATATAAAGTTTGTATTATTTGGATTTATGAATTAGAAATTATAGCCATTTGAATTCTAGGATTATTTTGTAAAAGGCAGGGGCTGTGCTGTGAGGAAAAACAGTGGGACAGGGGCTTTGATGCAAAACCTGAAAGGCCAGGGGTCCTTCTGCGAATCTGCCACCAGATCTGGATCTTGCGCAGATCCACAACTGCCCCCAGTCGATGACAGGCGGGCCAAGGGGGGCACGCAGGCGCCACGGTGCGTTGGTGGAAAGTGACGTGGCCTCGGGGGTGCATGACGGGTGGGGCCGGAGTGGCGCTGCGGAAAAAACAAGCAAAAGGTGGGCTTATGCGCGGCAGAGGGGGATCGATCCCTCGACCTGCACTTCGCGCGCGAGGGAACAGAACCAGTGTGCTATCGCTGCTGTTTTGATTAGATACAGAAGCGTTGGTCTTTTGTGGTTGCTTCTGTAAGTCTAACTGACGAAACTGACGAGTTTCGCCGGCCGTCAGAGAGAAACACGACGGAGGGGAAACCTAGCAGGGCTTCCGGCGAAGCGAAAGAGAGCTACGAGCAAGGACAAGGATAGAAAAACAGGAGGGGTACGTGGGTGGCTCACCTGGGCGCTCGTCGTCGTACAGGGACTGAAGCAGAAACGGAGGGGGGTGGCTGCAGGCGTCGATGACGCTGTCGAAGCAGCAGACGGTGGAGGAGAGGGAGGTCGACGCCGCGGCCTCCCTGGGGGCTCCCGGCATGCGGTGAGGGGGCGAGTGGCGAGGGTGAACCACCACGGTTCCATTCCCGTGGTGGGTTTAGCCCTAGGGTGGCCGTGGTGGCGGTGATCGGCGAGCCATCTGACGGCGGTGTTCGGTGTGGTGCAGGGTTCAGAAAAGACAGGGGAAGCAGGGAGGAAGAAGGAGATCGGTGGCGCTAGGGCTAGAGGGGAGGGGTCTATGGTTTAGGTTAGGCAGAGGGGATGGCTTGGCGTTTTAAGGGGCTTGAGCTTGGTACGGCTGGCCATCGGGTGGAGGAGGAGGTGATCGGGTGGTGCTCACGCAGTCATACAGAGGGGGGAGGAAGACGACAAGGGGGAAAGGGTATGGGCCAAAAGAGGTAGATGGGCTGGGGGGGAGTAAAAAGAAAAGGCTGGGCCTCTCTCACCTCTCCCTTGTGCTGTTTTTAATATTTTGTTCTACTGTTTTTTTTTTGTAGCAAATGAAGATGGAAGAAAATAGATGGAAGTTTGGGTAGGAAAATTTATAGAAAAATTTGGGTGGCATACTTATTGTGTTAGCAACCATTTGGCCAAATTTATTTTCCAAGATTTCATAATTTAAGTGCTGTTTGGAAATTGGTTTAGATTTGAAGTATTTGATAATTAATTGATTACTATTGAAAACAACAATTTTAATAGTGGGAACCCTATTGATTAAAATAGAACAAATGAGTTGATTTGTTTTGATAACATTCATAAATTCAAATTAGGTGTTGTTTGATGATTTGATTCCAATTTAAATGATTTTGAGATTAACTGATTATTGCAAACCAATGTTAAATGGAGTGATCAAATAATTTTGATTGGAAGCATATGATTAATAATTGTGTTGCAATTTTTATAGGATCCACATGGTTGCTGTTTTGGGCAATCTGATTTGAATTTGAATGTGAATTGATTCAAATGAGTTATTAAATAGAAATAACAAGTTAATGGTTCTATTTAAATAGAAACAACTAGTTGTTTTAATTGAAACTTTTATTTGGAAAGTGTAACATAACAAGTATGAACAAGAATTTGAAATAATGTTTGAATTTCAATTGTTTTTGGTATTAGATGAATTTCTGTTAGAAACAAAACAACAGTTTGGAAATCACACTTTAATGGAAACAATTGGTTGTTTTGATTTGAAATATCCTTTTGGAAATTGTAACATCACAAGGATGAAAAAATAGGTTTGAATTTTGGTTTGAAATTCAAATAGAAAACAAAGGAAAACAAATGAAAACAGTTGGAAAACAAAGCAAAACAGAGAAAAACAAATGGAAAACAAGGAAAACAAATGCAGTGAACATGATGCCATGATGCAAAACATAAAATAGCAGAGAGCAAACATTCTAATGGCTATTTTTCATACTTGGGATGTTACAAAACGCCCCCCCTTGAAGGAATCGCGCCCGAGATTCCTACTGAGAAGAGAAAAGGTCCGGATACTTCTTGCGAAGATCCTCTTGAGCTGTGACACGTGAAACACAACGTGCACCTTGGATAGTTTTTCTGGAAGTTCAAGATGGTAGGCATTCCTGGTAACTCTTCTGGAAAGATTTCAGGAAATTTGGGAACCACCGGAACATTTTCGAGTAAAGGTAGAGGTTTTGTATGGAGGGTGTATAGCTGGATGGAACTTGATTCATTTAGAGAATAGACTATCTGGAATGTGGTTATTCAGGAATGCTTCCTCGAAACAACCCCAGGTGATTGGAATGCCAGCTCTCATAGCCTGGTAATTTTCGAAACAACAACAACCTTTCTGGCCAGATAGACTTGATATTTGGGAAGTTTTGATTAGACGCCGGTAGAAGAATTGAAGTGGAAAACAACAACAAGATTTCAACGGACGAAAAGGATGTTTAGAAGAACAGGATATCGAAGCAACATCGGGAAAACGAGATCAAAACACTCCTGAGGTACTACGGAAAACCCCATCCGGGCTTCTAAAGGATCAATATCTACTACTTAAGGAATAGAGGATCTGCTTCCGGGGCTTACACGCCTCCGTTCTCAATCGTGAGTAGGCAACATGATAAATCATGTCACAACCACCTCCATTCCTATGGTCTAGTAGATATAACCATCCTAGAGAAACCAGGATTCGTGAAATCCTGACTTGAAAGTTTTGATGAGAAGAGAAAACAACATTGCACTTCCTTACCAGAAAAGGGAGGGTGGGTGGGGAAACAAGAAAAAGAACAGAATTCCTACTCTCGCGTTTCATTTTTCCTATATAGCTACAAAATAGTTTCTAGACTCAACTGCGACCAGTAAAAAGGGATCCTACAGGCAGACAGGCTCTGATACCATTTGTCGCACCCTGACTTCTAGGGGATACTCACCGTTCCGAACTGGATAGTAGATGTTTGGATTACGGGGCCTAACTGCTCCCGCATCCTCTTACGAGTAGGCCAGCACTTATGTGCGACAACCAAACTCTACTATTCCATCGTCGATGTAAACTATCCCATAGAAATCAGGATACTACCATTGACGTACTTCATACCATACACACATGGTACGTCAACGGCGTTAAACGGAATGATACCACAACATATCTCTAAGACACAAAAGATTGAAATAAGTTGCAAATGGCCTTCACTAAGGCAGAGAATAGCAAATACAGTCATTCAGAGGACACATGTCCCAACATAGCAACATTACATGGCAGCGGAAACACTCAATGTGTCTGAGTACAGACAAAATCCAAATAGGCTTAAGAAGCCGGGAATGAAAGGAAAACGGAGCACATCCACATCGTGTCGGATCTTGCCCGGGTCCGCTATCTACTCGTCAGCAGTCTTGTCGTAATCCACGTAGTAGCCACCATGGTGATCCTCGGAAACGTCGTATGCGGAAACCACAGCCCCAAAGGGGTCAGTACATCCAAGTACTGGCAAGCAAGACTCACACTTCACCAAGGTGTACCCGGCAACACCGGACACAAATGCTTTAGGTTCAACGGAAGAATAGGTGATGTAAAAGATGCTGCAGCGGGCTGCTCTAACCAACTACAGAAAGATACTACAACTTCCGGCTAACAGAAGAAGATAAGATCGAGTATAGTAACCAACTGAAAGATAACTTCAAACAAACCCATCCTGGATCTCGCCCCTTATCCAAAGAAGCAATCCGAGGATAACTCACACAGTTGGATTAATGATGGTTCAGATTGTTGTGTCAATAAGCCTATTACTAGTCAAGTTGTTAATCGTTGGGTGTAAGATTGTTAATCATTAGGTTTAAGTTGTCCTGAGTACTTGTTAGCCAGTACTTTCACCAAGTAGTCCATAACCGCGGAAAACACGGCTTCTCGAGAAGATTTATCCCTGCAGGGGTGCACCAATTTGGCCGTACACGTAAGAATAACCCGCCATACGGGGGATCAACCCACCAAGCGAGGTACTCAACACAACCCAACTCTTCTTCGCATCAAGCCCAAAGCACCTTGGGCGCACGGCTAATCGAGCCCCGAAGAAAAGGGACCCTCATAGCACTCTAAGACCGTGTCCCCCTATATGCCGACTACAAAAGTTCCACCCTGGCCTGGGCTCGCAAGAACATGCATGCGGCAAATGGAAAACCCGAACTAAATGAGGCGATTTGGACGAGATGCGAATCGAGTCAAATTGAGGGGGGCGCCCATACTCTCTTCCCACATGCGGTTAGTGCGCTCACCATGGATCAGTAGACAAGACCCTTTTCCTATTAGGGTCGACACTAGCAGGCCTCAAGACCACACAGGGCCTCCTGCCGGTGCCTTATCATCAAATTATTATTACCATTAGCATTAACAGGTTGATTGATTAACATCGAGCCCCCAGAACATAATAGAAATAATAACAGAAAGTAACGGTAACAGACTCGAGCAAAACAACCCTAAGCATGCTATTAAGACACGGGCACAAGCAATGGTTATAGGTATGGAGGTGAGGCAATATCAGGGTTCAGGGTATCATGTGATGGGTTCGGAGAACAAGCAACGATACATATGGCTAGCAGAATAGACAACGGAAAGTATCGGTAACCAGGGTTGCAAAGGAACACAGTGGTTCATGTGAGTGAATACTTGCCTGCAAACTCAGTAGCCTGGTACTGAGCTAACTCCTTAGAAGTAGAATCGTAACCCTCGTCGGTCTCAACGTCGTCGTCTAGTCGAGAAGAAGCAAACAAACAATCGAAGAGAGACGAACAATCAATAACATGATATAGTGCACAATCATGGGATGATGCATGGCAATTTAATTGATGCATCAAAATAAACTAGTTGACAAGATAGCAGCATGATTAAATGGACCCACATGCAAGTTGAGTTGCATATGAAAAGCCCATGAATTATGGTTGAAGTAATTGTTCTACAACTAATCATCATGTGTAAGTGAATTAGCATGATGCATGGATGAGGAAAACAACAAAATAACAACAATAGAAGCAATTGGAAATAAGGTTTACCAAGTTTAGAAATTCATTTATTATGTTTTGGAATTTTGGTTTCTTAAGGGTGTCACACAAGCCTTTGTTGTTTTCATCAAGTTAAATTGTTCAAAACAGATAACAAAGTTCATATTTGATTAGAACACAAAATTTTAGGTGGATTACATGTTTCAATTATTGGAAAAAGAATTACAATGATTTAATTATGAGTTAATCAAGATTAAACAAGTTTTAATTGAATTTAATTCAAGTTTGAATATTATTTGAATTTCATTTGTTCAAAACATAAATTCAAATTCATATCTGAAAAGGTTATGTTTTTCTGGTTTGAAAACATATTTTATAAGTTCAGAAATAATTTAGTTTGAGCAAGTTATGAATTTAGCAAATTTAAATGATTTAAACAAGGTTTAAATTATTCAAGCAATTTTAATTATTCAAATCATGAAAAAAAAAATCATATTTGAAAAGGTGGTTCAAAATGGCATGGAAAACATATTTTATTTGTTGGAAAACAATTTCAAATGATTTAATTAAGCATATTACCAATTTAATTGCATTAAATAAGAGATGGAACAATTATCCAATTTAGATGTTGCAAACCAGAAAGCAAAGTTGATAAACAGAAAGTACATTGAATTTGGACTGAAAAACATATTTTATTTGGGTTAATTGAATTAAGTATGAATTACTTATGGATTTAACCAAATTCTAAATGAATTGTTTGAATTTGAAATTTGAAACAGTTTGAAATGTGCAAAACAGAAAAAAATTGCATATTTGAAAGGTACAGAAAATTTGGAGTGGAATACATATAAAGTTTGTATTATTTGGATTTATGAATTAGAAATTATAGCCATTTGAATTCTAGGGTTATTTTGTAAAAGGCAGGGGCTGTGCTGTGAGGAAAAACAGTGGGACAGGGGCTTTGATGCAAAAACTGAAAGGCCAGGGGTCCTTCTGCGAATCTGCCACCAGATCTGGATCTTGCGCAGATCCACAGCTGCCCCCAGTCGATGACAGGCGGGCCAGGGGGGCCACGCAGGCGCCACGGTGCGTTGGTGGAAAGTGACGTGGCCTCGGGGGTGCATGACGGGTGGGGCCGGAGTGGCGCTGCGGAAAAAACAAGCAAAAGGTGGGCTTATGCGCGGCAGAGGGGGATCGATCCCTCGACCTGCACTTCGCGCGCGAGGGAACAGAACCAGTGTGCTATCGCTGCTGTTTTGATTAGATACAGAAGCGTTGGTCTTTTGTGGTTGCTTCTGTAAGTCTAACTGACGAAACTTACGAGTTTCGCCGGCCGTCAGAGAGAAACACGACGGAGGGGAAACCTAGCAGGGCTTCCGGCGAAGCGAAAGAGAGCGACGAGCAAGGACAGGGATAGAAAAACAGGAGGGGTACATGGGTGGCTCACCTGGGCGCTCGTCGTCGTACAGGGACTGAAGCAGAAACGGAGGGGGGTGGCTGCAGGCGTCGATGACGCTGTCGAAGCAGCAGACGGTGGAGGAGAGGGAGGTCGACGCCGCGGCCTCCCTGGGGGCTCCCGGCATGCGGTGAGGGGGCGAGTGGCGAGGGTGAACCACCACGGTTCCATTCCCGTGGTGGGTTTAGCCCTAGGGTGGCCGTGGTGGCGGTGATCGGCGAGCCATCTGACGGCGGTGTTCGGTGTGGTGCAGGGTTCAGAAAAGACAAGGGAAGCAGGGAGGAAGAAGGAGATCGGCGGCGCTAGGGCTAGAGGGGAGGGGTCTAGGGTTTAGGTTAGGCAGAGGGGATGGCTTGGCGTTTTAAGGGGCTTGAGCTTGGTACGGCTGGCCATCGGGTGGAGGAGGAGGTGATCGGGTGGTGCTGATGCAGTCGTACAGAGGGGGGAGGAAGACGACAAGGGGAAAGGGTATGGGCCAAAAGAGGTAGATGGGCTGTGGGGGAGTAAAAAGAAAAGGCTGGGCCTCTCTCACCTCTCCCTTGTGCTGTTTTTAATATTTTGTTCTACTGTTTTTTTTTGTAGCAAATGAAGATGGAAGAAAATAGATGGAAGTTGAGGTAGGAAAATTTATAGAAAAATTTGGGTGGCATACTTATTGTGTTAGCAACCATTTGGCCAAATTTATTTTCCAAGATTTCATAATTTAAGTGCTGTTTGGAAATTGGTTTAGATTTGAAGTATTTGATAATTAATTGATTACTATTGAAAACAACAATTTTAATAGGGGGAACCCTATTGATTAAAATAGAACAAATGAGTTGATTTGTTTTGATAACATTCATAAATTCAAATTAGGTGCTGTTTGATGATTTGATTCCAATTTAAATGATTTTGAGATTAACTGATTATTGCAAACCAATGTTAAATGGAGTGATCAAATAATTTTGATTGGAAGCATATGATTAATAATTGTGTTGCAATTTTTATAGGATCCACATGGTTGCTGTTTTGGGCAATGTGATTTGAATTTGAATGTGAATTGATTCAAATGAGTTATTAAATAGAAATAACATGTTAAAGGTTCTATTTAAATAGAAACAACTAGTTGTTTTAATTGAAACTTTTATTTGGAAAGTGTAACATAACAAGTATGAACAAGCATTTGAAATAATGTTTGAATTTCAATTGTTTTTGGTATTAGATGAATTTCTGTTAGAAACAAAACAACAGTTTGGAAATCACACTTTAATGGAAACAATTGGTTGTTTTGATTTGAAATATCCTTTTGGAAATTGTAACATCACAAGGATGAAACAAAAGGTTTGAATTTTGGTTTGAAATTCAAATAGAAAACAAAGGAAAACAAATGAAAACAGTTGGAAAACAAAGCAAAACAGAGAAAAACAAATGGAAAACAAGGAAAACAAATGCAATGAACATGATGCCATGATGCAAAACATAAAATAACAGAGAGCAAACATTCTAATGGCTATTTTTCATACTTGGGATGTTACAGGAAACCTTCGGTGGCGCCGGTATGTAGGCTTTGTTGAATTTTGCATTTTTAGACCATTATGTTTTGTTGAACGTTGCAGTTTTAGCCCCTTCCGCCAAAGATCTACTACCACATGTGCTCGATGTCGCAGCTCATCCCCGTCATCCTGGAGCTCGGACCCTCCACCATTTGGTCTAGTTTTGCGGAGGGCTGGTCACATGCGGTGTCATAGCGACATCCACTTTGGCTTCTTGTAGGCCATGTTGGTCCTCGTGTCATGGATCGTGGCACCGGCCACATCTGAGTTAATCGAGAGTGGACTTATACCTCGAGGCGGCTGCCACAAAGTTGTTTTTTTACTATATTGTTGGTTTCACAGATGAGCTAAGTTCATTATCCCTCACAGTTAAGTTAATTTGTTGATACCCTTTAATTAAGTTGTTTACCTCTTATCCTTATCAAGTTTTGTCTTGTGGCAATATCTAGTTAAGTTTCAAAATAGTAGAGTTTACTAGATTAAGCTAAGTTGATTATCCCCGACAATTGTGTGCTGACATCCTTTAGTTAATTTGTTTACCGCTTATTCTTATCAAGTCTTGTCTTGTGGCAATATCTAGTTAAGTTTCAAAATAGTAGAGTTGTTGGGCGATTCAGGTAAGTTGAATATCTCCGGCAATTAAGTTGCTGACACGTTTTAATTAAGTTGTTTACCGATTATTCTTATCTAGTTTTGTCTTACTGCAATATGTAGTTAAGTTTCAAAATAGTTGAGTTGCTAGTCCATTCAGGTAAGTGGATTATCCCGGAAATTAAGTTGATGACACCCTTTAATTAAGTTGCTTAACACTCATTCTAGTCAACTCTTGTCTTTCTACAATATCTAGTTAAGTTTCAAAATTGCAGAGTTGCTAGTCATTTTTTCTAAGTTGATAATCTCCGGCAATTAAGTTGCTGATACCCTTTATTTAATTAAGTTGCTTACGGATCATACTTATCAAGTTTTGTCATGCTGCAATATATATGTTTTTGCTTCACTGGAATAAGTTGTTTATCCTATCCATATCAGTTTGTTTTCACATTTATCCATGGAAGAAGGCTATTTTGTTTTGGGTCACCAAGAAAATTATCCGACTAAATATAGTTGCTTATTACATTTTATTAACTTGCTTATTATTCCATCTTAAATTGTTTTTCATGTCTATCCCATTGACGAGTGGCTTAATTAGGTTATTATTCAAATTTACTAGTTGCTTATACCATTTTCATTAAGTTTCTTATTGTCCCCTCTCAAGTTGATTTTCATGTAAAAGGACTCGGTATCCCCTATGTATCTAATTTTCCCAACTTTGTTCTTTTTGTTGTATCTATGATACAATTAAGTTGTTGTTTTACATGCAGGGTAGCCTGGATTGCTATTTATAATGCAAATTTAGTACTAAGAAGTTCCTCACTACCTATGTAAACTAAGTTGGCTGCAAAATATAGAAAATTATTGTAAGAAACTCTTTGTACAAAGTCGCTGGCCAAAACACCAGAGTTGCTTTAAAAAAAGTTTGTCGAACTATACATAAAAGGGATGTACTTTCTAAGAACTCGTCACGAGAGACCCAACGCTGAAAACGAATCGCAATTCTTACACATGATATATGAGTTATGCCTTTTTGAATTATTTTTACGTGGAACTAAATGCACGTGGTGAAGTGGTGCGTGCACGTAGGGGTAATTTGATCCTTAATTGGGTTGTTTGCTTTATTAGACTAATGAGCCTCCGTATTCTCCCTAGATGCTCCCAATTACCAATGCACAATTGTTAAAGAATTAGTACAACTTATATTTTTTAAACTTACATGCTATAATTATCGCAAAATATTGTGGTTTAGACCAGTCAGTAAAAGATAGCAGGATAGAATCCCTATTTGACTTTGCTACTTGATCGGAATATGTTGACAACATTTTAATTTACCTAATTTTACTGAAGCCTTCAAAGAAAAATAGATGACGGAACCTACGTAAGGAGCAAACCCATGGTTTCGTGCAGTGACTACACGTTAATTAAAGAAAGTAGCACTGAAAGTTTCACTGCAAAAAAATTGTATGAAAGCATGAGAAGTAATAACGTCGGGTAGAAAATTGACTGTAGTACTGTCACCGCTGATCTGGCCGAGAACCCTACTTTTTCTTTATTTGCATATCAAGCTCGCATGCATTTATATTCTTCTCCAACAATAAAGCGAGAATATGTGTTATTGATTTATGCCTGTATTGCAGTAAACAACATACCAAATTATAAAGTAAAATGAGATCATAATGCAGAACATACTAAATTTTTCAACTTGTCCTAGTTAATGATGACACGAGTTAACACTGACATGCTGAAAACAGGTACCCACATTACGTCCTTCTGTTAATAATGTCAAATTGGAAACATAACATAAGCGGATGTATAGTTCTTCACGCAAAACTTGAGACACGGTTCATGGCTACACTAGTGTAAGAAAAATAAAGTGGTCAAATCCAAAATTAGTCATATGTAATAACAAAAATTTCATGTGAATGAAATGACATATTTACATGACGAATCTAGTAAGAAAAGTCATAGAAATACAAGATTCGGAATTCTTCTATAATATTGTTTTCAGCTACCAACGAATTCGGACATCACCAAATATTTGGAAATTTATATAAATGAAAGCATCACTTCATCATTATTTTCAACATTTATTGTTGAATTTTGACCCTTTGTAGCTGATTTTTTTAAGTTAATATAAACATATTCGTCCCATCCAAAGTTACTATTTTTTAACGATAACAACAATCGACCAAACCTATTCTTAAGACATGCGGTCTGCTGGTATTAATTTAAAAAAATGACTTTGATAGGAAATAACCACAACAATGGTGGATAGTGACATGTATAAATCAGTGGCTGAGAGCTTGGTTTGGACATATGGTTGCCCACATATATCTAAATTTCTTAAAGTGTGAACTTCTAGCCATTATACTTCATGCCACTGATACTACATATGTGAATATATTCGATAGGTGGCCAACACCATATGGGATTCGTAATATAAGTTTGATTGGGAGACATCATGAATGTGAACATATCAATTTGGACACGTTGCAGAGCAAAATCAAGCTAGCAAAACAAGACTAGTTGGATGGGAATTCGGTAGTTCCCCATTAGAATAGGGTCGTCACATTGTTTCGTATAAACATAATAAAAAGAAGTAACCTAATGGATATGGTATGCTATGAGACAAACATGTGACCTGTTAACTTTGTTGTTATAAAGTTGATGTGTGCACCATGTCACGTTCCATATTTGGTAGTAACTCTTGTAAGATGCATCTTATTGGACGAACACATCCATTTCTGGTATTATTTGGTTAGTTTCGTAAAAAAAAGTGCACCCTAATTGCAGTTTTATATACAATAGCATAATATCCCTGTTTCCCTATGGAGATAACGCCAATTCTTATGTTTAGTTAGGAGGATGCATTTTGGGCAAGCGAAAAATCTGAGCTCCTCATCTATGTTATGGGCAAGAGAATCAGCGATAGGTCTAAAGCCAAGAAATTTGTATTTGTGCAGATGTCGCATATGACTTCTAAACGCAGGTCCTCGCAATCTTCCAAAAATACATTTCCACAATCAGGTGGACCTGCAAGGCCTATGTGAGCCGTACAATTTAGCAAATTACAGTCGCCTCTTTACATATTTCTTATCTTCTAGTCTATTCATGTTATTTTAGGTGTACCGGCACATCATTAGGGTGTACTACAGAACCCGGTTGAACAAGCAGATCATCAGTCTGGGGAAATTCGACGAGAATGGCTGTCAATTCCTGATCGAGGATGGATTCCTCCGGCTATGTGACAGGGACCGGAGGCTCCTAGTAAAAGTCAGGCGGGAGCCGAACATGATGTACAAGTTGGTGGTGCGAGCGCAGCAGCCGTTGTTCTTCCATGAGCATGAAATGGGAGAATATCCTAGAGATTTGTTTCGGTTTCTCTGCTATACATGTGCAGAAAGGTGAATTATCAAACTCGATTTTGCCTATATGATGTTTGTTTGATGTCAATGCTCTATACCTTTCGAAGTTGATCAAGCGAGTCGCTGGTTGGCCATAAAAAACAGGGGCGACTATGCTTATCTCCATGTATATCTTCAGTTTAACCATTCCTGTTCTAGGACCGTAGGATCTAAATTTTCTTTAAATTATCAATTATATATATAGTTGTGTTTATCCCATTCTTTTTACATTGAGTTATCCTCACTAGTTCTAAAGTTTCTGTCCGTTTCTAATGATAGCATGCTTGTGCATGTGCAGTTTCAAGAAGGCTTGACTATTGACGGCTTATGCACTGAAATTGTGAGTAAAGACATAAGAGTACAGAAGAAGGGCTTATAAAGCAATCAGAGTACGTGTTGCATCATCCTGACTAAGCACATATGAAATTTGTTATCGACAAATTGCCTATAAATCATAGTCTAGGCAAATAACATGTATCAGTATGCATGCTGAAGTCTGCAGACAAATTTACTTTGTTTTGTGTACAATATTTTATTGAGGTTGGTTACTTCAGATCGTTGCATGCAATTTGTATTTCCTTTCCTTGTCATTTTCTGCTATTGTTAAATCTACATGTTTAGCAGCACTTCCGGCAAGCAAAACTTAACTAATTAAAATGTTATTCCCTTCTCTGTTAGATTGTGGTACGATATAATTTTTTATTGTGACAATGGCAATTTTCTTTCGGGAATGGTTGTGACATACATAGCTAGCGAAGCTTCGCTATTGGAAAATGCCCTATCAGTACTTCTTCCAGATGGCCTTTAGTACCGGTTGGGCAACCAGAACTAATTAATCGGCACTAAAGGCACCCCTATCTATAGTACCGCGGTACTATAGATACCATCTAAAGCACACAACACACCTATAATAACATGGTATGGCACCCACTAGCTTGTGTTGTGATCCAGACGCTCCGTAGACCCCCTCCGGTGAAACCGTAGACCCGTTGGAGAAATACCGGAGTTATACGGAAACACGCTGCAACGACGTATAAAGGGGGTAGCAATGTGGAACTAGTTTCTTGGTTGTGTTAGGGTAGGCCATAGAAACCCAAAAATACATTGGTAGAACAGAACTCTTCGGAAGATTCACGATGTTTCGTCCGATACGGGAGTTTCAGCCTATAAGCGCGTGTAAACTCCATAGAGAGAGATGCCGGTGAAGCGGCCCACACCCCGGAGTGAAATATTCGCCATCCAAACCACACAACACACCTATACTAACATGTTATGGCAACCCCTATCTTGTGTTGGGATCCAGACGCTCCGTAGCCCCCCTCCGGTGAAACCCTAGACTCGTTGGAGAAGTACCGGACTTATACGGAAACACGCGGTAACGACATCGAAAGGGGGTAGCAATGTGGAACTAGTTGTTTGGTTGTGTTAAGGTAGGACAAAGAGACCCAAATCAAAAATCTAGAACTCAACTCTTCGGAAGATTCACGATGTTTCGTCCGATACGGGAGTTTCACCCTATAACCGCGTGTAAACTACCAGAGAGAAGTGGATGTCAGTGAAGCGGCCCAGACCCCGGAGTGCAATATTTGCCATCCAAAGCACATAACACACATATACTAACATGGTATTTAACCCCCTAGCTTGTGTTGGGATCAAGACGCTCCGTAGACCCCCTTTGGTGAAACCCTAGACCCGCTGGAGAAATACCGGACTTATACGGAAACACGCGGTAACAGCGTCAAAAGGGGGTAGCAATGATGAACTAGTTGCTTGGTTGTGTTAGGGTAGTCCATAGTAACCCAAAACACAATGGTAGAACACAAATCGTCGGAAGATTCACGATGTTTCGTCCGATACGGGAGTTTTAGCCTATAAGCGCGTGTAAACTCCATAGAGAGAAGTGGATCCCGGTGAAGCGGCCCACACCCCGGAGTGAAATATTTGCCATCCAAACCATACAACACACCTATACTAACATGATATGAAACCCCCTAGCTTGTGTTGGGATCCAAACGCTCCGTAGCCCCCCCCTCTGGTGAAACCCAAGACCCGTTGGAGAAATTACGGACTTATACGGAAACACGCGGTAACGACATCAAAAGGGGGAAGCAATGTGGAACTAGTTGATTGGTTGTGTTATTTTAGGCCATAGAAACCCAAAACACATTGGTAGAACACGAATCTTCGGAATATTCACGATGTTTCGTCCGATACGGGAGTTTTAGCCTATAAGCGCGTGTAAACTCCATAGAGAGATGTGGATGCCGGTGAAGCGGCCCACACCCTAGGGTGAAATATTTGCCATCCAAACCATAAAACACACCTATAATAACAAGGTATTCCACCCAATAGCTTGTGTTGGGATCCAGACGCTCCGTAGCCCCCTCCGGTGAAACCCTAGACCCGCTGGAGAAATACAGGACTTATACGAAAACACGCGGTAATGACGTCGAAAGGGGGTAGCAATGTGGAACTAGTTGCTTTGTTGTGTTAGGTTAGGCCATAGCAACCAAAAACACATTGGTAGAACACAATTATTCAGAAGATTCATGATGTTTCGTCCGATACGGGAGTTTCAGCCTATAAGCGGGTGTAAACTCCATAGAGAGAAGTTGATGTCGGTGAGGCGGCCCATACCCCGGAGTGAAATATTTGCCATCCAAAACAAAAAACACGCCTATACTAACATTGTATGGCAGCCCCTAGCCTGTGCTGGGATCCAGACGCTCCGTAGCCCCCCTCCGGTGAAACCCTAGACCCGTTGGAGAAATACCGAACTTATACAGAAACACGTGGTAACGGCGTCCAAAGGGGGTAGCAATGTAGAAGTAGTTGCTTGGTTGTGTTAGGATAGCCCATAGTAACACAAAACAACAAGGTATAACATAACTCTTCGGAAGATTCCCCCTGTTCCGCCAGATCCGGGAGTTTCGGGCTCTAAGTACTCCGGGAACCCGCGAGAGAGAATCCGACGCCGGTGAGGCCATAACACAGGGAGTGAGGGAATCTTGGGAATACAAGACACATGTGACACTCTAGCACACATGGTATGGAACCATCTACGATTTGGTGGCATTCTGACGCTCTAGAGCCCCTCTACAGAGAAACCCGAAACGAGAGGGACAAAAGTTCAACGCGTTGAAAGGTGGTAGCAAAGTCAAATTAATTGCATGCTTGTGTTAGGGTAAACAAGTGGATTTATTATAAATTTATAAATAAAATTATATTTTATAATTATAAATTTAACAATCTATTTTGGAAGAAAAATAAAAAAAGCTCTTTGCCGTGTGCATGCACACGACAAAGGATGTACTGTTGCCGTGTGCATGCACACGACAAAGAACTGACTGTGGGCCAGAAACGGGGGATACAATGTCATTTCTTTGCCATATGCACACACACGGTAAAGGACATATCTTTGTCGTGTGCACGCACACAGCAAAGAATTGATGTAACAGCTCTGTTCTGCCCCGCAACAGAATGGCCACGTGGCAGTAATATTTGCTGTGTAGTTTCTTTACCGTGTGTTTTCCTATTTCTTTGTCGTGTGTATTTCTTTACCCTGTGCCTTTTTTTGTACTAAATCGTGTGTTCGTGTTTACCGTGTGCGGCACACAGGTTGGGGGCCCTGGGGCAGAGTGTGACTTGGGGCCGTCATCAAGAATCAGATATTAAATTTTAATTACATTACAATTGTAGGATAAAAATCATCACAACCAAAAGTTCTTAAACTCTAACCTGGTTCTTTCATCAACACTAGGACTTTTGGGCCTTTTGTAAATTCTCAGTTGGTTTTTGTTCAACATTATATTTGCCGAATTGCAGAATGTCCACAAAGGTATTGTTGTATAATAATTAGCAATGGGTGCCTTTTGGTATTTTACCATCTCATCAACATGTTTCTTTTTTTCCCTTTTTCACATTGAGATAAATAGTTTCTACTAGACATTGAAGCACCAAAGAGACAGATGAACATGTAACATATGGTAAGGTAGTAAACAAACACACCAGAATTTATTTAAGTAAGAGTACGAATCTTCCATGAAAATACCAACCAAAAGTCTCATGGATTTACCAAACCATCTTCCTTTCTCTTAAGTCTTTGACCAGACCTTCTCTAAAACGTAATGAACACCTCTGGGCACTAGGATTAAGTAGGAAATACGTCAAAACCTGGTTCAAATCTCGACATAAATAGTTGTCTATACTATAGCGAGACAATATACGGAGGACCAGCAAAATAAATGGTTATTTGATAGACGAAGTGACCAAGACCTTTGAGATCTGAAAGAAAAAAAACTCTACAGGAGACAAAATCACACCATTATCTCCATTAAATGTGGTTGCAGCCTCGGAAGTAGAGTAACATCGACATTGTTTTTGGAGGCTTACATAGGCCTGTTTGGGCGCTTTATTTTTTAGAAAAAGAAGAATTTTGGGCCTGGCTGTGAGGTATTCTAGATAGCTCATCGATTGGGGCCCCTTCCACTCGGGGGCCCTGGGCGGTCGCCCCTTTTGCCTGGGCTATGGTCCGGCCCTGCGAATTGGTGCCAAGGTTTTGGTTATTGGTCGGTAAATATGGTTACCGTCCGGTAACCGGGATTCCCGAGCACCTACGGGATATGTGAATACTGCATACCGACAAAAAAATCTCGAGACTTTTTTAAATTTTAATTTAAATGTCACGAGATAAAGTTAGGAACCCTCTGGTGTCGGGGTGGTTCATCATCCCTTTGTCATGGTTATCCTCTTTTTGAGCTCCCATCTCGCTTATTATTGTTGGTATTATTTTTCTCAATTTATGAATGAATATTTGTAGTAACAAAAAGATGGTGATGCGCCAGATTCGACCCTACGTCCAGGAAACTGCTACTGAGCGAACAGAACCATACCAACACGACACATTCAACGACACAGTAGAAAATAGGATGCACACTTCCATTCCCATTTTCCTTACATGCCTACCTTAATAACTTCAACATCTATGTTGTGATCTCCCACAAGCCATGATATCACATGCTTGATGAGCAAGATATGATTATCTGAATCGCCCTGGTTGTTGTTGTTGTTGTTGTGTGATGGCGTAAAAAATAAAATTCATTCTATTGCGACTTAGAGAGGTGATATATTGCATGTTTTCCACCAATGCATGCTAACAAAGTAATGAAGATTTCGTGCTTCGCCATATATCTTTTAGTTGGAGGCATTCAAAGAATATCCAACATATTCCTCACGAATGTGGCCACAAAACAAATTGGTTCATTTATGTTTGTTTAAGTACTAGTTCTCTATCATTTTGTTAAGTACTAGCTTAGATAAAATCTCAACCAACTAAGACATACATAAACCATTATTTTCAACAGTCTTTCAGACAATAGGGACTTGTTCAAAACATATGTTTGCTCCACATCAATTAATTAACCGTCTCGCAAAGCTCACAGTGCCATAATTTGGAGTCCCGCTAGCAAAGGTTCACCTTCTATTGATGAATTTTATTATTACACATGTACGAGAGATAATTGGGAGATTCAAAGCTATAGGTTCCTTGTCCCGGTGACCTCCGCTCAGTCCTTTTCATGTCATACAACATTTGTCTACGACGCGGATACACAAAACAAGAGAATCTGGTGCAAGTCTATGCTATGGCGGGAGCTAGAGTAATCGTCTCGGTGTCTTTATACAAAAATTGTCATCCCGCATACAGGCAAAATCCACAAATAACACCTAACTTTATTCTTCCTTAATTTAAAATATTCCTAGGCATATCCATTAAAAATAGTTATTAACAATTAGAAATCCATGGTTGAATTAAAAAATATTCATTAAAAATGGTTATGATCGTACATTAAGGGGAAATTTGGTAACATCTCCAAAGATATAGACTTTTGGGGGAACTGACAGAATGCCTCAATAGGTTTGACATTTTGAGGCACTTTTCCAATGTGCCCCAAAAGCTGTAGACATTTGGGAGCAATGTGGACCATTGGCAAAGTGACTGAAGAGGTCTTATATTTGGAGACAACTTGCCACTATCTTTTTGTTAAGTACTAGCTTATATAAAATCTCAACCAACTGAGACATAGACAAAACGTTATTTCCAACAGGCTTTCACACAATAAAGACTTGTTAAAAACATGTGTTTGCTCAATCTGAATTTATTAACCCTCTCGCAAATTTCACAGCGCCATAATTTGGAGTCCCGCTGCCAAAGGTTCTCCTCGTATTGATGATTTTTATTATTACACACGCACGAGATAAAATTGGGAGATTCAAAGCTATAGGCTCCTTGTCTCGGTGACCTCCGCTCAGTCGTTTCGATTTGATACAACATTTGTCTACGCCGCGGATACAAAAAAAGGAAGAGACTACGGGGCAAGTCTATGCTATGACGAGGACTAGAGTAATCGTCTCCGTATCTTTATACAAAAACCGTCATCCCAGGGAGGAGAACGACACCGACGGCACCTAACTTTATTCTTCCATCATATAAAATATTTCTAGCCATATCCATTAGAAATAGTTATTAACAATTAGAAATCCAAAGTTGAGTTCAAAAAATATTCGTTCAAAATGGTTATGATCATCCACTAAGGGGCACTTTGGCAACATCTCCAATGATCTAGACTTTTGGGGGCACTGACAAAATGCCTCGATAAGTTTGACATTTTGAGGCACTTTTCCAATCTGCCACAAAAGCTCTAAACATTTGGACGCATTGTGGCAATGTGGCCCTTTGTCAAAGTGACTCCAAAGGACTTATATTTTGGGACACGTTGCAGAGAGCCCCAAAAGATTTTAAACATTTAGGGTCAATTTTCCAAGATGACTCAATATGTATGAACTATGGAGACTACTTAGCAAAATATCCGAAAAAGTCACACCTATTAGGGTATTTTGGACAAAGTGCAATTAATTGGAATCTTTAGGGGCACATTATAGAAATGCTCCTATCAAAATGGCTCTAAAAGCAAACTGTGTACTAGTGTACAGGAAATCCTTTATGTCTATATATTGCAAAAGGCCGGAGTTATATTGTGTAGCTAGTAGAGAGCAACATCTAAACCGAACCTATCAGTCATATCTAGTTGTACGAGCATGCACTGCCATGACTTCTGAAAGATCCTGCCGTGCACATACGAGCTATGTTGATAGGCTTGAGAGGCACCCAGGAACATGGGAATCTTGTAGTAACAATTCGGCGTGCATGGTATGCTCGAATCCCTCTAGTGCATGGTATGCTCCAATTCCCCTAGTACCTAGACAGGCTTAGTCCAACTGCACCGGGTTAAAGACCGGAGAGGAGTCGAGGAGGTGATGAGGCCTGGATAAGGATACATCATACGATGACACTCCAGGCACGCTAGCCAATCTCGGGCTACTTGGTTGGTTGTTTATTTTTTATTTTTTCATTTCATGTGGTCCGACCACCCAATTGAGACAATGAACACACTGGAGACATCTTTGTGCCGTAAATAGCTGCAAGCCAGAGTCTTACTTCCAAAATGCACATGTGATTTGGTTGCTCGCGAAGGATGTGGTTCTTCACTTCTGCTCGTGCTGAAAGTTTTCACTTGGCTGAATCTAGCTCATTGGTGACGAAGTCACATTCACAGCGCCTACACTCTTGCCCGACAAGACACGTTGCCAAATCATGATTAAATGCCGACATCAATAAATAGAGACAAATCTGCACCATTACTACCACTAGTAGAAACAGGGCCAAACGAACCGGTACTAAAGGTAAAATTAGTACATGTTCTAGAGCCTAGGGCGCCGGAAGCCTTCAGCACTAGTTTGTTTGGAGTCTTAAGTACCGGTTACTAATTATTTTGGCGCCAAATTTACTGCTGATGTGGGGCTGGTGTTGCACCTTTAGTACTAGTTCGTATCATGACCGGGTGATAAAGGGTGTCCAGCCTATTTCTCCAACCCGAGCACACATCTAGCTCTACATTGCCCAGCGCCCAACCTCATGACTTACCAAGCGTACAATATTAACGGGTTCACATTCTACCAGGAGGAAAAAGACAAAAGTAGAGACTATCAGAACTCTCGCGTAATGATGGAATCCTACATGGGTCATGTCAAGAAAAGATACCACAGAAGGATCGAGGACATCTGGGAGATTGACTACGCTGGGGAGAAGGTGTCGATGTTCCGTGTCAGATGGGCTAAGAACGTCGAAACCGAAGACAAATATTTCGTCACCATGTATATACCTAAAACCAACAAATCCAAGAGCACAAACGCCGCCGCTCAAAATGAGCCATGGCTACTAGGTAAGCACGTGGAACAATACTTCTTCATAACCGACCCGTCTAGGTCTAGCTGTGTTGTCATAAGAGAGAAAAAAGGAGTGTTCTCAGAATGAATGGATTCGCCAACGAGAATCACTTCGACGGCCCGGAGACCCAGTGATGGAAGAACCCGATAAAGACAATGCAACATACACCAAACGAATAAGCAGGACCACACTACCTAGATCAGGTGATCCCATGCAAGAAGAAGTCACCATATAGGGGTAAATTATACAAGGACAACCCAGAAGGGTAAGAAGAAAATTATGATGAGACCGAAACACTAGCAACGTGTGTTGTGACGATGAAACTCCATCATTATTGCATGTATTATATGCATCCTTCTGTGTCTCCAATTTTGTATCGATAAGGATGATATGTGGTTTAGCGATAGAACTATCTTATAAATTATTATCCTCTTTTGTACAACTACATTCCATATTTTAAGTTTAGCTTTATTATTATCCTCTTTTACTTAGTCAAAATAAATAAATGAAAGGAAAATAAAATGCAAAGGGGCATAAAAAGAAAACAAAAAACAAAACTTAGGCCCTACCCCACTTTTATCTCCAACGAGCAAGGAGCACATCTGCGCTGGCGCTAATTGCGTGCCTCACTCAGGAGTGGGTCCCAACCAACTTATCACCGGCGCGTGGTTGAATCTTTTGCGCCGGCGCTATAGTGCCCACACGATTTAGTCGTTTTCTCTTTCCCATTCCCTCTCTCACTCAATAACTTACGATTCCCCAATCCCTCGCACGAACCCTCTCTCCCGCACGAACCCTACCTCGTGGATCCCCAATTCCCCTACACCGTCGTGCTCGCGCTTGCCCTCGCTAACCATCACTGGCCCTTGTCGTGGAGGAGTAGCCTGCTGTCGAGTATCCACCCGTGAAGACTGCCACTATCGCCTCGAGCCTGTAGAGACCTCCAAAGTCGTCTCGAGCCCGTGGAGGCTGCCGCCATCGTCTCATACCTGTGGAGGAGTAGTATGCCGTCAAAGATCTGCCTGCGGAGCTGACACCGTCGCCTGGAGCTCGTGGAGAACGCGCGCCACCGTCGTCTTGCGACTCCCGTGGAGTAGTAGCCCGCCGTCGAGGAGCCGCCACCATCGTCTCGAGCCCGTGGAGGCTGCGCGCCACCGTCGTCTCGAGCCACTCCCTGCCACCCTCCCTGCTGTTTGAGGTACCCCTCCCTCTGTTATCACTACAGCTGCATCTGTTATCACTACTCCTACCTCTGGTATGAGGATCCAGGTCGCTCGCATTACCATTTCCCCTCTCCCAAGACTGAATTGGAATTGGGAGAGAATTCTGTATTGTGATTGTAGCAGTAGCAAATATTTTTTGCATTCTTCACTTGATTAGGGAAATAATAATAATACCATGTGTACAAATCTTCGCAATCGAACAGTGTGTATGGAGATTCTCCCTCCTCTATCTCAGTTTGTCTTTGCACCGAGGCTCACAATTGCAATGGAACAGGGCTCACAAATCTTTGCAAATCGAACAATTTTTGACTTGCCTAGGGGGTTCCCTGGCCATGAGGAAATTGATGATGACAGGCGGGTGAGCATGAGTGGGAAAATTGCCAGCTCCACCAAACCAGAACGCGTTAAATATATGAGAAGATGTTAGGAGCCATGTACAAGCAGGCACTGGAGGCGATGACCCAAGGTAACTAGGGCATGCTGCACTGCAAGAAACGGAAAGCCACAGTTGCACTGTCCTTCTGCCAACTACGACATGCTCACCCCGTCCGTAACTCGTCCACTCAACAATGTGCCCTTGTTCGGAACCCCATCCGGAGGTCCAGGGATCTTTCGAGCGACCAAAGTTACCATAAAATCTGGACATCTGTGAACCTTAAGTAATACCGGGCTGGGGATGCGGCTGGTGTGGTTGCACCGTTGGCGGCAGTGGTGCAGGTCCTCTGACCGCTATACCTCTTGTCGGTCGGACTGTGCGGACAAGAAAGAAGAGATGTGTGAACTGTAATGTTGAATCACATGATACCAGAGAGTGCTCGTTAGACAATTACAATTACTGCTTCATCTATGATAGGACCATCCGTCCAATTGCTTGCTTCCCTATTCTCATGTTAGGGAAGCCATATGCTGGTTTGGGAGGCATCGGGAGTGAGGATATTATGTTCAGTCATCTTCCATATAGTGTGTTTGAGGCTCATATTGCACCGAGTATCTCTCCTATTTCCATAGTGATGATAGTCATTGGGCCTTTGATGAGAGCTGATTTGATTCAAACTCTGGTAGCTCGGCTTTGTCCGGTCCAACCTTCTTGGAGCTCGGAGGCTATTCCGCATGAGGAGAAATCATTTTTATCATCTTTCCATCGATGGCGAATTTGAGGTAAGAGTGCCTAATAGTCAGTCGTGTGTCACTCTTAAGGCATGGAAACCGGCCAAGGTAATGCATTGACAGAACCTGGGCACTACTTGGGTTCACGTGACGGGTGTGCCACATACTGGGCGGCATTTTCTCAGCCTATGTGCCATGGTTACTCTTATTTACAAGACACTGCATGTGGATCTTCTAGCACTTTGACTTTGTAATATCGTCCGGATACGGGTCGCTACGTGGGATGCAAGTGTTTTTAATCCAAATAGGTGAAAACAAATGCTTTCATTATCCTAAAAGGCTATACCTTTTGTTTAACCAAGGGAGTCAGCTGATTATTTCCCTGATCCAGAGTTTGTTCCATTCCCGTGGATAATGATGCTAATAGGATGGAGGAGGGTAAACGTAACAAATCTGGAGTGCAACACCCTTCTTCTACAGTAGATAGGGATGTCCATGTGCCTCGAGCGCAGATAACTCCCGGACCGAGGACGTCCACTGTTGTAGTTTTCACCAGTTTCAAAATAGTTGAAGTCCATTTAAATATGTCCATTATTGTGCTGAATATTATCCCTTGTGTTTAGATGTGTCATTGTTTTTTTAGAAGTTGCAGTTCCGCAAAATTTATTGTTGATAAAACTTCAGTTTACACTAGTTTTCCCTCCTTATATGACTATGTGTTGGGTATGACGAAATAAACGTCCAACACAAGAGGCGTCATTTCACATGGTTCTGCCTGAATTGGAGACAACATCAGCAACAGATCAATTATATACAAATTTGCATTATGAGATACGTAGCTGGTTTGGAACAATGATAACTTCCCATTATCAATTGCAGTTGGATGTCCCGTTGAAAGTTGGTAATCCAAAGATACTACTTCCCCAACAATGTATTCAAAATGAGTAGTTGTACACATCTAAAACCAGAGTACCAGTTTTCAAAAATAGGGAAGGGGAGAGGAGGAAACCAGTGTGGTTGCTAAGAAAACTGGCAGTGCTCATGACCATGTTGGAAAACCAAAATTATAGCCAAGCATGACTGAAATGTAAGAAGAAAAAGAAATAATATGATGGTCAGGTCCATCGAAGTCTTCACAATCTCCAATTCCGTGCAACGAGATTTTTTTATTTCTGAACCTGTACCGCCAACCAGGTAGATCATTACCTAAGTCAGAGCAAGGTCAAAATATCAGAAAGTTCAGAAGTAACAATACGGTTCAAAACATGGGGGTAAGATCATGAGTTATGAATTTTTCACCTTTAAAATCTAAATGTTAAATATTTTCAAACAGGTGATGTACTTTATTTAGAAATTTTCCGTTGGAAGTTGGACCGTGACGAGGGTAAGATCATGAGTTATGTATTTTCATGTTGTCGCAAAACTCCAGTTTTTTATAGTTCAAGTTTTAGTCCTTTTTTGCCTCTAATATTTCTCTCTATACCATCTTCTCTGAAGTTTTAAATTCGTACCGTGAATAGGTGTACGTATGTGTTTCACTTGTCTGCAGAAGGGTGAAAAAACGCGCCAATTTTATGTAATCTCATTTACGAACAGAGGTTGAAGGTTGTTTAATTTCCTCTAACTAACAAGCTACAGACCAGAGGCCACCACGTGCATAGATTTTTCTAACAAGTATTGGTTGGCATGAACTATTGGAAGACAAGCAGTCATTTCACACTATATATTCCAAAGGGCTGGTGTTAGTTTGTGCAGGAAGTAGCGAGCAATAGATAAACTGAACAAGTTGTTGCTCTCCCATGGCTCCTGTTAGATCCTTCGTATCTATCTAAGTAGGCTTGAGAGGCAACCAGGAGCCGAGGAACCCAGCTACAGCACTATAACGTGCATGGCAGGCTCAAAATTTTTTGTTGATCCTGAAATCCACGAGGCTCCGCTGGAGTTCAGATCGTCTCAGATCAGGAATGAGCTAAGCGAAGCTGGCCGTTTCGAGCCTGTCCCGGCTGGGTCGGACCGGAGTCCATGCAATACGACATAGGCGGCAACAAGACCGGACAATCAGTTTCCCAAATCGCTCATTTGTTCCTTTGTCACGTTCATTTACCAAGGACACGACCCAAGCTTGCTGGAGAACACATAGACGGAAATGGTGCGCCACCAAGAGTTGATGGGTTGCTAAATCGGAGATCCCATGGCCACCTCTGTTACATGCAATAGAAAAACAACGATATAGTTAAGCAAGATCTAACCAACGGGGATACGGGATTTTAAAGTGAAAAACCCTTCCAGCAAGGACTAGAAAAACCACGTGCGTCAGCTAGCAATACTTTACTATTTCGGTTGAGTTTACAAACGCGCCGAGATTTACAATATGTGTCTTATCCCGTGCGGTGGCACAAAAGAGGTATATAAAGGCGTTCCTGGCCAAACTAGGTCGGTAACGGTGAATCCAAATCGAACTCGGTAATAACTCGAGGAACTCCGCTCTACTCGCCATAAATTCGGTCTTTTATCAGCATGAGTGAATTTGGATCACCCAAAAATAACACTCCACCTTGAGACAAATTCCTTCATGTAGCATAAAAGAAACTTTCACCTTGAAAAAACGAAAAAAACCTTCACACATTTGGAGTTGCACTTATTTTCCTTTAGAGACCATGTGTACGGGAATCCTGTATAGGCGATGAAAAAAAAATGAATTTGGAATAACCATGGTGGTAGGATTGGTTCTCCTTCTCTCTTAGATTCTCGGTCATCATTTATAGATCCGACTACCTAAATAATTTTGAAGCCATTTGATTCTTTATTAGATAGAATCTTCCATTCATTAGTTTTACTAGTTAACATGCCCGTGTGTTGCAACGGGAATGAAAAAAAAAATCAACTTTTGGTTAAATCGTCGGACGCCACAAATTTGGCGCAAAATCAATACACCCGAGTAAAATCATGCCACAAACAGGGCATCCGAAAAAGTTGTGAGGTATGATTTGTGAAAATTTTAAAAATCCCAACCAACTGTTGCACAAGAATAGTCTATTACTTTTGGAACCGTTCTACATGTTTTTCTTTTGATAGTTTTGACTTTATTATATATATTAGTTCGCTTCTAATTTCCAGGTCACAACCTAGGTTAATGCAGTATGAATGTATTATAAGAGTATGATTTATTTGTAGGGAATAACAAATATTCTATGATATAGCTAAAATATACATAGATTGAGGATTAATTAAACCACCACAAGGTTCTCTAATAGCCTCAAGTTACAAAGGCATTACCCTTTCCTGAAAATTTACGTAAATGTAAATAATCAGTAAAACTAATTTTAAAACATCACCTTTTTTTTATCAAGTGTGTTTGACTGGACTGTAGACTACAGTTTTGGCTATCTACAACATTTGGCATCAGTTGCCAGTTAATAGAGGAAAAGTGTTTCATGTTCACTTACAAAAGATGATTAAGGAAAACACAATTTACCAATGAAGAACTTCAAAACATCACTGAAACATGTACTGGTCAATTTTGCTCTTTGGCATCTAGTATTCATCATAAGAACTCTAGAGCAGATCAAGTGTATACGCTGACATAATGAGCCGCTCTTATAACTCGTCATTTGCAAACGACAGAATATTTGGAACCTCCTTATGCTCTCTTTAGGGGCTCATCTTGAAGACGTTCGTCCTAGTAACTACTTTAGAATAGAAAAATGAATACATTTCCTCTTCATGTAGTTGTGGACAGATACAACCGCTACAAAACTCCATAAATCTGTTACATCAGTTACTGTTGTACAAATTATTTTTAGCTAATAAGTAATGTATTTATAATAGTTCAAACACCGATTTGAACATGTTGCGATACTACAGAAAACTAAGACTTGCATATATAAGTCTCAATAAGAAACTGGGAACAAAGAACATCAGAGTGCTGGTCACCTCTAATAAGAACATGATATTTCGAAGATTTGGTACCAACTTCAGTAACAACAATTTCATGTCAATGCTAACATGTGTACAGGGTGTGTTCGCTACAGCATGTGCAGAGTTTGTTATGTTCAGTGAGTAACTCAGGTTGCGAATACTGAAATGTTAGTATTTAGGCTGAACCTTCTTCAGCGAAGCAGAATCAGGAACATAGCCTAGCGCCCTAGCCTCGAGATGCAACAGTCTTCAATCGGCAGCACGCAAGGGCGCAAAAGCAAGCAGCTTCCCGGCGAAATCGCGCCATATCTTCACATGGGGTAAGCTCCTGATGTTGTTGTGCATGCTGATGAAAATTTATCAATAGTCGACGAATGATGGGACAGAGCTGCCCAATGCCATGTTGAACATGCCGACGACAATGCCATGCACCTGCTGGTATCCTGGCAGTTGGAGATTCTTAGGGCTATGTTCACCATGGAGGCTTGGGCTCAACAGGGAGACCGCGACAGACCTAGCCAGAACAATGCCATGGCTCATATCAGGCCTGACCTACAGATTGATGATGGGAGCCACAAGGATGGTCTCCAGGCTGGGTATCTCACCGCCAGCGATTTCGGCATAGTGGAGCGGAACCATACCCAACTCCACAGATCCAAGATACCTACGCGGCGAGGATGGTTGTCGCGAGGAAGTTCACGATAGCAAGGATGGACACCGCGATGCCAGTTTCCTTTTCACCACCAGCGCTTCCTACACGGTGTATTCCCCATGAAGTTTTAGTGTTAACTTAACCGTCGCAGAATCGTCTGTGACAGTCAACCAAACACGTTCTCACTTCGTCGCGTAAACCGTCGCGGATTTCGCTTAGTGACGGTTTGGAGCTCATCTGCAACGTTATTTAAATCTCCCAGACCGCGCTGAATTTGGTAGTGTACGTCTACAGCCAGTAACGGCGTCGGGACGGGGTAGAAAGTGCAACTAGGTGCTTGTTTATGTTAGGGTAGCCCATAGGGAAAACGAAAACAAAGTTACTCTAGAACTATTGCAAGGATCGCCTCTGTTTGCTCCGATACAGGAGTTTCCACCTATAAACCCATAAAATCACAAGAGAGAAGCATACGTCCGTGAACCGGCCCACATACCGGAGTGGGATCTTGGACATCTAGGATCCATAACACACTTGGGAACATGAGATATGGAACCACCTGTCATTTGGTGGCATTCCGGTGCTCCGGAGCTCCCTCTCCGGTGAAACCCTAGCCCCGCTAGAGAACACCCAGACTTATATGACTATAGATGGTAATGGCGTTGGGAGGGGGTGGCAAAGTGCAACTAGATGCTTGGTTGTGTTAGGGTAGCCCCTAGGGATAACAAAAAAAAGTTACTCCACAACCCTTGTGTAACACCCGAGGGATTCCCCCCCAAATAGAAAATTGGTTGTTTTCCTTTTTGGCATTGCATCACATGCATCATTCTAATCAACTTTCACATGATGGTTATTTGTAGATCATTTAATTCAAAATTAATTCATGGGCTTTTCCATATTCAATCCAAATTGCATATGGACCCATTTAAATATGTTTACCATGTCAAAGTGTTTACTTTGATGCATCAATTAATTGTCATGCATACAAAATAGGATCATGCTGGATCTTTTGCCGTAGAAGTAATTATTGCATCCGGTGTTTTTTCTAGTTCGTTGCTTCTTCGCGGATAGGACGTTGAGATGATGTGAGCAACGCAAGTTCTGCGGATGTACCTCTACTTGCTGGATTCCAGGCAAGTATACTCACTTCCTACCTATGGCTGCCTTTCATCACCTGCTACCGATTCTTTCCGTTGCCTTTATTCTAGCCTTATGATTCGATGCTTGTGTCTCGATCCTATCATATGTTTACCTTGCAGCCATGATATAGCCTTTCCTTCCACTTCCTATTAACTGGTACTTGTTTACCTTGTTGGCCTTGTGTCATAGTTGCAGGCTTAGTGTTGCTTGCGCTCAAGTCTCGTTGTCTGTGTTATCACCTGTTTAGTTTGATAGTTGGGTTTCAATTCAATCAACAACATGTTAATGTTTTGGGTAATAATAATTTGATGATAAGGCACCGGCAGGAGGCCCGGCGTGGTTTTGAGGCCTGCTAGTGTCGACCCTAATTAGGAAAAGGGTCTTGTCCATTGATCCATGATGAGCGCACTAACCGCATGTGGGAAGCGAGTATGGGCTCCCCCCGCAATTCTGATTCTATTCGCATCTCGTCCAAATCGCCTCATTTAGTTCGGGTTTTCCATTTGCCGCATGCATATGCAGGTGCGAACCCTTGGCGCCAGGGTGGAACTTTTGTAGTCGGCATTTAGGGAGACACGTTCTTAGAGTGCTATGAGGGCCCCCTTTTCTTCGTGGGGCTTGATTAGCCGTGCGCTCAATTGCACGGGGTTCTTTGGGCTTGATGCGAAGAATAGTTGGGTTGTGTTGAGTACCTCGCTTGGTGGGTTGATCCCCCGTCTGGCGGGTTATTCTTACGTGTACGGCTAAATTGGTGCATCCCTACAGGGTTAAATCTTCTCGAGAAGCCGTGTTGTCCGCGGTTATGGATGACTTGGTGAAAGTGCTGGCTAACAAGTACTCAGACAACTTACACTTAACGATAATAACTTGACTAGTAATACAGATTACCTCCACCATAAAAATGAATGTCACCTTAATCAACCGTGTGAGTTTCCTTCGCTTGCTTCCTTAGTAGGGGGTAACACTGGATGGGTATTGTTTGGTGAGTAGTTGTAATTGGTTCTGATACGCTATCTTATCCCTTTCTTTTAGCCGAAAGTTGTAGCGCGTCTCTTTAGTTAGTTAGCGCAGCCCGCTGCCGCTTCTCTGCAATATTCCCTTCCTTTCCGTTATACCCAACGTATTTGTATCTTGTGATGATTGGTTACGTGCCAGTACTTAACCGTACTGACCCACCAATCCCTTTCGTGGCTGCATATTCCAAATAAAAATTTCTTGGCATGATTTAATGAACAAGTACGATCTCCACGATATTATATCAACATGATGATCAACTTGTGGGCAGAGAGAAGGATATGTCATCCGGATTCGCCATCATACGGCCGACCGTTCTTTTGATATGCATATATGCAATCAATAGCCACGGTCGGGCTGTATGATGGCGATACCGATTGTTTTGTTGTACATCCCCCTTGATCGAAGGTTTATCGACCGAATACAAATCACCGGATGCCAAAAATAAGTGAGCACACCATACCAAAAAGGTGAGTGGCATGAAGAGTGGAGCACGCTGGCATGTAGTGTTTATAAAAAAAAATTGGATTTGAAGAAAAAAATAATTGTGAGAAGAAACATACCCCTTTAGTCCCGGCCCGTTTTACCAACCCGGGCTAAAGGGTTACGGTTTCGTTGGGACCAATCACAAAGAATCACACGAATCGTGTGCTTCTTTCAAGCGCTTGTGAGTCGTTGGATCAGAGGTGTGTTTCTTTCGAAAGATTGTGAGCCTATGGATCAGGGGTGTTTCTTAATCGTTGGATCAAAACCCTAGCACGACACTTTGTGAGCCAGAGAACCCTATATATAGCCCACCTTCATACACCAGTCAGTTCATCGACAAAACAGAAATCATCCGGATTCGCTATCATACGTCCTGCCGTGCATTTGGTATGCATATATGTACTCAGTAGCCACGGCAGGGTTGTATGATGGCGATACCGATTGTTTTGTTCTACATCCCCTTTAAGGTTTGATACATCATTCGGTTCATCGACCAAATACAAATCATCCGAATTCTCCATCATACGCCCGACCGTTCTTTTGATATGCATATATGCACTCAATAGCCACGGTCGGTCTGTATGATGGCGATACCGATTGTTTTGTTCTACATCCCCCTTGATCGAAGGTACATCGACCGAATACAAATAACCCGGATTCCAAAAAGTCGTGAGCACACCGTACCAAAAAGGTGAGTGTCACGAGGAGTGGAGAACGCTGGCATGTAGTGTTTATAAAAAAGAAAAAAATTGGATTTGAAGAAAAAAAGAATCTATCTATTATATACTAAAAGCAATATACATACGTCTAATAGAGACACCACATTAAGCCATATCATCAAAATTATGTTGATAGTTGGATCAAAAATACATGATTAGGATTTAACTAAAACAAGTTGTTACGTGACCTGTTTAGCACGCTTAATGTTGGGAAGAAGGACATGGCACGTAACGCACACATTTTTTTTTTGAGGGATACGACAGATATATTATTTAGGGATAAACCGACATCCCAACACGATAAGCACACAGTTTTTTTTTGGGTACATGGTAATAGCAACTTCTTATTCTTAGCTTGAGGGATGTACCATCAATTCCTTATTCTTAGGCAGCCGTGCTTGGTACATTGTCCATCATACATATCCCATAAGTGTGCTGCTCCTTGCATGTACAATCAATTCTCGCAATATAATTCTTTCATCAATAACCGGTCCTGATACATCCAATGCTACCTTAAATATGCAGATATCACGTTCATTGAAATCTCCAATCGAAAGTTTGGACGCGGGCAATCCGGTAAAAACCACCGGAACAGGTAGATCACCATTGGATGCCCGGGCCGGCCAACAGCCGCACTTGCACGAGAGATTGCGAAGGAAGAATGGTGGGACAATTAATCATGATCATGTAATTATTCATTTTTTATCTTAGACATACCAATCCGTACGGTATAGTGTTTGGATATAGTGTTCTTCTGTATGTAGCCTTTTGAACGGTGGAAACACACAGAGGAGAGTTGGAATAATCACTAGTTTTTTTAAAAAAAATTGAATAATCACTAGCTAATTACGGACTACACATAGATTTCTTGAGGCATGAGTAAGAACCAGTCTGGTTAATTTTGAATATAGATCTTGACTAATACGCACTTGGTACGAAAATACATCACTTCGATATTGATCATCTATGTCTTTTACTGTGATTCATAATAAATTATTTAAAATTATCATTTGTTCGATAAAAACATGCATTAGATCTTCCATTAAAAAGAATTTTACCAAAAGTTCTAAAGTTTTTTTCACCTTTAAAATCTAAATGTTAAATATTTTCAAACAGGTGATGTACTTTATTTAGAAATTTTCCGTTGGAAGTTGGACCGTGACGAGGGTAAGATCATGAGTTATGTATTTTCATGTTGTCGCAAAACTCCAGTTTTTTATAGTTCAAGTTTTAGTCCTTTTTTGCCTCTAATATTTCTCTCTATACCATCTTCTCTGAAGTTTTTAATTCGTACCGTGAATAGGTGTACGTATGTGTTTCACTTGTCTGCAGAAGGGTGAAAAAACGCGCCAATTTTATGTAATCTCATTTACGAACAGAGGTTGAAGGTTGTTTAATTTCCTCTAACTAACAAGCTACAGACCAGAGGCCACCACGTGCATAGATTTTTCTAACAAGTATTGGTTGGCATGAACTATTGGAAGACAAGCAGTCATTTCACACTATATATTCCAAAGGGCTGGTGTTAGTTTGTCCAGGAAGTAGCGAGCAATAGATAAACTGAACAAGTTGTTGCTCTCCCATGGCTCCTGTTAGATCCTTCGTATCTATCTAAGTAGGCTTGAGAGGCAACCAGGAGCCGAGGAACCCAGCTACAGCACTATAACGTGCATGGCAGGCTCAAAATTTTTTGTTGATCCTGAAATCCACGAGGCTCCGCTGGAGTTCAGATCGTCTCAGATCAGGAATGAGCTAAGCGAAGCTGGCCGTTTCGAGCCTGTCCCGGCTGGGTCGGACCGGAGTCCATGCAATACGACATAGGCGGCAACAAGACCGGACAATCAGTTTCCCAAATCGCTCATTTGTTCCTTTGTCACGTTCATTTACCAAGGACACGACCCAAGCTTGCTGGAGAACACATAGACGGAAATGGTGCGCCACCAAGAGTTGATGGGTTGCTAAATCGGAGATCCCATGGCCACCTCTGTTACATGCAATAGAAAAACAACGATATAGTTAAGCAAGATCTAACCAACGGGGATACGGGATTTTAAAGTGAAAAACCCTTCCAGCAAGGACTAGAAAAAACCACGTGCGTCAGCTAGCAATACTTTACTATTTCGGTTGAGTTTACAAACGCGCCGAGATTTACAATATGTGTCTTATCCCGTGCGGTGGCACAAAAGAGGTATATAAAGGCGTTCCTGGCCAAACTAGGTCGGTAACGGTGAATCCAAATCGAACTCGGTAATAACTCGAGGAACTCCGATCTACTCGCCATAAAAATCGGTCTTTTATCAGCATGAGTGAATTTGGATCACCCAAAAATAACACTCCACCTTGAGACAAATTCCTTCATGTAGCATAAAAGAAACTTTCACCTTGAAAAAACGAAAAAAACCTTCACACATTTGGAGTTGCACTTATTTTCCTTTAGAGACCATGTGTACGGGAATCCTGTATAGGCGATGAAAAAAAAATGAATTTGGAACAACCCTGGTGGTAGGATTGGTTCTCCTTCTCTCTTAGATTCTCGGTCATCATTTATAGATCCGACTACCTAAATAATTCTGAAGCCATTTGATTCTTTATTAGATAGAATCTTCCATTCATTAGTTTTACTAGTTAACATGCTCGTGTGTTGCAACAGGAATGAAAAAAAAATCAACTTTTGGTTAAATCGTCGGACGCCACAAATTTGGCGCAAAATCAATACACCCGAGTAAAATCATGCCACAAACAGGGCATCCGAAAAAGTTGTGAGGTATGATTTGTGAAAATTTTAAAAATCCCAACCAACTGTTGCACAAGAATAGTCTATTACTTTTGGAACCGTTCTACATGTTTTTCTTTTGATAGTTTTGACTTTATTATATATATTAGTTCGCTTCTAATTTTCAGGTCACAGCCTAGGTTAATGCAGTATGAATGTATTATAAGAGTATGATTTATTTGTAGGGAATAACAAATATTCTATGATATAGCTAAAATATACATAGATTGAGGATTAATTAAACCACCACAAGGTTCTCTAATAGCCTCAAGTTACAAAGGCATTACCCTTTCCTGAAAATTTACATAAATGTAAATAATCAGTAAAACTAATTTTAAAACATCACCTTTTTTTTATCAAGTGTGTTTGACTGGACTGTAGACTACAGTTTTGGCTATCTACAACATTTGGCATCAGTTGCCAGTTAATAGAGGAAAAGTGTTTCATGTTCACTTACAAAAGATGATTAAGGAAAACACAATTTACCAATGAAGAACTTCAAAACATCATTGAAACATGTACTGGTCAATTTTGCTCTTTGGCATCTAGTATTCATCATAAGAACTCTAGAGCAGATCAAGTGTATACGTTGACATAATGAGCCGCTCTTATAACTCGTCATTTGCAAACGACAGAATATTTGAAACCTCCTTATGCTCTCTGTAGGGGCTCATCTTGAAGACGTTCGTCCTAGTAACTACTTTAGAATAGAAAAATGAATACATTTCCTCTTTATGTAGTTGTGGACAGATACAACCGCTACAAAACTCCATAAATCTGTTACATCAGTTACTGTTGTACAAATTATTTTTAGCTAATAAGTAATGTAATTATAATAGTTCAAACACCGATTTGAACATGTTGCGATACTACAGAAAACTAAGACTTGCATATATAAGTCTCAATAAGAAACTGGGAACAAAGAACATCAGAGTGCTGGTCACCTCTAATAAGAACATGATATTTCGAAGATTTGGTACCAACTTCAGTAACAACAATTTCATGTCAATGCTAACATGTGTACAGGGTGTGTTCGCTACAGCATGTGCAGAGTTTGTTATGTTCAGTGAGTAACTCAGGTTGCGAATACTGAAATGTTAGTATTTAGGCTGAACCTTCTTCAGCGAAGCAGAATCAGGAACATAGCCTAGCGCCCTAGCCTCGAGATGCAACAGTCTTCAATCGGCAGCACGCAAGGGCGCAAAAGCAAGCAGCTTCCCAGCGAAATCGCGCCATATCTTCACATGGGGTAAGCTCCTGATGTTGTTGTGCATGCTGATGACAATTTATCAATAGTCGACGAATGATGGGACAGAGCTGCCCAATGCCATGTTGAACATGCCGACGACAATGCCATGCACCTGCTAGTATCCTGGCAGTTGGAGATTCTTAGGGCTATGTTCACCATGGAGGCTTGGGCTCAACAGGGAGACCGCGACAGACCTAGCCAGAACAATGCCATGGCTCATATCAGGCCTGACCTACAGATTGATGATGGGAGCCACAAGGATGGTCTCCAGGCTGGGTATCTCACCGCCAGCGATTTCGGCATAGTGGAACGGAACCATACCCAACTCCACAGATCCAAGATACCTACGCGGCGAGGATGGTTGTCGCGAGGAAGTTCACGATAGCGAGGATGGACACCGCGATGCCAGTTTCCTTTTCACCACCAGCGCTTCCTACACGGTGTATTCCCCATGAAGTTTTAGTGTTAACTTAACCGTCGCAGAATTGTCTGTGACAGTCAACCAAACACGTTCTCACTTCGTCGCGTAAACCGTCGCGGATTTCGCTTAGTGATGGTTTGGAGCTCATCTGCAACGTTATTTAAATGTCCCAGACCGCGCTGAATTTGGTAGTGTACGTCTACAACCAGTAACGGCGTCGGGACGGGGTAGAAAGTGCAACTAGGTGCTTGTTTATGTTAGGGTAGCCCATAGGGAAAACAAAAACAAAGTTACTCTAGAACTATTGCAAGGATCGCCTCTGTTTGCTCCGATACAGGAGTTTCCACCTATAAACCCATAAAATCACAAGAGAGAAGCATACGTCCGTGAACCGGCCCACATACCGGAGTGGGATCTTGGACATCTAGGATCCAAAACACACTTGCGAACATGAGATATGGAACCACCTGTCATTTGGTGGCATTCCGATGCTCCGGAGCCCCCTCTCCGGTGAAACCCTAGCCCCGCTAGAGAACACCCAGACTTATATGACTATAGATGGTAATGGCGTTGGGAGGGGGTGGCAAAGTGCAACTAGGTGCTTGGTTGTGTTAGGGTAGCCCCTAGGGATAACAAAAAAAATTTACTCCACAACCCTTGTGTAACACCCGGGGGATTCCCCCCCAAATATAAAATTGGTTGTTTTCCTTTTTGGCATTGCATCACATGCATCATTCTAATCAACTTTCACATGATGGTTATTTGTAGATCATTTAATTCAACATTAATTCATGGGCTTTTCCATATTCAATCCAAATTGCATATGGACCCATTTAAATATGTTTACCATGTCAATTGGTTTACTTTGATGCATCAATTAATTGTCATGCATGTAAAATAGGATCATGCTGGATCTTTTGCCGTAGAAGTAATTATTGCATCCGGTGTTTTTTCTAGTTCGTTGCTTCTTCGCGGATAGGACGTTGAGATGATGTGAGCAACGCAAGTTCTGCGGATGTACCTCTACTTGCTGGATTCTAGGCAAGTATACTCACTTGCTACCTATGGCTGCCTTTCATCACCTGCTACCGATTCTTTCCGTTGCCTTTATTCTAGCCTTATGATTCGATGCTTGTGTCTCGATCCTATCATATGTTTACCTTGCAGCCATGATATAGCCTTTCCTTCCACTTCCTATTAACTGTTGCTTGTTTACCTTGTTGGCCTTGTGTCATAGTTGCAGGCTTAGTGTTGCTTGCGCTCAAGTCTCGTTGTCTGTCTTATCACCTGTTTAGTTTGATAGTTGGGTTTCAATTCAATCAACAACATGTTAATGTTTTGGGTAATAATAATTTGATGATAAGGCACCAGCAGGAGGCCCGGCGTGGTTTTGAGCCCTGCTAGTGTCGACCCTAATTAGGAAAAGGGTCTTGTCCATTGATCCATGATGAGCACACTAACCGCATGTGGGAAGCGAGTATGGGCTCCCCCCACAATTCTGATTCTATTCGCATCTCGTCCAAATCGCCTCATTTAGTTCGGGTTTTTCATTTGCCGCATGCATATGCAGGTGCGAACCCTTGGCGCCAGGGTGGAACTTTTGTAGTCGGCATTTAGTTAGACACGTTCTTAGAGTGCTATGAGGGTCCCCTTTTCTTCGTGGGGCTTGATTAGCCATGCGCTCAATTGCACGGGGTTCTTTGGGCTTGATGCGAAGAAGAGTTGGGTTGTGTTGAGTACCTCGCTTGGTGGGTTGATCCCCCGTCTGGTGGGTTATTCTTACGTGTACGGCTAAATTGGTGCATCCCTACACGGTTAAATCTTCTCGAGAAGCCGTGTTGTCCGCGGTTATGGATGACTTGGTGAAAGTGCTGGCTAACAAGTACTCAGACAACTTACACTTAACGATAATAACTTGACTAGTAATACAGATTACCTCCATCATAAAAATGAATGTCACCTTAATCAACCGTGTGAGTTTTCTTCGCTTGCTTCCTTAGTAGGGGGTAACACTGGATGGGTATTGTTTGGTGAGTAGTTGTAGTTGGTTCTGATACGCTATCTTATCCCTTTTTTTTTAGCCGGAAGTTGTAGCGCGTCTCTTTAGTTAGTTAGCGCAGCCCGCTGCCGCTTCTCTGCAATATTCCCTTCCTTTCCGTTCTACCCAAAGTATTTGTATCTTGTGATGATTGGTTACGTGCCAGTACTTAACCGTACTGACCCACCAATCCCTTTCGTGGCTGCATATTCCACATTGCAGTCAACAGTTTTGAAGTCTGACGACGTTAGCTTGGGAATTCCTCCGGCTTGGCCTGGGCAGGGATTGGACGCCATCGGTTATCTTCAGGACTCTTAGTCCAATTTGTATCTTGTCCGTAGTCGAACGCTATGTTGTTTCTTCCGCTGTTATTTGGATTTTTGTATTGTATCAGTTGTATCCTTGACTCGTTTGAGTCGTCTTGTATATACCTCTTCTGTTGTTGTTGTGGATTATTCGTGAACTGTTGTAATGTTATCACAAGTGGCAACCTGGAATCGCTTATTATGTGGATTTTGGCGGAAATGCTGAAATCTGCATAGTGCCCGATCTCGGGGCGTCACACCTTGCAAACATCCCCCTGTTTGCTCCGATACGGGAGTTTCCACCTATAAACCTATAAAATCACAAGAGAGAACAATACGTCCGTGAACCCGCCCACATACCGGAGTGGGATCTTGGACATCTAGGACCCAAAACACACTAGGGAAAATGTGATATGGAACCACCTGTCATTTGGTTTCTTTCTAATGCTCCGGAGCCCGGTGGAGAAAACCCAGACTTATACGTCTATGGCCGGTAACAGCGTCGGGAGGGGTAGCAAAGTACAACTAGGTGCTTGGTTCTGTTAGGTAGCCCCTAGGGAAAACAAAAACAAAATTATTCCACAACTTTTGCAAGGATCCCCTCTGTTTGCTCCGATACGGGAATTTCCACCTATAAACCCATAAAATCACAAGAGCGAAGCATACGTCAGTGAGCCCGCCCACATACCGGAATGGGATCTTGGACATCTAGGACCCAAAAACACTTGGGAACAGGTGATATGGAACCACCTGTCAATCTCCTCTCTAACAAAATAAGCTATACGGCCAACTACCAAATATCTGCACCTTCTTTGAGAAATTATTGGCCGTCATGCATATTAATGAATCATCTCAGTACTACATGACAGTATAAATTGAACAATGAAATTGCACAACGAGTGAGTTGCTCCAAGAAGCTAGAAGAAACCAACGAGGAGGTTTTTGTCTTGAGTTATGCGTCACATATATATAAATTAAACATTTGAAGTACAATGAAACTAATGATATAGCTCATGGTTGATGCATATATCGGGTACCTAGGATTGAGAGGCATTTAGGAACTCCATGAAGCGAGAAGTTTTTCTTGTAGTCGGACGCAACACTGTCCATAATCGTTGATCTTGTCTCGAGCCTGCAGCCCGTGTACTGTCTCATGTGCTGATGTGCTCGCGCTCAACTCTAGAGTTGGCATCGGTAGGCGCAGGCGGGTGGGATGTACCCGGATGCAGAAAAGGGTGTTATTCCGCTCCTGAATGCACACACAGTAGTCTTCAACCTCGTCCTAGAGCTCCACCCAGTGATCGAAACTCGAAAGCGAGCTAGACCTAGCCTATTGTGCTTTCCTCCATGAAAGGTGCCCGACGTGGCATACGGAGCAAGTACAGTGATACCCATGAAATATTGAATCAACTTAGGGGGAGAGAGCTCTAAGCGCAGAACTGGCTGGCCGAATCTGTTGCGCGACACTTTTTTCTAGTCTTCTAGTTTATAATTTAGGTGATCACAGTGTAAATACTTGTTATGTTGGATGGATGAAATTCGCCTTTTCAATTTCAGTTTTAGGTGAACTGGCTGGACAACCGACTATTCCTCAATTCATGAATTTCAATAAAATTCACCATTTCAATTTCAATCGAGTTCAGTGTATATTACGAGATTTGTGGGAGATAGTTCAAAAAGAACTTGGCAGACAAATATTTGGTTAAGTCATTTCACCAGCTATATATTAGAGTCGCCAGCACGTTCAAGTAGTAAGCATAGCTTCCGACATTTTTTCCGGGTTGGGGGAGTAAAACAAGTGTGTCCCACATGCATACATGCCATCCTGCGTAGTATAACTCATTTTTAATTGGTCATTATCTTCAAAGGGTACAATCACCGGGTTATGAAGGTCATGAATAGTGTCTTGGATAGTTATTGGCATATCTTTCGGCATAAATAAATTGGTTTGACAAATATTTAAATGTGTTCATTCTGATATATATTTTTATGGAAACATTGTCCTATAAATATTCATTCATATATTATCAGAGGTCTGCAAACCAGACACAACTTTTGATCTAAGTATCAAGTTTTCTATTACGGCTTATTTCAGTCACATTACCATCTGGTGATTATTAAATAAAGAGAATACTTTGAAAATATTGTTTCAATGTTGTTTTTTCTGGTATCATATCCTATATATATAACTAAGTAGATCCTCCCCACTAAAGTATTTCTCTCAACATGCAAGACGTCCACCTAAACGGCCTCATTCAGCTGCTATGTCACCATCTTTATCCTATAATTATAAATAGTTTTCTCTCACTAATGAATTTTCGTGCTTTGTGGTTAAGACCGTCAATGAAAAATCCAACAGTCGCTGTCTTGTGTGATCCACTCGCTACTCTTTTGTCTGTAGCAGAAATAAAGAGTATGCCCACTCGCATGCCACGGCATGTTATCCTTGATATTCTGTAACTAAAGTTTGTACGCTTTGCCTCCTACTAATCTTGGATATTAATCCCCTGCATGCTGTAGCACCGGACGCTCAAACCTGATCACCTCTCCCGTGAAAGCTTTGATATTTTTCTATGTGGTCGCTCATTTCCAGGCTATCCTCACCGGGGATTGCACAACCTGGTGGTCGACTGTGCCATATTTCTGGATTTCCTCCCATGTTCATACAAGTTGTTGTTAATTTCTTGGTCCTGTTCACATCTTCCATCATGGATTGATTGTGATGTGCAGCAGCAAGTAACTTCACAGACTTCCAACAGCTCGGAAGGATTCTACTGCTGCTCCGTAGACTTTCTAGAGGACCACAAGCTCGATATGTGCTCAAATTGGCAAGAAATTATCCGTTGTTTGATATTGCAAACTTTCCCATGTCCTTCTAGACAACTAATACATTTCATTATTTATATTTACATAAGCATAGGCCTTTCTTACGGAGTACTTCATTTGTGTATGCAGGTCATGTTGGTATCTACTTGTCATCTTAAATGAGTTGCCTCGATTTTGTGACTTCTGTCAAGTAAATATTTAGGGGACAAACATTCAGAAAAATTATTATTTGTAAAATTGTATTATAAAGATTTTCAGCATTGCTGCCTTGACATATCACATATAATTGCAGTCTACAAGTTCAAGTGGAAAGTACTAACTATGAGCGACAGAGCATGTGCGTGTACCTTCTGTGGAATTACATTGTTTTTGTGGGAGTGCCAAAGGTATATCATGTATGTTACATCACCCATTTAAGAAAGTCGATGGAGAATGGGAGGATACATTCTCATGCACGCACACTACTTATAAAAGCAGGCCAACCAGCTGCTATTTGTCCACCAAAATCTTTTCTTCACATCCATATACATCTTGGTGTTACCAGGATGGATGGAGTGTGGAGTTTCATGGGCTCCTTGCAAAATCAGCTTCCTAAGAAAAGGATCATTGGCTATACAGACGCGCTTCTCAAACAAGTGAGTTCCTTGGTCATCTTCACCCTAATTAATTTCCTCTAGATCTTTGTCTCCCATTTGAGCTTCATGTATCCTATCCATTAGAGTTGGTTGTACTACTAAAAATGTTATGAATCCATTAGGTACCACTTCCAATCTGAGGTCCTTAAATCCCATACATAGGTCATCAGGTAATTCTCCTGCTGTAAGGACATTTACATAAACCTTGCGACTCATGGCATCGTCTACTACATTGGCCTTGTCAGGGTGATATTGTAAACTAAGGTCATAGTTCGTGATTAGTTCCAACCATGTTCTTTGTCTCATGTTCAACTCTTTCTAGGTGAATATGTACTTCAAACTCTTGTGGTACGTGAAGACTTCACATCTTTTCCCCATCAAGTAATGTCTCCGAGTATTCAGGGCATGTACAGCAAAGGCTAACTCAGGATCATGTGTGGGATAATTAACTTCATGTTTCTTGAGTTTTCTAGAGGCATAAGTTGTCACTCTGCATCCCTACATTAATACACTTCGCATGACTTGACATGAAGCGTCACAATACACTTGGAATTCCTTTTCTATGTCCGGCAAAGATAGAATTGTGGCTGACACCAAACGTTTCATTAACTCCTTGAAACTTGTCTCACAGTTCTTAGTCCATTCAAATTTATTTTCCTTCTTCAGCAGCATTGTCATTGGCTTAGCAATCTTGGAAAAATTCTCGATGAATCTTCGGTAATATCCTGCCAATCCCAGGAGACTACAAACTTCTCCAACATTAATTGGTGATTCCCATTCGCTCAGTGCTATTACCTTGGAAGGGTCAACCGCAATTCCTTCTTTTGTCACAATGTGTCCAAGAGAACCTACTTCACTTAGCCAAAATTCACACTTGCTGAATTTGGTTCATGCTCTCAATGATTTTCTATGATTTGACGAAGGTGATCTTCGTGTTCTTTAGGGCACTTGGAATAAAATAGTATGTCGTCGATGAAGACTACGACAAATTTATCGAAAAATTCCATGAACACTTGTTAATCATATTCATGAAATAAGATGGTTGTTGGTTAAACAAAAATGCATCATTGTATTTTTGTAAGAACCATATCTAGTGACAAAGGCTATCTTAGGGATATCAAATTCCCTAGTATATATTTAGTTGGAAATATCCAGATCGAAGGTCGATCTTGGAGAACACACAAGCTCCTTCTAGTTGATCACATAGGTCGCTGATTCTTGGGGAAGGGTATTTGTTCTTCACCGTATATCGATTTGATACGTGAAATCACATGGATTATTATATATGTGGAATTTCACCCTATATTTATAGAATTCATGGTTATCCTTCAGAGATAAGTTGTTAGCCAAGTTATAAACACACGACATGACAAATATCTGTAGCTGGAGCCCCCAAATGTTTTGGAGAATAAATATAATTATCAAAGCTTGATAAGAAAATTCTTATACGCTTCTTATGTGAAATTGTAAACACTCAATTGGTATCCAAACATCACTAATCTGAATGGAGCTTCAAATATGAAACTCATAAACATGGGGCACGAATGCCACTAAATATATTACTTTGCTTCACTGTAAATTTATTAGATATACAGTGAACCATACTGACCAATTGTGACTAAATAAGATTAACTCTTTGTGAACTTCTGAAGCATTTCCACCTTTTTAGGATGAAAAGAAAATGAAGTCAACGTGCAACTTGAATTTTACAATAAGAAATAGAGCGACTGTATTTATATTATTATGATCTAAAATTATTAAATGAAATTTAGGAGTTGCGGACGACAGAAAAAATTATCTAAATATTTGTATAAGAAATGGAGTGGGGATAATTGGAACCATCCGACTTCTACAACGGATTTGCAACAATTAAGTATGACAATCAAAATTCAAACCAAAGATTATAGAAACGGTCAGACATGTTACTGAGAATCTGCAAAGCTGGTATGTTTAAGGCTGGAAGGCAGGTAATTACATTTATCTTGCAGTATATAATCGGAAATGCAGCACCGTAAAAAGTATCAACTGACTTTGTTAGCTAAATGCCCTAAATCCATGTTGTGAACCCACACCACTACTCGAGAAATTACTTGGTTCTGCTGGAGGCAATCCAAAACACTCATATTGACCCTCCTTCGCTCTCTATGGTGTGTACTCATGATGAGAAGTAGCAATAGGTACACCTTACACAAACTCGTAGTGGTCTATTCTATCCAGATGTGGGCTTTTCTTCTCCCTCTGGATCAACGAGGACTTATGGATTCCGGCTGTGCTCGACTGATGGCGGTCGTTCGGGCTATCTACAGCCAGGCTGGGTGGCTTAATGCTAGGCGAATTAATGCGTAGTTCGTCCTTGTTTCGGTGGCTAGTTTTTGTGGCCACGCTTTCGGACCCATGATTGTAATAAGCTACTTGATACATGCTTTGGATGTTTTCCGATTTTGATTAATAAAAAACCGGCTGTGTGCATCATTTTGATGCAGAGGCCGGGGCCTAGGCTCCCATTTCTAAAAAAAAAATCAAACGTTATGGTTCATGTTAGAGGTTGTAATAGCATTATTATTTTCTATTTTGGTACCGATACGTATGTGTATCGGTATCCTTCCCCTGTACAACTTCGGTCCTTCGTGACCCCCTAATTAACGTGCAATCGAGGGGAGACTACCCACCTCGTTAGACCTAGTTTTTCCACATCGTACCAGCGCTAGTCTTCCTCGACGTCTAGCGCTCGAAACTGCCGCCGCCCCCGCACCTCTGTGAGTTGCCGCCGCCGCCGCAACTACAACAAACATCTGATCGACCCCTTGCCGATCCCGACAATCAGATCATCTACAACCTGCGCCGCTGCTCCGGAAGCTTCCGCGCCCACAACAAACTCGACATCCGATCGCTGCCGCTGCAACCTGTGAGTTGCCGTTGCTGCATCTGCATCAACAAACAACAACATCGACACCTGATCGCCGCCGTTGCAATCCTTGAGTTGCTGCCGCCGCGTCTACGTCAACAAATCCTCTGCTAAAAATCTACAACCGATCGCTGTCAGAAATCCTTGAGTTGTTGTCGCCCTGATCGCTGTCCCTCAACGCCATGACTTCTTTTTGATCAAGTTCGGCCCTGACTGCCGCACTTGGAAGCCCCCCTGCACAACAACTGACGCGCAGCAATTTCCTGTTAGGAAAAGCGATGTTCTTCCCGCCTTCCGCGGCGCCAATGTGATGGCTCTGCTTGATGGCACAGACACACCCCCTACCAAAACTGTTGAAGGAGAAGACTCAGAGAAGAAGAAAATCCAGGTGGAAAATCCTGCATATGTTGCTTGGCTTGCCCGGGACCAGCAGGTCCTTCGGTTTCTCCTTAATACGCTGTCACCGGATATTCTTTCGCATCTCCTCAAGGTTACATCTACTGCCGAGGCATGGGCAGTTATTAACGCCATGTTCAAAACCGCCTCTCGCACCAAAGCTCAGCACCTGCGTGGTCTTCTCAATGACACCAAAAAGCTCTCTATGACAGCGGATGTGTACTTCACCAAGATGAGAGGGATTGCGTCAGAACTTTCTGCTCTTGGGAAGCCAGTTCCTGAAGATGAGATGCTTGGATATCTTCTACATGGCCTAGACAAAGTGGAATACAATGCCCTAATCACATCTATCAATGGAAACACCACTACTTCCCTTGATGAGTTCTATGAGCAGTTATGCTCATATGATATGCGCAATGGAGTTGAGGAAAACGGCGTCTTTGTGTCCTCAGCAAATCTAGCTCGTCGAGGTGCTGAGCGTGATCTCCTCTCACGTGGTCGGACTCCCCCACCATGTTGTTATATCACCTCTCCTCGTGGCCGCAGCCCTGACAGTGGTTCCTACCGTGGAGGCAGTGGGAGTTGTTGTGATAGAGATGATGATCGTAACAATTGGCGCCGTGATGATCGGCGCAGTGATCGGCGTGATGATCGTCGTGACAGGCGTCGTGATGATGGTGGGGGTGATCGGTACCGTCGCCCTGACGGTAGTGGACGTCGCCCTGATCGCACTCCTACACCATATGTCAACATCGACTGTCAAATTTGCAAGAAACATGGCCATCCCGCTAATGAATGTTGGTGGCATTATGAGGAGGACAAGAAGAATAGGGATGATGGTGAAAAGGTGGAAAATCTTGCCTTTTATGGTGTTGAAACTAATTGGTACTCCAACACAGGGGCAACTGATCACATCACTGGTGAATTGAACAAGCTTCTTATTGCTAACAAGTATCATGGGCAAGACAAGGTCCGTACTGCTGAAGGTACAGGTATGAACATTAGTCACATTGGAAATTCAGTTTTGCGCACTCCTCATGGTTCCTTTGATCTTAACAATGTCCTTCATGTTCCTAGTGCATCTAAAAATCTATTATCTATTCATCGCTTTACACTTGATAATCATGTCTTTATTGAGTTTCATCCTTTCTTCTTATTAATCAAGGACCAAGCAACACGAAGAGTTCTGTTTAGAGGACCTTGCTGGGATGGGCTCTATCCTTTGGTGGCCATGTTCCATGAGACCTCCAAGCACGCCTTCCTCACAATAAAGCCATCATCCTCTACATGGCATCGCCGTTTAGTACATCCTTCTTCATTTGTTGTACAACAAGTTCTTAGGAGAAATAAAATAGGTTACACCCCAGAGAGTACTCCATATGTTTCTGATTCTTGTCAATTAGCCAAGATCCACCAGTTGCCATGTCCTATATCTTCTACTTCTAGTGTTTCTAGTTTTCCCTTAGAACAAGTCTTTTCTGATGTATGGGGCCCTGTCCCTCTCTCTGCGGGAAAACATGCATACTATGTAAGCTTTATTGATGATTTTAGCAAGTTCACATGGATTTATTTGCTTAAAAATCGTTCTGAGGTCTATCAAGCTTTTCTCAATTTTCAACAGTATGTTGAACGCAAGTTTGATAAGAAGATTATTACTATGCAAACTGATTGGGGGGGTGAGTATGAAAAATTGAATGGTTTTTTCCAAAAGACTGGAATCACCCATCATGTATCTTGTCCACGTGATCACCAACAAAATGGCTCTGCTGAAAGAAAGCATCGTCATATAGTTGAAGTTGGCCTTGCTTTGCTTGCTAATGCTTCTATGCCTCTCAAGTTTTGGGATGAAGCGTTCATTACAGCAACTTTTCTCATCAACTTGCTCCATAGCAAAGTTCTCAACTTCGAAACACCCACTGAACGTGTTCTTCATGTTACTCCAAACTATGATGCACTTAAAACTTTTGGTTGTGCTTGTTGGCCTAACCTTCGTCCTTACAATAAACGGAAACTTGCTTTTCGATCTACACGGTGTGCGTTTCTTGGTTATAGTCCTCTCCATAAAGGTGTTAAATGTCTAGACATATCTACAGGACGTGTTTATATCTCTCGTGATGTGGTTTTTGATGAGAATGTCTTCCCCTTTGCATCCCTCCATCCAAATGCGGGTCCTCTCCTTAAGAAAGAAATCCTGCTTCTTCCATCTTCCACAACAAATTCTCATGAGGGTGCACAAAATTGCAATGACCATATTGTGCCTATTGTTTCTATTTCTAATGTGCAACAGGAAGGTGGAACTCCAGGAGGAAATCCCATTGAAAACAGTGCACAAAGTAATCCAGAAAATCAAGTTGAAGAAATTTCGCAAGAAGACGAAAGCAGCACTGAAAATGATGAAGATTGTCCTGAACATTCCTATGATTCGGCGAATTCCGAGGCACTGCGAACTGATGCAGATACGCGTGCATGCACGGGCTCTGCAGCAGCAGCGTCTTCCTCTGCGCGTGGTGGCCACCCGCCTGGGAACATCATGCATGCATCCAATCCACCGTCGGCAGCTGACAGGGACAACGCGGAAGAGAGCAGCGCGGGAGACAGCACCGTTGACGACGAGCATGCAGCCAACCCGCCATCGCCAGCTGGCGGGGACAACGTGGGAGCACACAGCACAGGTGGGAACAGCGATGCGCATGCGTCTGTCTCCCTGTCACCGATGCATTCTTCCACCGCGGGATCTTCTGCGGCCAGTGGCAGTGAGGGCAATTCTGGGAGCGATTCTGAAGCTGAAGCTGAAAGTACAATATCAAATTGCGAAAATTCTGGAAATTCTTCGGGAAATTCTGATGTATCTCCACCACTATCACAAAAAAGGTATTCGTAATCCAAAAAACTTACTGATGGCACTGTGAGGTGGTGTATGTTATCTTCTACAGGTGAACCAAACACACTGCCAGAAGCTATCAATGATTCTTGTTGGCATCAAGCCATGAAAGAAGAATATAGTGCATTGATTGACAACAAGACCTGGCATCTTGTTCCTCCAAGCAGCAACAAAAATTTGATTGACTGTAAATGGGTGTATCGTATAAAGAAGAAGGCAGATGGCACTATTGATAGGTACAAGGAACGCTTGGTTGCAAAAGGATTCAAGCAACGATATGGTATTTACTATGAAGACACTTTTAGTCCCGTGGTTAAAATTGCTACTATCAAAATTGTTTTGTCTCTCTCTGTCTCTCATGGATGGAGCTTACGGCAGCTAGACATCAAGAACGCGTTTCTTCATGGTGTTCTGGAAGAGGATGTATACATGAAACAACCACCAGGTTTTGAGGATCCCCACTTTCCGCACTATATTTGCAAACTTGACAAGGCTCTCTATGGATTAAAACAAGCACCACGTGCATGGTATTCTAGGCTGAGCTACAAGCTAGGAGAACTTGGATTTACAGCATCAAAGGCAGATACAAGCTAGGAGAGCTAGGAGAACTTGGATTTACAGCATCAAATTGCTACTATGTTTGTTCTGATTTATGTTGACGATATCATAGTCACTGGATCATCTGATCATGCTATTACTGCTCTTCTTCGAGATCTGAATGAGAAGTTTGCCATCAAGGACTTAGGTGATTTGCACTATTTCCTTGGTATTCAGTTTAAGAGAACACAGAATGGCCTACTCTTGACACAAGAAAAATATGCTACTGATATTCTTGACAGAGCTGGCATGAGAGACTGTAAACCTGCCCCTACACCCTTGTCATCTACAGAACAACTGTCTCTTACAAAGGGTACACTTCTTGGTCCTGAAGATAGTACTCAATACAGAAGTCTTGTTGGAGCTCTATAATATCTCACCTTGACACGTCCTGATTTGTCCTTTTCTGTGAATAAGGTTAGTCAGTATCTTCATGCTCCAACTACAGACCACTGGACAACTGCAAAACGCATTCTCAGATATGTGAGAGATACACTGAGTCTTGGAATTACATTCACAAAATCATCATCTACTTTCTTGAGTGCTTTTTGAGATGCAGATTTGGCAGGATGCTTAGAGGACAGACGCTCTACAGGTGGTTTTGCTATATTTGTGGGACCAAATCTAGTTTCTTGGAGTGCGAGGAAACAAGCCACTGTGTCTCGATCCAGTACTGAGGCTGAATATAAAGCTTTAGCTAATGCCACTGCTGAGTTGATTTGGGTTGAAGCACTTCTTAATGAACTTGGAGTAAAGTTACAAGAAAAGCCAACTCTTTGGTGTGATAACTTGGGTGCCACATATCTGTCTGCAAATCCAGTGTTTCATGCACGTACTAAACACATTGAGGTTGATTTTCACTTTGTCAGAGAGGGAGTTGCTGATGATAGACTTGCTATTCGGTTTATATCAAGTGAAGATCAAGTTGCTGATGGTTTCACAAAGACCCTTCCTGTGAGAAAACTTGATGAGTTTAAACGTAATCTCAACCTTTCACAAGGTTTAGATTAAGCGAGGGTGTTAGAGGTTGTAATAGCATTATTATTTTCTATTTTGGTACCGATACGTATGTGTATCGGTATCCTTCCCCTGTACAACTTCGGTCCTTCGTGACCGCCTAATTAACGTGCAATCGAGGGGAGACAACCCACCTCGTTAGACCTAGTTTTTCCACATCGTACCAGAGCTAGTCCACACATCAGGAAAGGACCCTGACGTTGTTTTTGTATGGAAAGGACGGCAAGCACCAAATGTAATTTGATTACTGTAAGTGAAACCTCGTACTTGTCTAGCCCACACATCAGCGAAGGTTACCACTTAACCGAGCGCTCATTCTCATCAGAGCTCAATTTCAGCAATGCTATGAACCTTGTTAGATTGATGGAAAATCAATAGTTTACACAACTCAAAAACTTAGTTACACGTCTAACGATATTTTACTTGTATCCACGCTGATCTTATAACTTTGAGTTTACACACCTGTTGCTAAATCTCAGTGTAACATGTCCGGTCAATTATAGTAAGAAAAATTCAGTAAAGGTATTTGAAAAGACTCACATGCTTGCAAATATAAAGTTTTTTCTTGATGAAATAAATCTTGTGTAGGCATACGTCTAACAACTTTTCGCTTGTATCCTAAGGTATCCTATAAAAAAAATTGGAATATCACTTACCTTAATAATGAATTCAAGACTTCAAGAATCGTTCTGGAGGCACCAACTCAGAGAGGACGACTCCAACTGAAACCTTTAGTCATGTGCATTACGAATTGTTATGTTAGCTTCCTTGGCTACTCATCGGAACAGTACATAACTACGAATTGCCTAGAGGTCATTTTCTAAGCTAATAGACAATGTTATATGAACCCAAGTAGAAACAATTGCTGGCCTCTCCAGGGACGTCCTTGCTGTGAGAAATTTCCAGAACGAAGTGCTTGAAATCGTGCTTCCTTGCAAAGGTTGGCTGCAGTTCAGGCAATGATGAAGTGATTCTTCACAGGCGACATGCGGAAGGATCAAACCAAAGCTCGTCGTCATCCTCGTAGGCACCTCCATGGTCTATGGATGGCAATACACCTCCAGGCCTGGAAGTTTTTGCATGCTGCAGGTAAAATAGACGCGTGATAACAATACATTTTTGCTTTATCACAATACATTTTTTGCTATGGGATTCTCCAGCGAGCTAGAGTGTTCCAGCCATGTCTTCAGCGAAAATCGAGTCTGCTACTGTAGCAAATTTTTTTTGCTACGGGTCTCCGGTGAGATATCCGGCGAGCTTTGTCCATTTTTAGTTTTCTGGGACAAAACGTTTTTTTTCTATATAGGAGCAAAAGCGGGTATTTTTTTGCTACCGGAGCAAAAGCGTTTTATTTTTTTGCTACCGGAGCAACATCGGGATTTGGGGGAAGGAGAGACACGTGTCAGCATGGGAACCCGGGGTGTCGGGGGGTTACCCCCGAGTAGGGTAAAGGCAAGTGGTAAAGGCGTCTTACAGAAGAGAGGTTTGGTCGAGTAGCCGACTACCCGGTACTCGCTACCCGGTCGACTGCTACTCGCTCTCACCTCAAGATGACCAGAAGGAGATACCAATCAAGTTCTGTCCTTTCGAGTAGAAGAGTTGGCCCGAGTACAATTGGCGGGAACCTACTCGGGCCAGAAAGTCAAAGGAGCCGTTCTGACACAGGATCCCGCGTATCCTGGGTCCGTACTTGGCAGTATTCGAACTACTGTTCATCTGGGACCGGCCTGCCTGACAGTGACAGCATGGAAGCAGGCCGTGGCAGGATAAGGGGGGCCTACTCTGTGTTTGGCACAGTGATACCAGTATGTCCCCTTGTTTTGCCCAACGACTTTCTAGATGCAGCCAAGATCAGGAACCAAAGCTGTCAGCGGGAACCCGGAAGAAGGACGATGTGCACACTATGTCGACAATTGTCCATGTTTGGACGTATCCGGCTGGGCACCATGTATATAAGGTGCCCCGCCGCCTCCTGCGTGAGGCATTGCATACTGGGTCGCTCATAAACCCTAGAAACCCTAAGTTCTTGACCTAGTTCATCATCTAGAGAGGAGAGTGGCTACTCGGTAGCAAGAACATTGTATTGTGGCTACTCGGTGACACATCATAATACATAGAGAAAGGCAGGAGTAGGGGTTTTACCTCCTCACGAGGGCCCTGAACCTGGGTAGATCGTGTTGTTTGCATTGTTTACTTCGTACCTCACGCGGCTACTCGTCGCGTGATCCCTCCCCGAGCACCTCCAGCGTCCTTCGTCCCCACATCCTTAGCCATCCCATGGCATCTGCCGTGACACCACCACGACAGTTGGCGCCCACCGTGGGGCAACCAGCGGCGCTGGCTGGAGTTTCTGTTCGGACGGGATCTTCTTCAGCGGAGCGCGTGGTCTGTGGCCTTGTCCACAGATTCGGCTCCTTCGACTTCGTCACCGACAACGCCGGCTGTTTCGGCGGCATGGCCATGCCGGAGGGCGGCTCAGTGATCTCCTTCGGCTCTCACCTCGTCTACGTCGCCACCGTCGCCAACAGCGCGTACCCCGAGCTGGTGCATGACGCGGAGGATCCTCCCGCGGTGATTGCTGCTCGCGGAAGGCCCGCATGCAGCTCTGCGAGCTGCGCTGAGGTGATGGTGACGGGCTTGGCGGCGAACACTGGCGCAGCCGCTACTAGCGATGCGGCCGTCGTCGAGGAGACTGATGCACCAGCTGGTGGCAGGGTTCACCGGCCCTACGAGAAGGAGAGCAACTTGCCGCCTTCCACGTCTACGATCATTCCTGCGTCGGCTGCACGACCTGGTATGCCTACTCCCACCGACGTCGAGCTTCTAGCCATGCGGGAGCAGCTCGAGCGGCAACGCTTGGAGTTGCTTGCCGAGCAGGCGGAGTTGGAGAAGGTGAGGTTGGAGTTGAGCCTAGATCAGCTCGAGTACAACAAGGCGCCCGTTTCACGCCAGTTGCCAGGCGGGCTAGCAGAGTAGGCGGCACTCGGCGCAACTTGGGTGTCGAGATGGCTACGGTTGCGGAGGTTCCCGCGCAGTCCGCTACCGCGAACACCTCCACAAGGCCAAGGTACAGCACGCCCGCCAAAACGCTCAGAGCTGCAGAGGCCGTGGCTGCCGAGTTGCCGCGTCTCGACGGCGACGCGCGCATCAGGCAGCAGGAGAGGCTCAATGAGTTGGTGTCGGAGGCCGCCAGGCAGAACGAGGAGTTCCGGAAGGCCAATCCGGGTGTTGGGGCATCGCAAATCGTGCACTCGCACGCGGCCAGATCTAACGATCAGGCCTCGTCCCCGCATCCTAGCCGCGAGAAGAGCCGCAATGAACGTTCAGGCCGAGATAGGCAGATGCAGGTGTACGACCCGACTGTTGCCGCGAAACAGCGCGCTGTGCCGCAACAGTCTGGTCAGGAACACAACGCTGCAAGAGCAGGCTCTCAAGCCCAACAAGCTCAAAGCCAGGCCCGAGATGGTGCACGGCCAGGTCCTTCTCGGCAACCCGCAGCTCAGCCTACTCGGCAGAGGCAGCAGCCGCGTGCAGTGGCGCCAGTCGCCAACCCGGTGGTGCAACCTGCTGCTGTGCAGGTGGATAGGTATGATGATGGCTACTCGGCTATGGAGATGGCTGGTTATGACATTCATGACCGTGTTGGCGAGCGCGTGTTGGCGCCTGGAGATGCAAGGCACCAGCTGGACCGTATCAGCTTGTCGGCGCAGCTTGAGAGCACGGGTCCTCCTGGCCCCGAGTGCTTTGGCCCGCGCATCATGAACGAGCCTTCCGTAAAGGGCTTCCAGCTTGCAAGGGGCACCAAGAGCTACAGCGGCAGCACCAAGCCTGAAGATTGGCTCAATGACTATGTCACCGCGGTCCATATCGCGAATGGCAACAGGAGGTGGGCGGTGCGTTATGTGCCGCAGATGCTAGAGGGTCCAGCTCGTACTTGGCTCAATAACTTGCCCAAGAACAGCATCAACTGCTGGCTGGACTTCTCGGATGCCTTCATCAGCAACTTCACGAGCACATACAAGAGGCCAAATAGGCCACAGCAGTTGTCCGCTTGCAGGCAGCGAGAAGACGAGACGGACCGCGAGTACCTTACTCGGTGGAGCACGCTGAGGAACACCTGTGAGGGTGTGAATGAGGCACAGGCCATTACCTGGTTCGCGCAGGGTTGCCGACATGGCAGCATGCTTTGGCAGAGATTGCAGAGAGAGATGCCGAACACTCTGGCGGAGACCATCAAGATTGCGGATCAGTACGCACTCGGTGATCCTACTCAGCCACTGATGGACTCCTCTGAGCCGAGAAGAAACTTCAACAGCAGCAAGCGCAACGAGTTCCGCAACAAGCGCCGAGTAGATACTCGGTATGATCCTGAAGAGGTGAATGCAGTGAATGTCGGAGGCGGTGGTGGCCAAAGGCAGAAACCTGCTGGAGCCTATGGGCAGAACCAGAACCAGGGCCAGGGCAACAAGAAACCGTTCCGTACTCTTCAGTCGGGTAGCGGTAACTCCGAGCAGCCAAAGAAGTTTGTCTTTGATGACATGAAGGATGGCCCATGCAGCTTTCACACTCACCACCCCTCGAGGCCTGCTAACCACACTACTCGGCAATGCGAATGGTGGGATGTGATCAAGAGTGATGGCTTGCCTCCTCCTCCTCCCCTGCCAGCCGCCAATGCTACTGTTCAGCCTACTCGCGCACCCGCAGCTCGGCCGCCAGTGTATCCGAGAAGAGAGAATGTCAACCAGGTGGCTTTAGGAGCCAACCGCAACTTCAACAACGAGAGTTACCGCAACAACAACAACAACTACAACCGCAATAACAACAACAGAGGCAACAACAACAACTATCAGGGCAACAACAACAATGGCAACAATGGGGCAATGGCTCCAACCAGTACCAAGAGCACCACGAGAGCTATATGATCTTCACCTCTGAGGCAGTCGACAAGCAATCACAGCACTGGCGTGCCATGGAGGTCAATGCAGTGATTCCCGCTGTCCCTCACTACATGTATTGGTGTGACCAGGAGATCAGGTGGACCCGAGCAGATCATCCCAAGGTGATGCCCAACCCGGGTACTTATGCCTTGGTGCTGGATCCTACTTTCCTGGGTCCCGAGAAGAATGTGAGGTTCAGCAAGGTGCTAATCGACAACGGCAGCAGCATCAACATTGTGTACAAGGACACACTCGAGAAGCTTGGCCTGGCCGAGAACATGATGCTGCCCCGCAAGACCACCTTCCATGGCATTGTGCCCGGGATCTCGTGCAACCCGATTGGCCGAGTGTGGATAGATGTGCTATTCGGTACCCGGGAGAACTGCCGCACAGAGCGCCTGCAGTTTGAAGTGGTTGATCATCAGAGCCCCTATCATGCTCTACTCGGCAGGCCTGCTCTGAGCAAGTTCATGGCCTCTACTCATGTTGCATACCTGAAGATGAAGATCCCTGGTCCCAATGGCATAATTACTATCGCTGGTGACTACAAGAAGTCCATGGAGTGTGCTTCAGCTAGCTCCAAGCTGGCAGAGTCGATGGTAATTGAGGCCGAGAAGAAGAAGATGTACGAGGTGGTGGCCATGGCTCAGTCCGCACAAGCTGGTGCACAAGGTGTGCCGAGTACCCAGCATGGTACTGCCTTCCAAGCTGCCAAGGAGACCAAGACAGTCCAGGTCGATCCCGAGTTCCCCGACCGCGTAGCCATCATTGGTTCCGGGTTGGCGGAGAAATAGGAAAGCGAGCTCATCCACTTCCTCCGTGAGAATCGGGATGTATTCGCCTGGACCAATGAAGATCTACCAGGAGTCCCGAGGGAGTTGGTTGAGCACTCTTTGCATGTGCGTCCTGACGCCAAGCCAGTGAAGCAAGCTATGCGCCGTTTCGGAGATGAGAGAAGGAAGGCCATCGGTGATCAAATCACCAAGCTGCTGATAAGTAACTTCATCATGGAAGTGCTGCATCCGGATTGGTTAGCCAACCCGGTCATGGTCGAGAAGAAAAAGGAAGATCCCAAGGCTGCTACCGCATGGCGTATGTGCGTCGACTACACCGACTTGAACAAGGCATGCCCCAAGGATCCTTTTCCGCTACCTCGCATCGATCAGGTGATCGATTCCACTGCTGGTTGTGAACTGCTGTCTTTCATAGATGCCTACTCTGGTTTCCACCAGATTGCACTCAATCCCGCTGATCAAATAAAGACTGCTTTCATTACCCCGTACGGGGCTTATTGCTATCGTGTCATGTGTTTTGGCTTGAGGAATGCGGGTGCAACCTATCAGAGATGCATGCAGAAATGCTTGCACGACCAGCTCGGCAAGAATGTGCAGGTGTACGTAGATGACATTGTCATCAAAACGAATAAAACACATACTCTGCTTGCCGACCTGGAGGAAACCTTTGCTAACCTACGCAAGTACAAAATGAAACTGAATCCGAGTAAGTGCACCTTTGGTGTACCGGCTGGAAAGCTACTCGGTTTTCTAGTTTCTAGTCGGGGCATTGAAGCCAATCCTTCTAAGATAAAAGCTATTGAGAGCATGTCTTTACCGAGATCACTGAAGGATGTGCAGAAGTTCACAGGTTGCTTGGCATCCTTGAGCCGTTTTCTGGGCCGAATGGGCGAGAAGGCCCTGCCTCTGTACCAGCTGATGAAGAAAAGTGACAAGTTTGTCTGGACTCCGCAAGCGGATGTGGCATTCAATGAGCTGAAAGCAATGCTGGCTAGCGCTCCCGTCTTGGCTAGTCCGCTACCCAAGGAGCCTATGCTGCTGTACATTGCTGCGACTAACCGAGTAGTCAGCGTGGTGATAGTGGTGGAGCGAGAAGAAGAAGGCAAGAGTGTGCAGCGCCCAGTGTATTACCTCAGTGAAGTGCTGTCCAGCTCCAAGCAAAACTATCCGCACTACCAGAAGATGACATATGGTGTGTACCTAGGCGCCAGGAAGCTGAAACATTATTTCCAGGAGCACCCCATCACTGTTGTGAGTTCTGCTCCCATCTCGGATATCATGGGTAACAAGGAGGCGAGTGGCATAGTAGCCAAATCGGCAATCGAGCTAGCAGCGTATGCTCCCGCGTATACGAGAAGAGAAGCCATCAAGTCTCAGGTCCTGGCGGAGTTTCTTGTGGACTGGGCCGAGATGCAGTATGAACCTCCCGCTCCAGTTTCCAACTATTGGAGGATGCACTTTGATGGCTCGAAAGTGAAGGAAGGCCTTGGTGCTGGTGTCGTGCTCACGTCACCCAAGCGAGATCAACTCAAGTATGTGTTGCAGATCCATTTCAAGGCATCCAACAATGTTGCAGAGTATGAGGCAGTAGTTCATGGCTTGCGAGTAGCCAAGGAGGTTGGAGTGCAGCGCATCATATGCTATGGAGATTCAGATCTGGTGGTGCAGCAAGTTTCGGGCACTTGGGATGCTTTGGATGCCAATATGGCATCGTATCGATTCCTGGTGCAGTCTATGACTGGATTCTTCGAAGGCTGTGAGTTCCAACACATTCACCGAGCAGAGAATGAAGCAGCAGACGAGCTATCCAAGTTGGGATCTTCTCGGCAGTCCATCCCGGCTGGGATTGCCTTGGAGCATTTGAGGAAGCCATCCATCAAGCCTTCCCCCAACTCGGAATCTATTTTCGTTCCTTCTCTGCCAAGTGAGGAATCTGATCCCATGGACATTGACTGGGAGAATGCTGCAGGAAACCCGGGGACTGCCGTTCTCTACTCAGGGACTGCCAATCCTTACTCGGGGACTGCCACTCCTTACTCGGGGACTGCCACTCCTTACTCGGGGACTGCCACTCCTTACTCGGGGACTGCCACTCCCTACTCGGGGACTGCTGTCCTTAACCCGGAGGCTGTTGCATTCATTGAAGAAGTTCTCGCCAATCGGTCTGGGTTACAAAGAAGCGCTCCCACTCCTCCTGAGCAACCACAAGTGCCTGTCCCAATGGAACTGGACGAACCAGTGTTTCCCGCACGGGAGACACCGAGTTGGGCTATGCCCATATTATCCTTTTTAAGGGACGGCACTCTACCAGAAGATGAGGTGGCTGCAAGACAGATTCAGAGAAGGTCCAAGGGCTACACTATAGTCCGAGATGTGCTGCACAAGAGAAGTGCCACTGGCGTGCTGCAACGTTGTGTGAGCCCGGAAGAGGGAGAAGAAATTCTGGTGGAGATACATCAAGGGGAGTGTGGGCATCACGCCTCATCTCGGGCTTTGGTCAAGAAAGCTTTTCGGCATGGCTTCTACTGGCTCACCGCACTGCAGCAAGCTGAAGATATTGTGAGGAAGTGCAATGGTTGCCAGATGTTCGCAAGTAAGATTCACATGCCTGCATCCGAGTTGAAAACAATTCCTATCACATGGCCGTTTGCTGTTTGGTGCTTGGATATGGTTGGCCCCTTCAAGCCGGCTAAAGGCAACATGACACATATCTTGGTCATGGTGGACAAATTCACCAAGTGGATTGAAGTGAAGCCTATTCGGAAGTGCGATGGGGTCACAGCTGTGAAATTCGTGAAGGATGTGATCATGAGATATGGCTACCCGCACAGCATCATCACCGACAACGGCACCAACTTCGCAGAGGGGGAAATGGTGCGATTCTGCAGAGATAAGCATATCCGACTAGACGTTGCGTCAGTCGCGCACCCTGCCTCCAATGGGCAAGTTGAGAGAGCAAATGGTATGGTACTGGCAGGCATAAAGCCAAGGCTGATTGAGCCGCTGCTGAAAACACCTGGGTGTTGGCTAGAAGAGTTGTCAGCGGTGTTGTGGAGTCTAAGGACTACCCCTAACCGGTCAACCAGCTACACGCCATTCTTCTTGGTATACGGGGCTGAGGCCGTGTTGCCAATAGACTTAGAGCATGACTCCCCCCGAGTAGCCCTCTACACTGAGGTGGAGGCGAGAGAAGCTCGAGAAGACGACGTTGACCTGCTTGAAGAAGCAAGAGAGCTGACTCTGTCACGTTCGGCTATCTACCAGCAAAACCTGCGGCGTTATCATAGCCGAAAGGTGAACCCAAGGGTATTCCGAGAAGGAGACATGGTCCTTAGGCTTGTGCAGCGCACAGCCGGGATGCACAAGTTGTCTCCTCCATGGGAAGGGCCTTTTATTGTGAGCAAAGCGCTGCACAATGATGCGTACTACCTTGTAGATGTGCGCCCATCGCAGGCGAACAGGGCAGACAAAGCTGGAGAGGAAACCAAGCGTCCCTGGAATGTAGCTCTACTCCGTCGTTTTCATTCGTAAGCAAAGATGTGTATGTACCCTCTTATCCGAGTTGAAATTCTACTTTGCAATCTGAAATTGTTCTCGGGGACTGCCCTCGTCCAAAATTGCTCTAAGTGTTTTTACTCGGCTTTACTGTTTGTCTATTCGGTTGCTCCACTTTAGAACTCATAAGCGTATTGAGTACTGTGCCTAAATGCCAACTCTTCGACTTTGCTGCTGTCCGAAACCCGGCTTCATGGCAAGCAAGAGAACAAGCCAAAGGTCAATGAACACAAGAAAATCACTAAGGAAGAAAAAGTGCAGGAACCGAGTAGAGTGCTGATTACTTTTGTTCTCTGTCTTGTATTTTCGGCTAAGTGGTGGGTTACGTTGTTAGGTTTGTTTCTAAGCGGCAAAGTATTTGCAGCTCTGCTCTTTGATTCTTGTGACTCGAATACCAAAAAAGCAACAAGTTGCGGGTAGAGCAGAGATGAAAAGAGAGGGTGAATAAGAAACGCAACTCGGGGACTCGCATGGAAACGCAACCCGGCATTGAGCCAAGGCTGATCAAAATGACTAAATTGAAGATAACAAGTGGAAATAAAATTGAGTAGCAAGAAAAGCATAAATAAGTCTGATACATATGCTCCCGGCATCCCGGGGATCTGACAAGTGCTCGAGTAAAAAAGTTTGCAGGTAAAGTTATGTGGAGGAAGCGGTGTTGTCGGTGCTGGCTTTGGCTGCTACATCTTCTGTGGAAGTCTTGGTCGCCTCTGCCTCCGAGCTGGCGGCAGCGGTCCTTGCGTCATCTTCCTCGGTGTTGGTGTTGGTGGCATCCGCTTCCGTCTGGACGGTGGTGGACTCCTCCATCACGACGTCCTGCTCGGTGGCTGCCAGGTCAGAAGTGGCCGTGGCCACCGAGATGGGCCCTGGAGCTGAAGAGGAACCGGAGGCTTGGCTGGGGGCGAGTATCGTGTCGTCGAGAGCGGCTCCTGAAGAGGTGCCGAAGTCGAGTGTGGCGGTGTCAATGTGCTCGGCCTCCTCATCGCTACTCGCGACGGCCGTGGCCTTCCCCTTCCCGGCCTTGCTCCTGGGGGAATCGAAGAAGCCCGACTCCAGCTCGGAGTCTGCGTCATCATCTCCTTCCTCCTCCTCCACCTCGGTATCGGGCTCAGGAAGGCCGTCGATGAAGATCTCCGTTTCAGCGCACTCCGCGACCTCGTACGCAATCAGCTTGCGCGCGGCCACACAGCTAGGGTCTGTCTCCCACTTGGAGTTGTCGCGCTTCCCGCGGATGATTTCCATGTTGAGGTTCTCGTACAAGGAAGCGATGCATAGGAGCATCAGGTCAGCACCCGCCCGAGCTCCTGAGGCTCGCCATTTCTTCAACTCGGCCTTCACATTCTGCAGCTTGAAGGCAAGGCCCCGGATGGTTGTGGGCTCAGGATCCTGCGGCCAGAAAAGCTTGTGAAGTTCGAAGCCAACGCGCACCAGGTCAGTGCCAACGGCGGCTAGACGCTCGAACTGGCCTCGCATCACCAGCATACTGTCTTCAATTTCGGCCCTGGTATCAGTCACCTCGCCCTTCGCAGCGCGTTCTGCTTGGGCCTTGGCCACAGCAGGCGCGCAGGAAGAGACGATGTTAGGAAAAATTTCTGCAACAGCAAATAAGAGATTCAGAATCAGAGAAGAGAGGATTCAGAGAAGAAAGAATTCCGAGAAGAAATGAGACCGAGAAGAAAAGATGCAGAGAAAGAAAAGAAAAACTCACGGTTCAGCTCGTGGCGCAGCTCCTGCAGCTGGGTCCTCCAGGATTCTTCATTGGATATGTGCCTATCCTGGATCTGGCGCAGAGTATCCAACTGAGTGAAGTACCCAGCATTGGATTTCTTCAGCGTTTCGCACTCCAGCTCTAGGGCCTTGATCTTGGCTTTGAGGGTTGTCTCAGCTTTGGCCTTCTCGGCGATCACTCTGTCCCTCTCCTCACCAAGCGTGACAGAATCCTGGAGTGCCTTCTGCAGCTGGAGTTGCAGCTTCTCCATCTCTGTTGTGTGGTCTTTCACCAGCTCAACGGCCTGGTCGGACAACCGATGCTGCACTTCTTCAGATTTGATGCAGTCTTGGTGTTCTTCAACAAACAACTTGTGATCTTCTGCGGAAAGACAGACACGGTTAGCAGAGAAGCAAAGAAGAAACAGAAACATGGTCAGGACCGAGTAGACGGCAACTCACCTTCTAGTCTCTTGATGGTGGCCTCAGCGTTCTCCACAAACGCACGGCACTTCTCGTGCTCCTCAGTTAAGGTCTTCAGGTTCTCTGCAGAGTAGGAATGGTTAGCGCAAAAGAAAGCAGAAGCGGGCGTAAATAGAAAACGCAAGAACCGCGCGGCTAAGAGCGTACCTTCCACTTCAGACAGCCTCTGAGTGCTGTCTTTCGCATCTTTCTTGGCTGCCTCCACAGCTGCCTTCTCCCGTTCCAAAGCGGCAATTCGCCTCCTAGCGATAGCATGATTCCAGAGCAGCACGCGGTATAGGTTGGTCCTCTTCAGAACGCTATCCTGAGAAGCGAGAATAAAACAAGTTAGACGCAGAAGTGAAAGATTCAACCCGAGAAGGCGGCTACTCGGAAGAGCATCCGCCTACTCGGCCAGAATCTCGGGGACTGGGTGATGGTAAAGGAAGATAAAGGCGAATAGGAGAGAAGAAAAATTCAACTCGGAGAAGGACAAGCTGAGACTTACTGCATAGGCTTGCTCGATGTCCTCGGCGTTCTTGCGGTGCAGGAACATCTTGGCGGCGAGAGTGGCGGTGGCGGTGGAGACGGTCATGGGCTTGTATCCCAGATCCACTTTGTTCCAGTCGACGCGCATGTGGTCGATTGCGCCGAGACCAAGGCCGTGCCAGTTGTCCACGCCGAGAACCTTGCTGACCCACTTGGCGTCGATGAAGCCAATAGTATCCAGCACCTGCTCAAGGCTCTTTGTGGTTATCGTTGGATCTTGGACTCCCCGAGAAGCAATAGTTACGGACTGGTTCTGGTTTGGATCTGGGGGAGGGGAGTTCACGGCTACGGCCTTTCTTCCCCTCAGAAGGGCAAGCTGCTTATCCTTGGGAGAGAAGCCAATCGTGTTTTGATGGCTAACCTGAACCATGTAATCCGGGAAGCAAGGTTGGCCAGCGGCGATGGCGGCGGCAGCGGTCGCAGCGGCAACCGGGCCGGACTCGCGAATCACCAACGCTCCGCCCGAGGTTGGTGGCGGCATATGATCTCTGGCCCGTTTCTTCGCCTTCTCTTTTTCGGCTCTCTGCTTCTCGGCATCTTCGGGCTTCTTTCCCTCAGCTCTCGCCTTCGCCTTCTCGGCGACTTCCTTCTCGGCTGTCTCTTTCTCAGCCTCGGTCTTCTCGGCAGCTTCTTTCTCGGCTGCCCTCTTCTCGACTGCCTCCTTCAGAGCATCAAGGGCCTGGGCTTGCTGCCTGGTCACTCGCCCAGCAGGAAGGCTGGCTGTGGCCTGAGTCTGCGGCGCCAAGGAGGAATCTGGCGCCGTGGTGCCTTGAACAATTGGTGGTGCCACGGACCCATCACCTTGTGCGGCATCTGGCTGGGCGCTAGTCGGTGCGGCGCCTGTGTGCGTGTCGCTCAGTGGATAGGCATCTGTGATGGTGGCATCCGTGGCGGTGTCATCTTCTACCCGCTGCTCGGCAGCGGGATTCACTTGGTCTGCAGCATCTGTGGTGGGCTGCTCTTGCTCAGCTTCTGGCCGCTCGAGGGCGGCGTTGTCCTGCATCTCTTCATCTTGGGTCTCCTCGGCGGTGTCGGCCGGAGGAGAAGGGGGTCTCTCATGATGTGCAGCGGTGTCCTGTGCTGCTGATTCCGCACGGGACTGCTGCTCTGAATCTGCTCCTTGAGCAGAAGTGACCTGTGCTTGCGCGGCAGCAGCGTCGGCGGTGTCGTCCTCGTCATCGTCGAGGTTGATAAGTGGCGCTGCTGGTTTCGTAGCCTGATCGGGCGCGAGAGCAGCATTCGCGTCCATAGGAGGTCTGCAGAGAAAGAGAAATTCAGAAATTAGAAAAGGATTGGGGAAACAACACAGTGCGAGAAGGGAGACAACCGAGAAGAAACTTACGCGCTGGTGGAGGCGAGCTTTCGCCTTAGTCTCTTCGCGACTGCCTTGGTCGGCTTCTGCTTCTCGACTGGCTTCTTCTTCTTGGCTGGAGGCTCTTGGGCGTCACTGCCAGTCCGCTTGCGGGTGTTGGGGGCTGCGACGGATAGAGGTTTGACGACAAGGACCGCATCGTCCTTGTCCTCGTCATCGTCCTCGTCCTCGTTCTCGTCAGCAGCTTCATCTGCAGATTCGAGAAAAGAAAAGAAGAAAATCAGGAACAGCAAACAAGGGATTGACGCTTCTCGCAAGCAAGCAAAGTGAGTACGTTGTTACCTTCGAATTCGTCTTCAGACCAATTGCGAAGAGACGATTCGGCGTCTTGCTTCTCCATCGTGGGGGAATGAGGAAGGTTGATCTGACCTGCGGCATCGAAGGAAGGCACGTCGTCCTCCTCGCGATCAGCAGACCAGTTGCCCTCGAAACGTTCGCAGCTCTCAATACGCTGGCGATTGAGGATCTGAAGAACAGAAAGGAATCACAGGTTAGCCGAGTAGCAGAAAGGTGTTCTACTCGGATAGGCGTGCAAACACAGCACACTAAGCCTAGGCAGTTTACAAAGTATTCTACCCGGATAGGCGTGCAGACACAAAGCACACTAAGCCTAGGCATGATTGCCGGATACACTACTCGGAAAGGCGTGCAGGCACAAAGCACACTAAGCCTAAGAATTGTTCTCGAGTGGGCTACTCATCAAGGCGTGCAAGCACAAAGCACATTAAGCCTAAGCGATTCGGCTAAGTATTCTACTCGGTACGAAAGGCAATCGCTAATCGCGGCAAGAAGTGGAGGCTATCTACTCGGAAAGCATATGCAGAAAGAGGAGTAAGGATGACATACCCGCTTAATCGGCTTCGTGCGGCTGTCTGGGACGAACCCATACTGCCAATTTTCGCCGAGGCTTGTCGTCAAGATGGTCCTCGCATGCGCGGGAACGTCGATGTAGTCGAGCTCAATGGTGGTTGTCCTGGTGCAGTCGCGAGGGCCTCCCATGTAGCACATGAGGTGGGAGCGCTCCTGCAAAGGCAGCACGCGGCGCTGGATCCAGCACGCCACGGGGTCGTCGTTCTTGAGGCCCTTCTCGGTCAGCCGACCGAGCCTGGCTTCTATCTCGATGGCGTTGGCGTCGTTGGCGGGCTTCGTTTTCCAATTCATCCCGGTCGGAGCGCGAGTGCTCCACGCGGGCAGATTGATTCGATCGTTTACCTGGGCTCCTTCCGCGGCGGGGATGTTCTTGATGTAGAGGAACGTTTTCTGCCACATTCGGCAGGAGTCCAACCCCTTGATACGGGGGTGGTTGGTCCCCGACCGCTGTACCATCATGGCGCAGCCGGTGTCGGTTGCGCGGCCGGCCACGCCTGCGGTTTCCTTCTTCCCGACGGTCTGCTGGCGGAGATGAAAGTATCTCAGCCATGTGTCCGTCGTCGGGCGGATGCCGAGGAAGGCCTCGCACACCACGGCGTGGTAGGCGAGGAAGACGACGGCGTTGGGCGGCAGGTGATGCATCTGAAGGCCGAAGCGGTCGAGGAAGCGGCGGAGGAAGTCGGAGGCCGGCAATCCGAAGCCGCGCTCGAAGTGCGAGAGGAACACAACGTGCTCACCCTCCCGCGGAGTTGGCACGATTTCATTGCCAGGCGCTCGGCACTCTACACCGGGAGGAACCCTCCGGGTGTTCACGAGCCAGGCGCAGTCATCAGCGGTGACGATCGAGCCCGCCCAGCCGGCGCGAGATATGGTCTCGAGTAGGAGGAGTGGAGTGAATGGAGAAGTGGATTGGACGGATTGAGTCCGCGGCGGCGCGAAAGGTTGCGCGGCGGCGGAGAGCTCGGTGACGGAGAAGAACAGAGGACGAAAGAGGAATAGTGCGAAGGGAGGGGAAAAGGAAGTTACCGGCGGGGGTATTTATATCCTCTCCGCGGGTTTACCGTTACAATCGTGGAAGTGGGATCGATCGTGGCGTGTGGTGGGGCCTGTGGCCGGCTGGAAACGCACACACGCGCGAGGCGCGCGCGTAACGGCCGCAATTGATCCCACCACTAAATCGTGGCCAGTTATTACTCTTGATGGGACGTGACGAGTGGGTGGGCCCACTACCTGGAAACTGGGCACGTGGCACGATGCGTCCTGGGCAACGAAACGACGGGGGCCTGGATGCCTGACACGTGTCAGTTGCGGCGCGGAGGGCTGGATCATGCTCTGCGCTGCAGAGGCTCAATTCAAGAAAATTCTCCAAGTCTTTTTACTCGGTTACCGAGTAGAAAGCGAGTGCTACTCGGAAGACATGAGACGCAAGATACTTTTCAGAGTACTACTCGGAGGCTTTTTACTCGGCATCTTGAGGTTCAAGGGCTATGAGGCAAAAATTGGTTTTAAGCTGGCAGAGCCTAGTGAACGAGTTCGCAAGACTCAACCAGCTTCGGGGACTGCTGTCGGGGGGTTACCCCCGAGTAGGGTAAAGGCAAGTGGTAAAGGCGTCTTACAGAAGAGAGGTTTGGTCGAGTAGCCGACTACCCGGTACTCGCTACCCGGTCGACTGCTACTCGGTCTCACCTCAAGATGACCAGAAGGAGATACCAATCAAGTTCTGTCCTTTCGAGTAGAAGAGTTGGCCCGAGTACAATTGGCGGGAACAATTGGCGGGAACCTACTCGGGCCAGAAAGTCAAAGGAGCCGTTCTGACACAGGATCCCGCGTATCCTGGGTCCGTACTTGGCAGTATTCGAACTACTGTTCATCTGGGACCGGCCTGCCTGACAGTGATAGCATGGAAGCAGGCCGTGGCAGGATAAGGGGGGCCTACTCTGTGTTTGGCACAGTGATACCAGTCTGTCCCCTTGTTTTGCCCAACGACTTTCTAGATGCAGCCAAGATCAGGAACCAAAGCTGTCAGCGGGAACCCGGAAGAAGGACGATGTGCACACTATGTCGACACTTGTCCATGTTTGGACGTATCCGGCTGGGCACCATGTATATAAGGTGCCCCGCCGCCTCCTGCGTGAGGCATTGCATACTGGGTCGCTCATAAACCCTAGAAACCCTAAGTTCTTGACCTAGTTCATCATCTAGAGAGGAGAGTGGCTACTCGGTAGCAAGAATATTGTACTGTGGCTACTCGGTGACACATCATAATACATAGAGAAAGGCAGGAGTAGGGGTTTTATCTCCTCACGAGGGCCCTGAACCTGGGTAGATCGTGTTGTTTGCATTGTTTACTTCGTACCTCACGCGGCTACTCGTCGCGTGATCCCTCCCCGAGCACCTCCAGCGTCCTTCGTCCCCACATCCTTAGCCATCCCATGGCATCTGCCGTGACACCACCACGACACGGGGGCTGGAAATTTTGAAACCCCGGGGGATGCCCAGCACGGTCCTTTTAATAATTGCATTCGCAGATAAAAAACTAGGAACTATTAATGATTATGCAGCATAAAGACGTGGACTCTTCAAGTATTTAGTGTGGCAAGCTATTTTTTCAATGAAGAGTTGAAGATCTTCGAACGGTACAAATAGTTAGATGTGTCTGTTTAGTAAAACCTAACATATGCATGCTAGCTTCCATAAAAAAAAAAGAGCTAACTAACTCAATAGCAATAGCAAGTCCGTTTAGGAAAAAAGATGCATACACAAGATATAATGTTGAAATCATTCTTTCACATGGAAAGATAAATATGTACCATGATATCCTGGGTGTAGTGATCTTTCCACGTGAAAGATCGATCGGTAAATTTCTCAAGAAAAGAAACCTGAAGGTAGACAAGGTATGTGTTGACGTGGTCGTGTTGTATACCGGGGCATGAAAAACATGCATTTAAATTGAGGTGGTTTCTCGGGAAAAAAATCGATAGACTTTTATATTTCGTTCAAAAGAAGAACTTCCAAATTTTATGTTACTTCAATGAAAAAGAGTAACTGATTGGACAAAAGCTGTACGGTTTCAAGAAGGGGCCTTCTACTTTCAAATTAAAACCGTGACATTAAAGAAACCAAACTATGACCGTTTAAAAAAACTAATTACCCTTGATAAGCCGTTTTGTAAAAATTGTACTCATATTTATATTTATGCATGATTGTGAATAAGATTATATTGTTTATTCCTAGATAAAAAATAATATTTTTGTAAACATTGAGTATAGTGTAGATGTACTCACTAGCACACTATGAGTCGACGAGATTCGAGAATTGCATTGGATTGCCGTCGACAGAAAGGTCTGAATGGTCCGCTCATATTCAAAAGATAAATCGAACTTAGTCACTTCTCATATGGCACAGAGCCCGCGATTTCATTAGCTCCACAAACGGTCCATATATAAGAAAATACCAAAAAAAAAAAAGACAAAGCCAATAGGCTTCGTTCATTGGCATAAGATACAGCCTAACATAACATGCCTAAAATATTATTTATGTCTTCCTCACCTCTTAAAGGTAGAGAATAGTTTCTCGTATGTCCTCAAAATATCAGAATAACTACTCTCCAATAAATTAAAAGATTCCACACATTTCGTACTTATAGACCATAATATATACGATAGTTATAGAATATTATGATTTAGATTTCCTTATTTGTAGTGTATAGGAAATGAAAATTTTAGTTCATAATTATATTCTATATGCTAATGGTAATGCCCTCGCAATATATGGGTATATAACAGAGGTGTCACGTTAGTCCACATCTTCTAAATTATCGTGCTATTAGATCTCCAATTTATGCCTATATTTTATCATAAGATTATTAGTCACGAGAGGGTAGAACATGGGCTGCCCTGATACCGCTCTATCACCAAGGTGTTTCCAGGATACGGTGTGCTCGCGTCGTTCTCGCATGATGCATGCATGGTCGCCATTGGGGGTGCTTTCGTCTGAGCTCCACGATGTGTTCTCTCACGGTATATTTCCAACGGCCCTATTGCCAGCTCGGTTCAAGGTGGGTAGCCCCTCATTCACCTCGCTCTGCGTGGCTCCCCCAGGGCAGTCTCCGGTCTAGCGCTCATCGATGCGATCATGTTAAGCGTCCATTCCTCGTGGGGAGCGAACTGGATGGTGGTCTAGCTTCGGGACTTTGTAGACTTTAGAGTTGGCGGAGTCCACCATGCTCTACGCAGTTGGGGTTTTGTCATCCAAGGTCGGCGTGTTTGATTGGATGTTGCTACATGAAAAGACAAGGACGCGCCTTAGCCACATTGCTTTGTTTTATGCTCAAGACTGTCCGCTCGTCCCCGGTGTGCATAAAGACGTGGGGCATCGTTTTCTGTGCTGCCCACGCTCGCCCCACGTCTTATACATAACTGCCTTATACAACATCGTCTACGACAACGCCGCTGGGACCACCGGAAATGAGGCTCAGTTGGGGAACACCGGATGCGCTGGCGAGGTCCTCGTCAACGTTCTTCAAGCAGAGGGGGTAGAGATCGTCGGATTGCAACAACCACAGCCATGCACGGTCTGGACGAGACGCTGCGGCTGGAGGAGACCGAAAAGGGGATTGAGAAAGAGAGAACCATGCCATGCGGAAGCGCGTACACCTCCTCGGGTTGTGGATGACGACATGGTAAGATGTGGCTGACGGGACGGCGGTCCCTGCCACAAGAAGGGGGGAGGGGGGTTGACAATGCGGCGCTTTGTGCGCGGCGGGCCTGGAGATGGGAGGTGCAAGAGGGCAGGGAAGGAGGTGGGTGAGCTGCAAGATTCAATCGACGGCGGCGCACACTGCAAGCGACAGAGAGTAAACGTGAGCCACAGGAAGATATGCAGGTCGTGCGGAAGGAGGAAGTGTGAGCCGTTACCACACCGGCGTTGATGTCCTAACTTAGTAACAGTGGCCTGTAATTCCCAGGGTCAAGCCGGTACAAATACTAGCACTACTAGCATATTAATTTAACTAGTTGAATTCCCGTGAGTTTCCACGGGCCATCAACGTTCTTTCCCATTGTGCATACAAATATTATGCACAACCAATATTCAAATGCTTCCACGCATTGAACCAAGGAAAAGATCATGCGTGCCACATAAGAACAGGAAAGCAAATTGGCATTTGATCAAATTGATTTAGGGTGTAAATTCTTTGCTTATGCTCTCTTGGTCAAATACAAGTTTATTTTTCTAGTTCATCCGCTAGAGGTTGTCAGGCGAGATTCACTTCAAAGTTTCTAATATACACTTTGCCAGTATGCATTAGGGAGAAGTCTAATCTTTTCAAAGGTAAACATAACAACTTTCCAAATTGAGAGAAGTCTACCCTAGCACAAATTGCTACAACCTTTTCATTGCTAGCTAATAGGCTAACACCGTGAAGTCAAAGGAAACAGAAGATAATAAGGCGAACCTACGAAATCCTGAGACCTCTCATACAATTTCTACTGAATGTTAGTTTTGTGAAGCACATCAACATCATGGTGTAGGAAGCGGCTCCATTTTATTTTTGACTAAAGTGCATAATTGAGAAAACTAGGAAAAAAAACATCACGGCGCTTTGTGCGCGGAGGGCCTGGAGATGGGAGGTGCAAGAGGGAAGGGAAGGAGGTGGGTGAGCTGCAAGATTCAAGCGACGGCGGCGCACACTGCAAGCGACATAGAGGAAACGTGATCCACGGAAAGATATCCAGGTCGTGCGGAAGGAGGAAGCGTGAGCCGTTACCACACCGTCGTTGATGTCCTAACTTAGTAACAGTGGCTTGTAATTCGCAGGGTCAAGACGGTACAAATACTAGCAGTACTAGCGTATCAATTTAACTAGTTGAATTCCCGTGCGTTGCCACGGGTCATCAACATTCTTTCCCATTGTGCAAATATTATGCACAACCAATATTCAAATACTTCGCCGCATTGAACCAAGGAAAAGATCATGCGTGCCACATAAGAACAGGAAAGCAAAGTGGCATTTGATCATATTGATTTAGGGTGTAAATTCTTTTATTATGCTCCCTTGGTCAAATACAATTTTATTTTTCTAGTTCATCCGCTAGAGGTTGTCAGGCGAGATTCACTTCAAAGTTTCTAATATACACTTTGCCAGTATGCATTAGGGTGTATATCCTGAAAGGTAAACATAACAACTTTCCAAACTGAGAGAAGTCTAACCTGGTACATATTGCTACAACCTTTTATTTGCTAGCTAATAGGCTAACAACGTGAAGTCAAAGAAAACAGAAGATAATAAGGCGAACCTACGAAATCCTGAGACCTCTCATACAATTTCTACTGAATGTTGGTTTTGTGAAGCACATCAACATCACGGTGTAGGAAGCGGCTCCATTTTATTTTTGACTAAAGTGAATAATTGAGAAAACTAGAAAAAAAAACTTCACGGCGCTTTGTGCGCGGAAGGCCTGGAGATGGGAGGTGCAAGAGGGCAGGGAAGGAGGTGGGTGAGCTGCAAGATTCAAGCAACGACGGCGCACACTGCAAGCGACAGTGAGGAAACGTGAGCCACAGGAAGATATACAGGTAGTGCGGAAGGAGGAATCATGAGCCGTTACCACACCGGCGTTGATGTCCTAACTTAGTAACAGTGGCTTGTAATTCGCAAGGTCAAGCCGGTCCAAATACTAGCACTACTAGCGTATTAATTTAACTAGTTGAATTCCCGTGCGTTGCCACGGGCCATCAACATTCTTCTCCATTGTGCATACAAATATTATGCACAACCAATATTCAAATACTTCGACGCATTGAACCAAGGAAAAGATCATGCGTGCCACATAAGAACAGGAAAGCGAAGTGGCATTTGATCATATTGATTTAGGGTGTAAATTCTTTTCTTATGCTCCCTTGGTCAAATACAAGTTTATTTTTCTAGTTCATCCGCTAGAGGTTGTCAGGCGAGATTCACTTCAAAGTTTCTAATATACACTTTTCCAGTATGCATTAGGGTGTATATCCTGAAAGGTAAACATAACAACTTTCCAAACTGGGAGAAGTCTAACCTGGCACATATTGCTACAACCTTTTCATTGCTACCTAATAGGCTAACAGCGTGAAGTCAAAGAAAACAGAACATAATAAGGCGAACCTACGAAATCCTGAGACCTCTCATACAATTTCTACTGAAAGTTCGTTTTGTGAAGCACATCAACATCACGGTGTAGGAAGCGGCTCCATTTTATTTTTGACTAAAGTGAATAATTGAGAAAACTAGGAAAAAAAACTTCACGGCGCTTTGTTCGCGGAAGGCCTGGAGATGGGAGGTGCAAGAGGGCAGGGAAGGAGGTGGGTGAGCAGCAAGATTCAAGCAACGACGGCGCACACTGCAAGCGACAGAGAGGAAACGTGAGCCACAGGAAGATATACATGTAGTGCGGAAGGAGGAATCGTGAGCCGTTACCACACCGGCGTTGATGTCCTAACTTAGTAACAGTGGCTTGTAATTTGCAGGGTCAAGCCAGTACAAATACTAGCACTACTAGCGTATTAATTTAACTAGTTGAATTCCCGTGCGTTGCCACGGGCCATCAACATTCTTCCCCATTGTGCATACAAATATTATGCACAACCAATATTCAAATAATTCGACGCATTGAACCAAGGAAAAGTTCATGCGTGCCACATAAGAACAGGAAAGCAAAGTGGCATTTGATCATATTGATTTAGGGTGTAAATTCTTTTCTTATGCTCCCTTGGTCAAATACAAGTTTATTTTTCTAGTTCATCCGCTAGAGGTTGTCAGGCGAGATTCACTTCAATGTTTGTAATATACACTTTGCCAATATGCATTAGGGTGTTTATCCTGAAAGTTAAACATAACAACTTTCCAAACTGAGAGAAGTCTAACCTGGCACAGATTGCTACAACCTTTTCATTGCTAGCTAATAGGCTAACACCGTGAAGTTAAAGAAAAAAGAAGATAATAAGGCGAACCTACGAAATCCTGAGACCTCTCATACAATTTCTACTGAATGTTGGTTTTGTGAAGCACATCAACATCACGGTGTAGGAAGCTGCTCCATTTTATTTTTGACTAAAGTGAATAATTGAGAAAACTAGGAAAAAACTTCAAGGCGCTATGTTCGCGGAAGGCCTGGAGATGGGAGGTGCAAGAGGGCAGGGAAGGAGGTGGGTGAGCTGCAAGATTCAAGCAACGACGGCGCACACTGCAAGCGACAGAGAGGAAACGTGAGCCACAGGAAGATATACAGGTAGTGCGGAAGGAGGAATCGTGAGCCGTTACCACACCGGCGTTGATGTCCTAACTTAGTAACAGTGGCTTGTAATTTGCAGGGTCAAGCCAGTACAAATACTAGCACTAGTAGCGTATTAATTTAACTAGTTGAATTCCCATGCGTTGCCACGGGCCATCAACATTCTTCCCCATTGTGCATACAAATATTATGCACAACTAATATTCAAATACTTCGACGCATTGAACCAAGGAAAAGATCATGCGTGCCACATAAGAACATGAAAGCAAAGTGGCATTTGATCATATTGATTTAGGGTGTAAATTCTTTTCTTATGCTCCCTTGGTCAAATACAAGTTTATTTTTCTAGTTCATCCGCTAGAGGTTGTCAGGCGAGATTCACAGTTTCTAATATACACTTTGCCAGTATGCATTAGGGTGTATATCCTGAAAGGTAAACATAACAACTTTCCAAACTGAGAGAAGTCTAACCTGGCACAGATTGCTACAACCTTTTCATTGCTAGCTAATAGGCTAACACCGTGAAGTCAAAGAAAACAGAAGATAATAAGGCGAACCTACGAAATCCTGAGACCTCTCATACGATTTCTACTGAATGTTGGTTTTGTGAAGCACATCAACATCACGGTGCAGGAAGCGGCTCCATTTTATTTTTGACTAAAGTGAATAATTGAGAAAACTAGGAAAAAAAAACTTCACGGCTCTTTGTGCGCGGAGGGCCTGGAGATAGGAGGTGCCAGAGGGCAGGGAAGGAGGTGGGTGAGCTGCAAGATTCAAGCAACGGCGGCTCACACTGTAAGCGTTAGAGTGGAAACGTGAGCCACAGGAAGATATGAAGGGCGTGCGGAAGGAGGAAGCGTGAGCCGTTACCACACAGGCGTTGATGTCCTAACTTAGTGACAGTGGCTTGCAATTCGCAGGGTCAAGCCGGTACAAATACTAGCACTACTAGCGTATTAATTTAACTAGTTGAATTCCCGTGCGTTACCACGGGCCATTAACATTCTTTCCCATTGTGCATACAAATATTATGCACAACCAATATTCAAATACTTCAACGCATTGAACCAAGGAAAAGATCATGTGTGCCACATGAGAACATGAAAGCAAAGTGGCATTTGATCATATTGATTTAGGGTGTAAATTATTTGCTTATGCTCCCTTGGTCAAATACAAGTTTATTTTCTAGTTCATCCGCCAGAGGTTGTCAGGCGAGATTCACTTCAATGTTTCTAATATACACTTTGCCAATATGCATTAGGGTGTATATCCTGAAAGGTAATCATAACAACTTTCCAAACTGAGAGAAGTCTAACCTGGCACAAATTGCTACAACCTTTTCATTGCTAGCTAATAGGCTAACACCATGAAGTCAAAGAAAACAGAAGATAATAAGGCGAATCTACGAAATCCTAAGACCTCTCATACAATTTCTACTGAATGTTGGTTTTGTGAAGCACATCAACATCATGGTGTAGGAAGCGGCTCCATTTTATTTTTGACTAAAGTGCATAATTGAGAAAACTAGGAAAAAAAAACTTCACTAAATCGCAAAATTGAACAAATACCAAAAATATGGGATGTAGACGAAAACAAAGATGATAAAAAGATTGTAAACAATGAAGGATGGATAAAATAGTTTTATGAATAAATTTTACTTTTGACTCTGAACAAAGATTGCAAACGACATATCATGCTCTCGTGGCTGAAAAGAATGTAACTTAATAGATTACGTTATATCTGACCCCGCGTTCTACATTGCAGCTTATTGGTGCACATATCTTAGCTCAACACCCAAAAGAACAAATAGTCATTACATATTTAACAAAAATTAAAAAACCCTTCTCCTATCAATTCAAGCGGAAAAGATCTAAAAATTCCATTGCTTCTGTTGCTTCTTCCGATGACGAATTACAAAGAATGGTCAGACTGTATGATAGACTATTTGAAATGAATGGGACATTATAAGGAAAAAAACCACGAAGAATGTTCAGCTGTGACTTCTTCATTTCCTGTTCATCTCTGCAGAAAACGTGGCTGTTATAATCTGGCCATTTTCCCATAATGCGTGCATGAATGGTTCAACCTGTACATTTTTGCGAACTTATCAGCAAAAACAAGCATCCTAAACCGGTTTACATGGCTAACAGTGAACAGTTGAGAACGTGGGATTTTGTGAATAAAGAACTTTTAGTTGAAACACCTGATTCCCATGTCAAGCCACAGGAAAGTGAATGAAACATTTTGAATCAAAACACCGTTTCCTAAGCTTCTTGTCCCACAACAGATTTTTTTTTCCGTAGATTGTTTCATTGTCAGTCGCAACCTAGCCTTCAAGCAACATAAATATGACACCTTTTGCAGCAATTATTTTTCAGTCGATTAATTAGATAAACATACTTATGACCACGAGTTGCGATGGTAATTATATATGCGCCTCAAGAGTGTGCGATAGGGTGGAGCGGAACTTGGGATGCAGCCAGCGTTGAAGTCGTGTTCCGAGAGCCTGATCAGCGTAATGGATCCCTACATTAGACACACATGAACATTATTTGAAATGAAAAAAAAAGATAATCCAGATAATATGTCTAAACCTATATTTCTGGACGTATGCACAAGCACAAAACCACCTATGAAAGTTACCATATCATGATAATGTATGGCTCCATGTTTGGACCCTTTCATTGGAAGTTATCACTCAGAGGAGAAATAGCTGTTATAAACAAAGCAAGGAGTAAGGTATGCACTGGATAGCCAAGACTGAAAAATTAAAGATGGTATGTATTTAAATAGTGCATGACACCTTACAGGCTTAATCATTGTTATTTCAGTCATATGCACGACCAAGAAATTACATGTATAAATGAAGATATAAGGCAGGCAACATGGAAAGGTTGAGATACCTAGGCAACACCTTAGGTGCATGAATTCCATATGGCCCCGGTGCAACTCAAACCAGGGGCGACGGGAAGGAACATTCGGCCAACATCAACGCCCTTTCATCCACATCAACGCCCTCAACCATCTCTCCCCCTTCCTCCTTGCTCGCCACCATCTAGAGGACCCTACCTCCGCCTCCATGTACTGGTGGACAACAAGCTTAGTGAACTGTCGCACGTTGCTGCGGCCGTTCCGCCATGGACTTCCAATTGTCCGGTCTCTCTCCCGTGGTCATCATCTCCGACTAAATGTTGTGATGACCTGTGGATTTTGGACAAAGAATATTGGAATACTATATGCATTTACATGAATTCTTGTTATCCATTTCGACTATTGTTGTACACATACAAATATTTGTGTAGTTACAGAAAGGAGTATGTGCGTTCGTAATGCTCTTCTGTCTTGAAAGAAAAACATGTCGGGAATGAGTGTCACTATGTGATTGAAAATTATAGTTAAAAAAATGACACCTAATAGGGGCATAATAAGGTCAACGCTATCAAGAACTATGGAGAACTATTTGCTGGTACCTTGAGGCAGAGGAAGATCAAGTAGACACGAATAGCCGCTAAGACGAGAAGATTTTAAAGAAGAATTCATGGCCGAGCTTCTCAATCTGTTGTGGTAATCCCTGAGATGATTTAACCAGAGATTTTTTCCGCTGAGTTGAAAGGGTTGCAAGAGCAGTTGTAAATGTGAGGTTAGAGAACAATACAGATCCAGGTAAAATTTTGTTGCAAATGAATCACAACAAAAACTATATTTTAGTCAATTTTACGTGCAATACTTTGAAAAAACAGTTGATATGATTTGTTGAAATAGCATAATTATTTTGTATATGGCGGTCAGAAATTTTGTTGCAACACTCAATTTTGGATGCAAATATGTCTTTTCGTTGATATACAACACTGTGATCAAAATATTACATAATTTAGCCACATTATTTGTAGATTCAAAATGATATTTTTGTATTCCGAAATATTTTAAACAAATTCCAAGAGTCTACTTTTCTTGATGGAATATTGCGACGATTTGTTTGTTATATGTATATTCTTTTGCTCTGCGGATGAGTTTTCTCATACAATACTAACATCTTGTGCTGACCTAATATATGTGGTTTTGAATTTCAAAACAAAAAAAAAAACATCGTGTGGTCACAACACATTTTTTTTGCCTGGGTTCCACCCACGTGAGTAGGTTGAGTAGGTCATGCATGCAATTCCTATTCGTGTGTAAGAAGCAACCTGCTGGAGCGCTGAAATCGATAGGACATGAAGTAGCCAGGAATGTGGACATCGATGCGACTGCACATCCCGCAGTGTTTGGTTTCCGTCCGATGGTAAATCGTAGGGCGTTGGATCGACCAATCCGCGCGCGGGATCAGTGGAGTCGACCAAAACGTAGCGCGGGCCAAAAAATATCTACACCCTCGGTCCCAAGTTAGTTGTCGTGAATTTATGAAAACAAGCATACTGGCCCTCAAAAATGCGAGAGCATCATCTTTACTGTGCAAAAACTATTTAATGCTTTTCTTTATATTGGACAAAAATACTACTAATGGATAGAGACTAAGGCTCTGTTTGGCGTCAAAGTATTTTGATAATACTTAGGTCTCTAAAATACTGAGTTATTCAATACTTCAAGGTGTTTGGGTCGAGCAAATACTCTATCTAAACATTGATATTGCGGTATTCTTTGGCCATGCACAACAATTGGAATTTAAATATAGGTGTTTTAGAAAAATAGAAGCTCTCAAAAGGGTCCTAAAGTTAATTTTTTGAGGAAATATGTTACAATTTACTATGAAGATGCTATCCAACCGGAAATTGCACGTATTCCCATGTGATTTCATTGGCGGCCTAAAGTAGACTCATCCCACTTTAAAGTCATTCCAAACATTTTGTACTAAAATCAACACATTAAATTAGTTAGATCACTACTAGATATCCCCGAATAGCCAAGGGGTAACTTACCGTCGGTCATTTATGTTCACCGTCGGTTACACATATATCCGACGGTGCACCGTCGGATATCTCCCGTCGGTGATGCTCGGTGGGCCATTGCTTGAATGGCCGACGGTACTATCGGATATTATGATGACCTACGGTACAAAGCTATGGGATATGTCTTGGTGAAGGACGCCTCGTCATGTTATGCCGGTGATTATAGCCGACTGTTCACCATCGGTCATGTATTTACTGACAGTTTTTTCTACCGTCGGCATTCACAACGGTCGCCGGTCTATCTGTACCGTCAAAGATTATTATAGCCTACAGGGCTAATGACACTGTCATTTAACATAATAACCGACGGGCCAAAGAACCCGACGGTATCTCACGCCTTCGGGCATGATTATTGACGAGTGGGCCATAAAACCATTGATTTTTTTGTTGCCGAGGGATTTTGGTCTCAGCCATATAGATTACACGTGGTTTTCTAATATAGTTAAAACTGAAACAAATGGTTGCACAAGGCGCACAAATCTCACCATCAGAAGATTATTTTACAACTATGTGCATTTCAATACATTTGGTAGAAATGACAGAACATGAATTATATCAATCACAATCTGATAATGTATTACAAACCTAACAAGAGTCGCATCCAACTCATATTAATCAGTAACGAACCATTGGAAGAGAAAAATGTATTGTTCTAAATATTTTGCATAAGACAACTGGTCCAAAAACATCAAGCACAAATTCTAGCTTGAGAAGTTCGCTTCGTTGAATGACTTGAAGACTGTTCTATTATCATGCTCATCACCGGAGATACGTCCCCATCCAGCATTGCATCACACTCCCTACAATATTTACCGAAATATTAGTAAGAAAGATGGAAATGAGAATCATAAGGGAAACACATAAAAACAACCCGAATAAGATGGCAATTAACTCCTATAGTAGAAAAAATGGAGTTTGGTTTGAGCATCGGAAACAAAATAAAAATGGAGTGAAAAGTGTCAACCATAAAAGTAACTGCTATAATAAATCTAGTCTAACAAGACAGTTGTGTGTCTACCATCCAGAACCTTTACATCTAATATTGATGTGAACCAAAGAGAAGTAGCTAGTATATGATCAAGTTACACCCATAGATTAGATCATGGGATATCTACATGCGTTGCTGCACCAATAGAATTTCTTTTTTCTTGCGAACTGTACCAATAGGATTGCAATCAGAAAAGTTATGAAGTACAGTCACAACACACGAGGGAAAAATACTCGGACAGGGAAAAGGGGACGGCCAGAGAGAGATAGAGAGGATCAGAGATGGATACCTTGGCCACACGCGCTAAGTGTTATTTGATCCTTCGTTGCAGTGGAATTCATATCAGTGGATTTTCGGTCAGGGTAAAATCCTAACGACCTCACAATCCTGAAGGCAACCAACGTGTAACAATTTCCGTGGGCACTATTTATAGATTTGAACCTTAAAATATGGATCAGCACACAATCGTCCAGAAGGTACATGAAGGCAGGTTGGTTGCCGACCGACAGACATGCATGCTCCAGGGGCGTCTTCTTGTCTATACCGCAGATGCACAACACATGAGCAGAAGAGTTGATGCAGTCAGCCATCGATCCATAATAAGGATAATTTACTGATGTTGTGGATCAAAGGGGTCGAAGAGATTGATTACTTGGGGACATGTCCCACATGTTACGTCCAGCTCCAGCATCGACAAGGTAGCGGCAGGCGGCGAGCGTCGACAGGGTAGCGGTAGCGTCGAAAGCGTTCATGCCACAGTAGCTGGTGGAGGCCACGATGGCGTCGACCGCTCCGCCCGGTTCGTGTCCATGCTCCTTGATCCCTTGATCTCTGCATGTAGGCATTAACCGCACGATTCGACGCCCCGCACGGACGCAACAAATCGAATCAGCCCTTAACAAAGCAACGAAAAAATGGAACCCTTTTGCGCATCGCGCGCGGTTGAGAGATGAGAGAAGATTTAGATTGACCTTGAGCTGGCGGAGGGTGAAGCGAGAGATCTGCTCGCTTCTGCTCTTCCTTCGGGGGCGGCTACCTAGGGTTTCTCCTCTAACTCTGGTGCAAGGGGAGGGGAGGGAGGGAAAGGAGGAGACGGCAGACTTTACTGAACTAATAGAGGCGTGGCCGCGTGGGTGGTCTCGTAGTGGGAATATTTTGGCCTTCGCACGAAAAAATCAAAATTGCCCACTGCACAATGCTTTGATTAGGATAAATAATCGTGGAATAAGGTCTTAATTCTCGTGTAGAAAAATGGGTCAACTTAAAAAATAGAACTTTATGTTTCCTATAACCGAAAATCAACTTTTTTCTCGAAACAGGATTTCGTCCCACTTTATAAATAAATCAAACGCGCACAACAGTCGTGATGCCCAAAACGTGCTGCCCCGAACGCTGCCAACTGACCTAGCAAATTAAGCTGGGCTTAACTTGCATGTGAGTATCGTGATGGAGCGAGATACGTGCAGCAAAATTTGTACGGGCTTGGACGAAGCCAGACTTGTAACCATTGACTTGTAACCATTGGTATACGTATGCTCCAAGTTGATCGATCTTATCTTGTAGACTTGTAACCAGCTGGCTATATAAGCTGGCCACAAGGAAGGCGGAGAAAAATGGAGGCCGCCACAAGAACACTCGTACAACAACAGAGTCAGCTTGAGACCCTATAGCAGAGGCAATCTCTAGATTGCATCTGGAGAAGAAGAGCCATCTCGTACACACAGGCGAGACTTGCCGAGAGCTTGTGCGTACGTACATGAGCTCCCGCGGGTTGCGGGAATGCCTCTCTCTCTTTATTTTGCCATACACATGAATTAGAACATGAACAGCGCAAGAATCTGAAACGTTTTGCTCAGTGGGTTTTAATTACGGAGGCTGCTCAGCTTCGGCTGCTGCCTGTCTGCCTTCCCGACTCGTTTCATCATCTCTCGCGTGGCATGTTCGGCTCCTGCTCTGTGCCTATAAAACAAGAGGTCGCTGCTCTGGAGAGATACGCACAACAGATCCACACCTCTGCCTCATATTTTGAGCACTGCGCCACCGATCAGGACATCTCCATCCAGTGCCGCTGCGTGCACCGCGGGACGGGACAGTAGGCTTCCGGAACCGCGTCTCTTCGGATCCTGTACGGGAGAAGGGCGATAAGATTTTTGGGGAGCGCTGCGGCGCAACTATTGGCATCATCGTCATCACGGACGCCGGCGACTACTTCCCGAACGACGACTTCTTCCACGTTGACAACCTCTTCGGCGACAAGTCTGACGCGCCCAACGTCAACGGTTCTTCGTCTGCACCGTATGTGTTCATGTTTTTGCTTCATGTCTCAATACATGTTCTTCTAGTACCGATCTATTTGAACCTGTCTATGTCGCGTTTTCATGCAAATCATTTGAATAGTTTATTTCCAGTTGTTCTAGCCATATGTTGTTTATCTTTTCTATGGAATAAATCATTTGGAAAATTGCTCATATATTCAACATTTGCATCTAGCTAGCACGGTCATGGCTACCCTGCCCGAGCTGCCGACTTCTACCTCTATGACGATGATGGTGTCGGGCTGCTAGCGTGCTAGCCCGGCACGATCTCCGCCTCCGCAAGGACGCCGTCGTCTCTGCGATGAGGTCATCGCGGCTGCGGGCGTGTATCTGCTGCTGTTCTCACCATGACGGGCTGCCGGTGAGCAGCCTGACATGATCTATATCTTCACGATGGCGTCGTTGTGGTTGCGGCCTGTTACCCAGCGCTGTCACCACCTTCATCAATGCACTGCGTCCTTGGGGACGCCGGCGTGCGGCCCGGTGCTTCTCCATCTCCACGTGGACGTCAGGCTGCCGGTGAGTGGCCCGGGGCTTCTACACCTCCGCGGCGGCGGCATCGCAGCGTCCTGACTAGGGCTGTCCCGTGCACGGCATGGTCGGGGATGTCGCAGATCGCCGGCGGGTAGCCGTGGCTGTACTCACCGGAACGACGACATCGGGCTGCCGGTGAACAAACCTGGCGGCATCTCTACTCCCGTGGCGGTGGAGTGGTTGCTAGCGTGTAGCCCAGGGCCGTCGCCGTCTCCATGTCTTTGGTGACCGCCGTCATAAACATGGTGTCATCTCATCCTCTGCGATGAACTCCTCGCGGCTGCCGGTCGTGTTTACCATGATGACAAGGTCGGGCTGCCGTTTGGCGGCCTAATGAGGTCAATAAGCATGAGTGATCAAATGAAATAAAGCAGCTTGAGCGCACCGGCCATCGCCATCTCCATCCATGCGTAGCGTCTTTTCGGGGCGCCGGCCTGCAGCCCGGTGCTTCTCCATCTCCACGGCAACGTCATCTAGTTGCTAGCTGATGGCTCGATATGACGGCGCCGGGGCTGACAAGACGCAGCGTAGTCGTCGATCCCCAACTCCACGACTCATCACCAGTCCGATCTCGTTTTTCCTATCTTTTGCTTTGAGGCTAAGACGCCGCTGTGGCTGTAGATAGTCATGCGCATCACATAGTTGCGCTGCTACTGGCCACACACATGCACGGCTGTGGCGTATCTTGTACGCCCGCCAACACACGGTCTCCATTAGCCGGTCGCACTGTCGTCCACAATCGACGCCACCTGGCTCTCAGGATGTACATGGACATGGACGTCCGCCTGGCCGCTTGGTCCGTGCCGCTCCAAAAGACCAAACGGCTAAACGGATGGGCCGTCCATATTAGGCGGGTCAGGTGGACAACGTCAGGCGGGTCAGGTGGTCCGTGATGCTCCGCTAAGCCGCTACCGTCCGCATCCGCAAGTACTGCAATCTTGCAGCCTAGCTGCCGGCGCTCTCTTTGCCCAAATCAGATCTTGAGTAGGAAGAAAACGGCCACGCCCCAGCTCGCCGCCGCCGTCGGCCGGAGCCGTGCTTGTCTACGCCTAGCTCCTAGCTCGGGGCTGTCTCTACTCTGCTGGTCGTCGCCTGCAATCGCTCGTCTCCGGCTAGATCAGCTTTCGAGTAGGAAGAAAAGGGCCGCCCAGATCGCTCGTCCACTCGCAGCTTGTCGCCGCCGTCGAACCAGAGCCGCCCTTTGTCTCTCCCAGCTTCCAGTTCAGGACCTTCTGCACCCTGCTGCTCGTAGACTCCCAGACCCTTCCCATCGGGACCTGGTCAACTCGGCTCCGTTGCGAGCATGAATGGTCCAAATATCCAGTCACTACGGGAGAGGAGAACTTTTCCGTGTGTCCTGCTCTTTACCGTGTGCTGGATGTCGGGCACACGGCAAAGAATAGCACACGGTTAAGACTATGAAAAACACACGGGAAAGAAAAGAGCACGGCAAAAATTACCGAATGCGCACGGCAAAGATAGCCACACGGCAAAGAAAATGGAGCCAAATGGAATAGCGAGCGGGTCAGTCACGGCCGTGCTCTGTGTGCACTGATTGGTTGGAGCAGGTTTCACGCGGATAACTATCCGATGGCTCGGATGATTTCTGAAGAAACACACAATCCGTGGCTCTTCTTGCATGTCTCTCTCATTGGTCCTTGCTTGGAGACATAAAAATGACACAAGCAGCTCGCGTCATGTGCTTGGCCCTCTGGTTATCCCCGCGCGCACATCTCCTCTCTGCTCCATTGCTCCATTCATGGCCGCGAGCTCCTTTTGTCCTCCCACCGGCGACGACCTCCATCACTCCTCCATGGCCGGTGACCTCCTCCACTCCTCCTCCCGCCGGCGACTACCTCGGTGTTCGCAGCGACCAGCTCTCCCTTTCCGGCTGCGCGGCCTCGCCACCGTCCTGGCGCCCTCGCCGGCCGTCTCCTTCCTCAGCCACCGCCATCTCGCCGTTGTCGACCTTCTCCTTCCTCGGCCACCGCCATCTCGCCGTTGTCGACCTTCTCCTTCCCCGGCCACCATCCTTGCGCCCTCGCCGTCCGCGGCGTCGTTCGAGCCGGACCGCGTCTCGGCGCCACCTCCCGCACCTCCAATCTAGACGTCATGGACAATCTCCATTGCCAAGGAGCTCGAGCAGAAGCTTGTCGTGACCGAGAACACGTTGGCGCCGCCGGCCGCCGCCCTTGTTGACCTTATCCATGGACACAACTCGTCGTCGACCTCGCAGCGAGGACACTGCCCGGAGGACAGTGGATCCCACCCAGCAGCGTTGCCGTGTGCCCGACATAAGCCACACGGCAAAGAGAACGATACCGTGCAAAAGGCTGCCGTGTGTGCTTTGCTGTGTGCGACACACGGTAAAGACGTTACCGTGTGTTTTTAGGCCTTTGTTGTGTGTTTTCGGCACACGGTAAAGAAGCGCTCTCCCATAGTGAATAGAGGATATTGCACAAGAGCTTATCCGATTCAACTAGTACAAAGATGCATGAAGCCAAAGGATACAGGGATGTAGCGGACGGACAGCGGTGTCAGCTGGACACAACGGCCAAACAAATAAGCGGAGGCGGACTCCGCTAACAATATAATTAAACCAACGGACGAAGCCGAATGAGATGGACAGTCCATGGACATGTCCGCCCCCAACCTGACCCGGCTCCTTGCCTTCTGCGTCGTCGGCGGTATGCATCATATGTAGCAAAGGACATATGTTCAGGCCATGGGCGCGTTAGGGTGGGAACTGGTAGCGGATAATCCGAATTATCCGACATTCGTATTCGAGAAATTAAAAATGAATGTGGTAAATATCAGAATCCGAACAACAAAGAAATGGAAATGGTGAATATCCGTATTCGTTTTTCCAAATAGAAAACAAATGTGGTATTGAATTTTGAACAAAATATGGATATGGAAATGGATATATCCGTATCTGAATAAAATTATGTTAGCCAATTTTGGCATACCTAGTATGATATGATGATTAACCAACCTAAAAGAGTATGAAAGTGGGTAAATGTGTTTTTCCATGATTGAACTTTAAACCATCGTGTATTATACATCCATACTTATCATTATACCGTTTAATAGTTGACTCGATATAAGACATAACTGTATTATTTCCTTATATTGGTATCTGTTCCGAATTTAGAAAACATACGATCCACATTCGTATTCGAGTAACATCTGCTCCGCATTCGTATCCGACAATATCCGTATCCGTATTCGCATTCGTTTTAAAAATATGGAAAAGGATGTGGGAAGGGCACTATACGATCCACATCCGATCTGTTTCCACAACTAGGCGCGTACACCCGACGCTTGCTATGTGCACCAGCATGCACGTCGGTGCAAGTCATGTGAGCATACCTCCTATGGGTGTTCTCCAAAGTGCTGTACGTGTATGGGCTTGCATGGACGAGCCACGTTACCTAGCTGGTGCAGTGCATGTGTCTAGCATGTGCAAGTATGCAACGACATGAAGATCAACATATATGAGGCAGCGGCTTCTTGCCGTGCCGCTCGTGTACCGTTCACCCTCTCTCCGGGCGTTGCCGGTCCAATATCCTCCTACGCGCACAAGCCCGCTATCACCATGGGCGGCGCACTCGACAACATCTTCCGGATATGCACGCTCAAAGTGACGTTGTCCGTCTTTGTCCATCATCTCCAATTAAGACCACGTCTACTTCCGCGGGGTGTACCCCTCGCACTTACAACGGAGCTGCAAAGCCGTCACGACGTCCACTCCAAATATTACCATGCATGCTACCACGACTTCAATCACTTCAACGCCGCTCGAGACCACTGGCGGAACTAGGAATCAAGCTTAAGTGGGGCCAAAGATGGTAATCATCCATTAGAGGGGGCCAAATATGCTAGTTTTCACTAAAAATATTTCTAAACAGACTTATCTATCTAAAAATTAGCTTGATGCTGCATGCATAGGGGGGCCAAGGCCCCTGCTCGTCCCCCTAGTTCCGCCACTGCTCGAGACCGACGAGGCAAGACGGCGAGGCGGGCATGGCCGGAGCAAAGGCCATGCTATCTACGGCACGTGTACACGCTAGTACACGTACTTCGCCGGCGCCAACACACACCACCACCACCACCATGCATTAAGAACGCAAAGCAAAGACTGAAGACGACAACCAAGCAGCTTAATCAGAGGTGTCTCGCGGTCCTTCCGCGGGAGTAATTAACCGGGAGCTTTCCGAGACCCCGGGAACCAGGAGACCACAATCGCCTAGTCATCTTGGCTGTGCCTGCAGGCCATGGAGCGCACATGTGGAATATTTGTGTATTAGTCATTACGATTAATGATACAATGTTCCTCTCTTTTATTTTTGTGTACTTTGTATACTGGCACGCCCGCGTTTTTTACTTTTTGTAGTCCCTCGGCGTATGAGAGATACACATTGCTCTTTTCTTATCAAGAGCGTTTCATTTTGTATTTCCCGTGTCAAACAACGAGCACAATAGGGTGTTATTTATATTAAGATAAAGAAAAACTTCGGACGGAGCGAAGCGAGGCCTGTCGCCGGAGTCTTAGGGCCGAAGATATGGTACGAGTTGTTACCGAGTTGGAGTTTGATTCACCCTTGCCGACCTAGTTTGGTCAGGACTACCTTTAGTTACCTCGTGTAAGCCTTCGTTCGGGATAAACCACTCATCATAAATCGGGCACGTGTAGTAACCTCACCCGAAATAGTGAAGTATTGCTGGCCGACGTCTGTGTTTTTTCTCTTCCTTGTTGGAAGGGTATTTCACGTTAAAATTTGGTGTCCCCGTTGGTTTTGATATTGCTTACTTTATCGTTGTTCTGGTATTGCGTGTAACAAGTGTATTAGAGCACTGTTTCATATTAGGGTTTCGCGATGGCATCGATGAAGTTTCATCTACCGTTGCTGGACTACAAGACGAGGTTTTCTCCGTGGCAAATCAAGATGTGTGCAGTTCTATCGCAAACATCAGAAACTGACGAGGCGCTGGATGCGTTCGGGAATAAGGAAGCGAGCAAGTGAACTTTCGAGGAGAAGCGCAAAGATCGTAAGGGTTTGTCGTTGATTCAAGTTCATCTATCTAATGATATCTTGCAATAGGTGCTGCAGGAGAAATCCACAACAGCGTTGTGGGTCAATCTGTAATCTATCTGCATGTCAACGGATCTAACCAGCAAGATGCACGTAAAGATGAAGTTGTTCTCTCTCAAGATGCAAGATGTTGGTTCAGTGATAAATCACTTGTCGATCTTTAAGGAGACCGTGGTCGACCTAGTGCCGATGGAGGTAAAATATGAGGATGAAGATTGATCTCTTTTGTTGTTATGTTCGCTGCCTAGATCTTTTACAAATCTGTGGGATACCATACTATTAAGTCGCGATGAACTAATCCTTGCGGAAGTTTGTGAGACCCTGCAGACCAGGGAAAAGATGAAAGTTATGGTGCAGTCTAACGCATCGTCTTTAAAAAAACACGGAAAATAGCTCTATATTTGGAATTTATAATGTTGTTTGTGTTTCGTCAATATAGGCTGGCCATAAATTTCTGACAAGACAATTTGGTACTTGCCTTGGAGGCAATGAATGATGGTGATGGAGGGCACACTCTGGCTAATTGAAACGTTGCTATAGTTGTGCCTCATTCAATCCTTCTTAACGCAATGGGGAAACAACGTTTAGAATAGTAAAGATTATTTACTTTGTGACAATACTTACGATGTTTGTTGCAACTTTACCATCTAAGGCTCATCTAGTTATTTCGTCATTGTTTTGGAGTATCTTAGATATAATATATGAACATACTCAAAACGAAAAATTATGACATATAACTCCGTACGGCAGCAAATGAGACGTGGGTGTAGCTACACCCGGTAGTAGAAACCATTTTACCTATATATATATATATATATATATATATATATATATATATTTTTCTTTTTCCAAAATGGGTAGAAAATCTATCCTTTGAATACATAGATACAGACCGCTTTTATTTAAAAGTAACATTCACACGCAACAAAAGGGTTCCGCAACGTGACATATCACGGATGATATAGTATCGAAACAAGAATCGACCATTAAAACAGGGCAAAAAAAATCGACTAAACAACTTGTAGATGATTAGCATGGCGCGAGGCATCCCAGCTGAAAGTATCCCGAGCGACCATCATCAGCCATGTATACCCTATATTAAATGGATTCCGATGATCCTGCGGGAGAAGGTAAGCTCGTGACACAATCTAATGTGTAGCCATGTGAAAGACCTGAATGAATATCTCCGATCTGCCACACCTGCTCTATTAGTGTGGCATCAGCTCACCGGAACACTTTGCAAAGTAAAAACACGTTATCTTTTCACTAGTTATGTTGAAAATTATCACCCACTTCTCTAGCACCTCCACAAATTTTAATTTCAGTATTGTTCCAATAACCTCGAGAGTTGAATATTTGAGTCCGCTATGTACTAATTAATTTAGGAAACACTACAAATATGGGAAAATGCGTGTAGGTGTGAAATCAAAATCATACTATGTGAGGAAGACTGAACATAATTAAACTAGTCAAATCATGTGCGATGTTTCATCTCGATGGAACAAGAAGATTGTTGAATTTCCGGTCTCACTGAGCCGGCTTAGGCCAAGGCTCCATCTAGCTCAACAGCTGGCAGCACAAGCTAGTTGGCTCAACCGCACAGAGAGCTAGCCATTGGAGGTCCTATTTAGCAACCCAGCAACTCTTGGCGGCACAGCATTTTCGTCTATGTTGCCTCCTATGTAGTATTGCATGGGTTCCGGTCCGATCCAGCGGGGACTGGCTCGAAACGGCCAGCTTCCCTCAGTTCATTCCTGATCTTAGTCGAGCCGTACTCCAACGGAGCAATGCGTATTTCAGGACGAACCAAAAAATTTTAGGCCGCCATGCACGTTCTAGTGTTGTAACGGGGTTCGTCGGTTCCTGGTTGCCTCCCAAGCCTATTTACATAGATACGAAGGATATACCAGGAGTCATGGGAGAGGAACAACATGTTGAGTATACAGTTGTTGCTTGCTACTTCCCACACAAACTAACACTAGCCCTTTGCAATATATAGTGGGAAATGACTGCTTCTCTTCCATTAATTTCATGCCAACCAATATTTCTTTAAACAAGCTATGCACGTGCTGGGCAATGCCCTGTAGCTGGTTAGTTAGAGGCAATTAGAGAACCTGTGACCTATTCATATGTGCATTGTTTTAATACTTCCACTGACAAGTGAAGCACATACGTATAAAACTATGAGATTGGATTGGTTCGGTGTATCCCTCTCGGGTTGCCTGGCTTCTCATTATATAGCCACGAAGGGCATCATAACAGATTTACAGATTGACAAGTTAAACCGTGTACGGCCTCTAACTATCTTATCTATACAACTTGGACTACAAGTTAAGTTTAAACATGTTGTACATATCTGCAACTCTTCTAACACTCCCCCTCAAACACAGCTTATCTAATTCAGATGTTGTTTGAAGTTCTCGAGTTGCTTCATACGAAGGGGTTTAGTAAAACCATCAGCCACCGTATCTCCAGAAGGAATGAACCTCACATCCAACATTTTGTTTGCAACACGCTCTCGAACAAAATGAAAGTCCACCTCGATGTGCTTGGTTCTTGCATGAAACACTGGATTAGCTGATAAATATGTTGCTCCAATGTTATCACACCACAAACATGCCACCTTGGGCTGTGGTACACCTATCTCTCTCAGAATGGACTGTACCCAAATAACTTCTGCTGTGGCATTAGCCAGAGACTTATATTCAGCTTCCTTACTAGAGCGAGAAACTGTTGGTTGCTTCCTAGCACTCCATGATATCAAATTGGGACCAAAGAAAACAGCAAACCCTCCTATAGAACGACGATCATTTGAACATCCAGCCCAGTCTGCATCTCAGCAAGGAAGATGCAGTCACAAGCAAGGAAGATGATTTGCGAATAGACATATCGAGGTGTATAGTATGTTTCAAATATCTGATAATCCTTTTCACTGCCATCCAATGCACATCAGTCGGCACATGCAAATATTGACACACCTTATTCACTGAATAGGAAATATCTGGCCGAGCCATAGTAAGGAATTGAAGTGCACCAACCACACTTCTATACTGGGTAATGTCTTCGGTTTGAAGTAGTACTCCTTCATGTGCTGAAAGTTTCTCCAAAGATGACATGGGAGCCGTGACTCCCTTACAAATACTCATGCCCACCTTCTTGAGCAAATCTACAGTATACCTCCCTTGCGAAAGACTAATACCATATGTGGACTTCTTCACTTCTATCCCCAAGAAACAATGCAAGTCCCCCAAATCTTTCAAAGCAAAGTCACCTCATAGTTGATGAAGCAATTTTTCAACGGTCAATGAAGTGGAGCTTGCCACTATAATGTCATCAATGTACACAAGAACAAACATGGCCACATCTGGTTTGGGCAAGAAAAATAAAGAGGTATCGGATTTAGAGGGAGTGAAACCAATTTGCTGAAGTTTGTACTTAACCTTGAATACCACGCTCTCGGAGCCTGTTTCAATCCATACAAGGCCTTATCAAGCTTGCAAACCAAACCTTGTCCCTTCTCAAACCAAGGTGGTTGCCTCATAAAAACCTCTTCTTCCAAAACGCCATGCAAAAACGCATTATGTACATCGAGCTGCCGAAGTGTCCATCCTCGAGAAACAGCAATAGACAACACAAGCCTAATAGTTGCCATTTTCACCACGGGACTGAAAGTGTCCTCGTAGTCAATCCCATAACGCTGCTTGAATCCCTTTGCCACTAACCGAGCCTTGTAACGATCAATATCGCAAACATCAGAAACTGACGAGGCGCTGGATGCGTTCGGGAATAAGGAAGCGAGCAAGTGAACTTTCGAGGAGAAGCGCAAAGATCGTAAGGGTTTGTCGTTGATTCAAGTTCATCTATCTAATGATATCTTGCAATAGGTGCTGCAGGAGAAATCCACAACAGCGTTGTGGGTCAATCTGTAATCTATCTGCATGTCAACGGATCTAACCAGCAAGATGCACGTAAAGATGAAGTTGTTCTCTCTCAAGATGCAAGATGTTGGTTCAGTGATAAATCACTTGTCGATCTTTAAGGAGACCGTGGTCGACCTAGTGCCGATGGAGGTAAAATATGAGGATGAAGATTGATCTCTTTTGTTGTTATGTTCGCTGCCTAGATCTTTTACAAATCTGCGGGATACCATACTATTAAGTCGCGATGAACTAATCCTTGCGGAAGTTTGTGAGACCCTGCAGACCAGGGAAAAGATGAAAGTTATGGTGCAGTCTAACGCATCGTCTTTAAAAAAACACGGAAAATAGCTCTATATTTGGAATTTATAATGTTGTTTGTGTTTCGTCAATATAGGCTGGCCATAAATTTCTGACAAGACAATTTGGTACTTGCCTTGGAGGCAATGAATGATGGTGATGGAGGGCACACTCTGGCTAATTGAAACGTTGCTATAGTTGTGCCTCATTCAATCCTTCTTAACGCAATGGGGAAACAACGTTTAGAATAGTAAAGATTATTTACTTTGTGACAATACTTACGATGTTTGTTGCAACTTTACCATCTAAGGCTCATCTAGTTATTTCGTCATTGTTTTGGAGTATCTTAGATATAATATATGAACATACTCAAAACGAAAAATTATGACATATAACTCCGTACGGCAGCAAATGAGACGTGGGTGTAGCTACACCCGGTAGTAGAAACCATTTTACCTATATATATATATATATATATATATATATATATATATATATATATATATTTTTCTTTTTCCAAAATGGGTAGAAAATCTATCCTTTGAATACATAGATACAGACCGCTTTTATTTAAAAGTAACATTCACACGCAACAAAAGGGTTCCGCAACGTGACATATCACGGATGATATAGTATCGAAACAAGAATCGACCATTAAAACAGGGCAAAAAAAATCGACTAAACAACTTGTAGATGATTAGCATGGCGCGAGGCATCCCAGCTGAAAGTATCCCGAGCGACCATCATCAGCCATGTATACCCTATATTAAATGGATTCCGATGATCCTGCGGGAGAAGGTAAGCTCGTGACACAATCTAATGTGTAGCCATGTGAAAGACCTGAATGAATATCTCCGATCTGCCACACCTGCTCTATTAGTGTGGCATCAGCTCACCGGAACACTTTGCAAAGTAAAAACACGTTATCTTTTCACTAGTTATGTTGAAAATTATCACCCACTTCTCTAGCACCTCCACAAATTTTAATTTCAGTATTGTTCCAATAACCTCGAGAGTTGAATATTTGAGTCCGCTATGTACTAATTAATTTAGGAAACACTACAAATATGGGAAAATGCGTGTAGGTGTGAAATCAAAATCATACTATGTGAGGAAGACTGAACATAATTAAACTAGTCAAATCATGTGCGATGTTTCATCTCGATGGAACAAGAAGATTGTTGAATTTCCGGTCTCACTGAGCCGGCTTAGGCCAAGGCTCCATCTAGCTCAACAGCTGGCAGCACAAGCTAGTTGGCTCAACCGCACAGAGAGCTAGCCATTGGAGGTCCTATTTAGCAACCCAGCAACTCTTGGCGGCACAGCATTTTCGTCTATGTTGCCTCCTATGTAGTATTGCATGGGTTCCGGTCCGATCCAGCGGGGACTGGCTCGAAACGGCCAGCTTCCCTCAGTTCATTCCTGATCTTAGTCGAGCCGTACTCCAACGGAGCAATGCGTATTTCAGGACGAACCAAAAAATTTTAGGCCGCCATGCACGTTCTAGTGTTGTAACGGGGTTCGTCGGTTCCTGGTTGCCTCCCAAGCCTATTTACATAGATACGAAGGATATACCAGGAGTCATGGGAGAGGAACAACATGTTGAGTATACAGTTGTTGCTTGCTACTTCCCACACAAACTAACACTAGCCCTTTGCAATATATAGTGGGAAATGACTGCTTCTCTTCCATTAATTTCATGCCAACCAATATTTCTTTAAACAAGCTATGCACGTGCTGGGCAATGCCCTGTAGCTGGTTAGTTAGAGGCAATTAGAGAACCTGTGACCTATTCATATGTGCATTGTTTTAATACTTCCACTGACAAGTGAAGCACATACGTATAAAACTATGAGATTGGATTGGTTCGGTGTATCCCTCTCGGGTTGCCTGGCTTCTCATTATATAGCCACGAAGGGCATCATAACAGATTTACAGATTGACAAGTTAAACCGTGTACGGCCTCTAACTATCTTATCTATACAACTTGGACTACAAGTTAAGTTTAAACATGTTGTACATATCTGCAACTCTTCTAACACTCCCCCTCAAACACAGCTTATCTAATTCAGATGTTGTTTGAAGTTCTCGAGTTGCTTCATACGAAGGGGTTTAGTAAAACCATCAGCCACCGTATCTCCAGAAGGAATGAACCTCACATCCAACATTTTGTTTGCAACACGCTCTCGAACAAAATGAAAGTCCACCTCGATGTGCTTGGTTCTTGCATGAAACACTGGATTAGCTGATAAATATGTTGCTCCAATGTTATCACACCACAAACATGCCACCTTGGGCTGTGGTACACCTATCTCTCTCAGAATGGACTGTACCCAAATAACTTCTGCTGTGGCATTAGCCAGAGACTTATATTCAGCTTCCTTACTAGAGCGAGAAACTGTTGGTTGCTTCCTAGCACTCCATGATATCAAATTGGGACCAAAGAAAACAGCAAACCCTCCTATAGAACGACGATCATTTGAACATCCAGCCCAGTCTGCATCTCAGCAAGGAAGATGCAGTCACAAGCAAGGAAGATGATTTGCGAATAGACATATCGAGGTGTATAGTATGTTTCAAATATCTGATAATCCTTTTCACTGCCATCCAATGCACATCAGTCGGCACATGCAAATATTGACACACCTTATTCACTGAATAGGAAATATCTGGCCGAGCCATAGTAAGGAATTGAAGTGCACCAACCACACTTCTATACTGGGTAATGTCTTCGGTTTGAAGTAGTACTCCTTCATGTGCTGAAAGTTTCTCCAAAGATGACATGGGAGCCGTGACTCCCTTACAAATACTCATGCCCACCTTCTTGAGCAAATCTACAGTATACCTCCCTTGCGAAAGACTAATACCATATGTGGACTTCTTCACTTCTATCCCCAAGAAACAATGCAAGTCCCCCAAATCTTTCAAAGCAAAGTCACCTCATAGTTGATGAAGCAATTTTTCAACGGTCAATGAAGTGGAGCTTGCCACTATAATGTCATCAATGTACACAAGAACAAACATGGCCACATCTGGTTTGGGCAAGAAAAATAAAGAGGTATCGGATTTAGAGGGAGTGAAACCAATTTGCTGAAGTTTGTACTTAACCTTGAATACCACGCTCTCGGAGCCTGTTTCAATCCATACAAGGCCTTATCAAGCTTGCAAACCAAACCTTGTCCCTTCTCAAACCAAGGTGGTTGCCTCATAAAAACCTCTTCTTCCAAAACGCCATGCAAAAACGCATTATGTACATCGAGCTGCCGAAGTGTCCATCCTCGAGAAACAGCAATAGACAACACAAGCCTAATAGTTGCCATTTTCACCACGGGACTGAAAGTGTCCTCGTAGTCAATCCCATAACGCTGCTTGAATCCCTTTGCCACTAACCGAGCCTTGTAACGATCAATAGTGCCATCTGATTTCCTCTTTATCTTGTACACCCACTTGAAATCAATTATATTTTTGCCCTCCTTTGCTGGTACAAGATGCCATGTGTCATTTCTCACAAGAGCAAGGTACTCCTCATTCATTGCATTCTTCCAATCAGGATGCTGAAAAGCTTATGCAATATTTTCTGGTTCACCAGTCTCATAGAAATTCGCATATCGAATCATGCCTTCAAACAATTTTATTGGTTTCACAGTTCTGTTTTGCAGCCTGGTTACGGCTCGAATCGGCACAGAAAATCCCGGCTCCACAATCGGTGTGGATTCTCCTGACGCAGCCGCAGACCCGTGTGACCCTGTTGGATCCCTCTGCGCTCCGTTGTGCGATCCGCTGTGCTGGCCAGACCCGTGTGGCCCTGTCGCAGAGGGAGAATTAGCCACAGAAGATCCCTCTTCGCTGGCGCTGGCGGAGACAGATCCGCGCGTGCGCTCCGTGCTGGTCCCGCCAGGCTCATCCGCCGATGTTGCCGCATGACCTAATGGAGAGGGAGGATCGGGAACTGATCCCGATGGCGATGCTGTCGGGGATCTGGAAGTCGATCCCGAGGCGGATTAGCAGGCGAATCAGCCTCGCTGGCTGTTCCCGTGGTATTCGCTCCGTGCACCCCATCCTGTGTACTAGAAAAACTTCCAGAGGCAAAATCAGCAGAATTAGCTGGATCATTAGTCAAAAAATCATCTATTAAATCTCCCCCTTGATCAAAACGTGTAGGAGGTAGAAGATCTGTGGGTAGAAGGAGTATTTCCGCACGGGGACGTGCTCCTGCATTAAAATGCAATTCGTCAAAAGGAAAGACATTTTCGTCGAAAACTACATCTCTAGAAATATAAACTCGCCCACTGGAAATGTCAAGACATTTGTATCCTTTGTGCAAATTGCTTTAACCTAGAAAGGCACACCGTGTGGACCAGAATTCAAGCTTGCGAGAATTATATGGACGCAAATTGGGCCAACATGCACACCCGAAAATATGAAGAAAGGAGTATTCGGGTTTTATTTTAAAGAGTCGTTCTAGAGGTGTTTTAAGATGTATGACCTTACTAGGAACACGGTTTATGATGAAAGTAGCGGTGAAAAATGCCTCATCCCAAAACTTGAGGGGCATGCTTGCATGAGCTAATAGAGACAACCCTACTTCCACAATGTGACGATGTTTTCGTTCTGCTGACCCATTTTTTGGTGTGTGTGGGGACAAGACACATGATGTTCTATGCCAATTCGTTGAAAGAAAGAATTGAGCTTTTGATATTCTCCTCCCCAATCAGATTGGAGAGCAAGCATTTTCTTATCAAATAATCGTTCCACAAGATTTTGGAAGTCATGAAAACCAGCAAAAACATCAGATTTATTCTTGAGAAGATAGATCCATGTAAACTTGCTATAATCATCAACGAAACTTACATAATACTTGTTGCCTCCAACAGAAGCACAAGAAGGACCCCACACATCTGAAAAAATGAGTTCTAAGGGAGAACTAGAGACACTACTAGACTTTGGATAGGGGAGTTGATGACTCTTTCCCTTTTGACATGCATCACAAATAACATTATCTAAATTATCCTTTGAAGAAGGAAGTTTATTTTGGCTAAGAACTCGTTGAACAATTTCGAATGAGGGATGCCCTAAACGCCTATGCCACCGAGCAGTCGATGGTTTATTGACTCCAAAAGCTTATTTGGTCGAGGAAGAAAGACTCGACGAAAAAGGATAAAGGCCACCACGAGATCTACCTTGAAGAAGTGTTTTCCTCGTGCCCTGTTCCTTGACAAGAAAAACATCGGGATGAATCTCAAGATATGCATTATTATCACATGCTAACTTGTGGGCAGAAACAAGACTTCTATTTGCATGAGGAGAACAAAGGATATTTTTTAGATGAAGTTGTTTATCACAAGGGGTAGAAATAACAGCGTGACCAATATGACTGATGTCCATACCTGCTCCACTTGCAGTATGGATCTGCTCGTCGCCGTGGTACCTGTCCCGGGTGGTAAGCTTCTCTAGCACCCCGGTGACATGATCAGACGCGCCAGTGTGGAGATACCAGTTGGAATCAACTCCGTAGGCGTGTGAGGAATATCTAGATGGCTTCTCCTCGCCATTGTAATCCTTGTTAAAGCGCTTCCAACACTTGAACGCCAAATGTCCATACTTGCCGCAGACTTGACACTGCGGGCGTGGGTTTCCGTTTGCATCACCCGTTGTTGCCGCTCCCTCCGCGCCCTCCATCACCGCGTCCGCGGCCGCCACCACGACCACCACGGTAACCAGAGCGACCTCCTCCTCGGGAAGCTAGATTTGCGGAGGCAATAATGCCACCCCCGCTGCCACCTCCACCTCCTAGTGCGCCTCCACTTCCGTAGCCGAAGACACCTGCGCCAGCTCCAGAAGACCCGACGTTCTGTATATCAAGGCGAGTCTCAAAGTTCAGGAGGTGAGCATATAATTCAGAAAGAGAGACCGTATCAGATCTTGTTGTCATGGACGTGACAAGTGGATTCCACTCGGCATCAAGTCCAGCCAGGATGTATGCCGCCAGGTCGTCATCGTCCATCTTCTTCGCGGCCGACATCATTGCGTTGCCGAGGCTCCTCATCCGCGCCACGTACTCCTGGACGCGCATGTTTCCCTTCTGAGTGCTCGCGAGCTGCATACGGATCTGCATCACTTGCGCCCGCGATTGCGATGAAAACATCGCCGTCAGTGCCGCCCACACGTCGCGAGTGTGTTCCAGGGCGGACACTTGGATGAGAACCCCCCTTGACAGGGAGGAGAGCAGAAACCCAAGGACCTGCTGGTCCTGAGCCACTCACGCCATGTATGCAGGGTTGGGGATGGCCTTCTTCTCCTTCTCGCCCTTTGCGTTCGTCTCTTCAACCTCCAGTATCTCGGTCGGCTTCTCTGCCGTGCCTCCAGGAACCCCACGAGCTGCCGTTCCCGCAGCGGTGGCATGACCTGCGCCGTCTAGAGCGCGAAGTTGTCCCTGGCGAGCTTCTCTGTCACGGCTCCAGATTGCGGGGCAGAAGTTGCAGGGGCGAAGGACGAGATGCTCGACATGGTGGAAGAAAGGGGCTCTGATACCATATAAAACTATGAGATTGGATTGGTTCGGCGTATCCCTCTCGGGTTGCCTGGCTTCTCGTTATATAGCCACGAAGGTCGTCATAACAGATTTACAGATTGATAAGTTGAACCGCGTACGGCCTCTAACTATCTTATCTACACAACTTGGACTACAAGTTAAGTTTAAACATTTTGTACATATCTGCAACTGTTCTAACAATACGGACACCTGTTTTCAAGAAGCTTCCTAGCTCTGAATATTTATTCATGAGACTCATCTCGTCCATTTTGATTAGTTAACTAGATAACCAAGGGCAGCACAGCCATAATTTGAAGTCCTCAATTTCCCCTTAACTAAGAAGCAACAACATCTTATATATTCGGATTTGGCTGATGAAACGACTAGAAGTTGAGAACATCGCAGATGAACATGAACTTGAAGATCATCTTGGTGAGTTGCAAAAACGCATCGATAGTCGCAATCATTATAGATGAGGCTTTCACCGCTAGAAAGAATATGCCAACAGCGATAACTAGAACAAATGATTGTTCAACACACCAGCAAGATAGGCATGCTCAACATCGACAAGATCGCGTGGGGTCGTTGCGTTTGACGATCCAAAGATAGTCCTCGTGGCCACTAGGCTTTCTTGTAGGCAAACAAGGTAAGGGGTGGCCATTGATGGAACCACTAGCATTAACGAGGCAGACTGGTTGATTAGTTAGCCAGCCCAATGACGAAACATGTGGGTGATGGAAATAGGAGACACTGAACCTATATGGTGGAAATTATGGGAGGATCGGAATTGGAATTGCCATTGTAGGTCTTTAGTTAGATTTTAGTTACGTTTTCGTGCACCCACATTTTGATGCTCCTTCTATGAAATAGTTGGATTGTTGTTGTTACAGAGTAAGTACACGTCCATACGGATCGTTTGCAATTTGTTGTTCCAATGTGTGTCATTTACAATGACCCGGGTATATTAAAATACAGGAAGCCTCACAAGGCCAAGCTTATGGTTCCAAGGGGCTGTGGTTGTCCAATCTTACCTCTTTATAATTGTTTAAACGATTAATTAAATTGATGTACACCATGTTTTTTTTCCCAATGAAGGTTTGACTACCAGCCGATTCTATATATTGTCACCCACGTGGCACCACTAATGAACTTATGTCCGGATGGGGTCAGCACGTGCACCATGGGAGAATGTCGTTGCCTCCAGTGCGTGGCTTGTGGTGAGATAGGTGTGGCCTCCAGGTACATCCGTCCTAACCTAAAGTCTGCAACGCGTTCTGGTCGGGCTGAGCTGGGCCAGGCTTGGCTCGGCCTGTTTCTCTCGTCAGACTACCTGTACTATACCTGCACTAGAGGAAAGGACCAGCTTGGCTCGGCCTGTTTCTCTCGTCAGACGACCTACACTCTGGCCAGACAGCCTCGTCAATATCCGGACGAGCGAAGAAATCTGATCCTGCCATGCACACCTAAATCTTAAAACAAGATTCCTTCATTCCTGGGTACCCCTCAAGCCTATCTACATAACTCGTTTATGAAGGAATAGATCTATCAGAAATCATGATAGGTGTATTTTCAGAGAGTTAGATATTGTCAACCCGTTCAATATAGATATTGCTCATTGCTAGCTGCACAAAATAATTCCTTAATTGTGCAATATATAGAGAGAAATGATAGCTCTTCTTTGACGAATGCATCCACCAATATTTTTTCAAGAAAGTTAGCCATGTTTGGGGCTCTCCCAAATTAGCATTTTCGTTGGAGGCAATTAAAGAACAAACAAACAATACTTCATAAATATGAATAGAATATTGTTTGGTGCAATTTTGCTTATGGTTCCATGATGTCTTAGTTAGCGAAATGTTTGTTAAGTGTTACTTGATCCAGTAGCTTGAACTTTTGTGTTAACTAAATTATATTTTTCCAAATCGACGATTTGGACTTATTAATAATCAAAGTGAGGCATAGGATTACACTTATGTTCAATACGCTTTCATTCTCTGAACAATAATACCATGAACGACACCATTTAATATGGGGTGACTGGCTAGACGAGTAGCAATGATACACCCAGAACCGTTCAGTGGCATGCGCAGTTCATGGTTATCTGGTGGTAGCTACTTGACGAAACGACAATAAAGCATGTGCTAATCAATAGAGCACTCCATGGAAAATGCAGGCTAAACAAGTCGATGATCGCTAAGGCAGGGATCTGCCTCAGGGTGCTTGCGGTTCTAACGTTGATTAGGGAGGAAGCCTCCTTGTGGTGTGCCACGGGTTTGTTTAGGGGTAGGCTTAGACAGGTAGAGCAGTGGCGGTTTGGCGAGTAGTCCCTTGTATGAGTGAGTGGGTGGCGTTAGGTGCGTCTGTGCCCAACGCGTTGTAAACGGCCTCTTGGCCTCTTCTTCTATGAAACCGATGCGTCCCATCCAGGACGTATCCTTAAAGTGAGCCCCTCCCCGGGTGCTTCCCGCGTCCTGGAAGGACACATGTACCATTACGTGGCGTTCCTAGATCAAGATGACGGACAAGCTCTACAAGGCCTCTGCTTTTGATGGGACGTCCACCTCACTAGCCAGGTGGCACGCCGGAGGACAACCGTAGGGCACGCAAGTGGGCAGCTCTCGCACCAAAGCCGCACACGAGCCGCCACGCCGCACGACTCAGCCGTCTCGTAGCCCCTGCTACCCTCGCTAAAGACGACCGCCCGCAGACCTCAACGTCGCGCCAATTCCGGGGCCGCCGCCCCGACGTAGCATGCAGATCAACCTTCGCATTGCCCGGAGGTGATCCAGTCGAGTCGACGAGCCCGCTGTCCTCACAGCCCAAGGTCGCCACTCAAACCCGTGCAAGGGCAGACCCTGCCACATAGGACCGCCGCTGCGTGGGATCTCGAGGCCACTGCCTCGACGAACCACCACCGTCCGGGGCCGCCGCCCCGGCATCCTCTCCCATGGCAGCAGAGCCACCGCCACCGTCCGCCATGGATCCAGCCGCACCGGGAGGGCTAAGGACCTCCAAGACGACGCCTTCAACAAGGTAGCGACGTGTCCGCCGCTGTCGTCCGCTCCCGATGGAGCTTAGGCTTTCACCCGGAGGTCTTAAGACCGAGCACGTCGGTCGGTATCGAGGATTCCACAACAACGCCAACAAGAAGGAGAACGACGCCCAAAAGCGCCGCCGTCGTTGGGACCGACAGAGTCGATGCAAGCTTTCGCCCGGATCCTATCCGACCATGAGGCGAAAGGATCAACGAGACGGATAGCGTGGCCACGCTGCCAGCCTCCGAGCACCACATCACCTCCTCGGCGCCTCTTCCAGCGAATGCAACAGGCCGCGCCAGAGGAACTCCCTCGACGCCCACATCAGAGACACCCTCCTCCAGCAGCACCCGCTACCTCCACCCCAAAATCCTTGTTCCACCATGACTGGGTGACACAAAGGGCCTCACCACCGCGCCGGACCCCCCACCTCCTCAAGCGCACACACGCCGCCCCTGCGCCAGAGGCCTCCATCCTGCCCCCAGCACCTCTGACGGTGTTCACCAGCGACGGCCAAGCGGCCGGCCCGCCATGGACCCATATCGGGTCATGACCGCCGCCGCCCGCCACCCTCCCGGACCAAGCCCCCGAGCATCACCAACAGCCCACGGGGCCGCCCGCGCCGCATCGAGCGCCAGACTCCGCCGCCGAGAGCCGAGCTCCAACCCCGCCGCCAAGATGCGCCGCCCTTCAAGAATCCGCTCGGGGAAGTGGACAGAGCGCCGCCCCGCCGCCACCTTCCCAGGAGCGCGCGCGGCGTTTTCGCCGGCGCCCCTCCGGCGGCGGCGATGCGGAAGGTCGGGTGGTGGGCTGCCGGCGGCGGCGGTTAGGGTTCCCCCCCGAGTTGCCAGAGGAGGGCGACGCGGGGGTCTTCTTTTTTTTGGACCCGCTCGACTCTCATGATTTGACATTTTGACTCGGTTGAGATTAGCCAAACTTTTAGCAAGGTAGACCTCCCCTAATGCATTTCCTCTTAGTGAGGTATCCTAGGCACTATTATATTATAAAAGACAACCACCCTAATGCATGATTCCTTACGTGTCGTATCGAAGTGGGCTAATATTAAATTAATTTGGCCTCATACTTGTAGTGATAGTCTAATCATATTTTTTGCATATAATCTCGTTCAATAGCCGTATGCTAAATAAGATACAACACTATCTCTTTCTTCTATTAATAATATGCACATCAGCAATATACTAATGATTTCCTGTCAAGATACAATCATTACAAAAGGTCTGAGCACAACCATAAAAATACAGGACTAACATTTTGTTTTATTCCTCCGGAATAGGAAGCACCTTCTTTATTTGGTTAAAGTTACATGCTATGGTCACAAACACAAAACTTAGTAACTTTTTTGACAACTTATTTGTCGGCATTCAATACTGCAACATGTGACATACTTCATCTCTATATATTGGATGATGCTAGAATTATTTTGTGAAGCTAACATTGAGCAAGAACTAAACTGGACCCGGTTATTTTAGGCTAGGGAATCTACTGCTAACTCCATCCGTGCATATGGGAGCAGTTTAGATTGGATTGAGAGGCAAACAGGAACATGGTTTTGTACCCAGCCCAATTTCGTGGACACTGAGTTCTTGTACATCTCGGACCACAGGAGGAATAGACTGAGCATGCTAGAATTTTCGTCATGTCTACATTTCAAGCTGAGGCTAGCTTGTATTAGTCTTGAAAATTTTAGCTTTTCACACCCCAACTGAATAATAGCCATCATGTTTCGTTCATCCAAAGGTCCACAAGATAGACCAAAGATTCTGCAATTCTGCCCAGATCTGAAAAACAACTAGACTATCTTAGCAAAACCAGCGTTCAACTAAGAATAGGATCTAGACTCTCTTTGCGATTCGTGGTTCTTTCTGTAGAAGGATGAGATTGGCGGAATATGTTGGATGTATTATTGAGCCTCATGGGCAAGTATATATTGGGGTACAAACTTGGAGGACAAGAATCCTCGTAGAGATAGAGTAGGAGACTAAATACAAATCCCAAACTACCAAAGATACGTACACCAAATATATCTCTAACATCCCCCCGCAGTCGTGGCGGTAGCGTTGCGAACAACAGGAGCGTCGCGGACGGTCAGACTGGAGAGAAACCGAAGTAGAATCCAGTGGGCTGACGTCGTGGACGGTGTCACGGCGCTGGAGCTTGGACCGTAGAGGAAGCTGATGAGACCTCAAGGCGAGATGATAGCCCTTAGTGCCGAGGTCGAGGTAGCCGAGAGCGTAGGGTGGTGTAGCCGTGGTCGAGGTAGCCGTGCGAGGGTTGCCGAGGTCGATGTCGAGTGGGGGTAGCCGGTGTCGAGGTAGTCGCCATGTAGCCACGGGGCGCAAGGAGCGTCAAGTTAGACATAGGCGCAGTGGTGTTGAAGTAGTGGTGCGCCGGGAAGAAGACGGTATGGACGAGGCGTCGCGCCGGGTTTGCCAAGCCCGTGGACGCGTCGTGGACGAAGGCACGCGCCAGTGTTGCCAGCACCGGGCATGCGTAGAAGGACGAAGTCGATGTTGACGAGGCGTCGCACCAGGCTTGCCAGGCCCGAGGACACGTCGTGGACGAAGGCTCGACGACGGTTGCAGCGCCATTCGTTGTGCAGGTAGAAGGTGCCGATATCAACCACGGTTGTAGAGGAAGTGGTCGAGGAAGATGACGGCGATGCGTAGAAAGACGAAGTCGATGTTGACGAGGCGTCGCACCAAGCTTGCTGGGCCTGGGGACACGTCGTGGACGAAGGCTCGACGACGGTTGCAGCGCCAGTCGGCGTGGGGGAGAAGGTGCCGATGTCAACCACGGTTGTCGGAGCAGAGGAAGAGGTGGACGGCGATGTAGTCGGCGGAACCAAAGGCAGCCCGTGGGGGGGCCATGTCGGTTGCCGTTAGGAGCGACATGGCGGCGGTAGCCCCGGTCACTATACTCCTTCACAATAAAGAATTTGTTGTCTTCCAACCAAGGATCAACCACTACTAGGTGTCGTAAACTGACTAGGTTTGCTTTGTCAAAGTTGGTACGTCGGCCCTGGTACTCGACATGCATTTTGTGCTGACCCTCTTGGTGTCCCCATGCGGCGATCCTGTGAAGGTGTCTTTTTATGGGCATACTGGAGTTCTCATCGTTGTTTATTAAATTCGTATAAAGGGAGATGCACTTTTTGGTAAAAAATCCCTTATCAATGCTCTAATATGTACATGACCAGTTGCGAACATATCCTTTGTTATCACCATTCATCCTTTCGGACGGCATCAAAAAAACCACGGCACCAGCTGCACCATAGACTCCACGACATGGAAAAAAATAGATGCCCCATAACGTCAAAGAATGCGGAAAGAAGTACATCTCGAGCTCAGATAGAATCACCCCGATCTGTTCCTAGAGCCTTGTGCATCGCTTCATGCCAATCCACTTCCGCTAGATGTCGTAGAAAAAGTTGCATAGCACAAACAACGTTTCACGGACGTGCTCGTCCATTATCACTCTAATTGCAATCGAAAGTATATTTGTTGTCACCACGTGATATTCGTGAGACTTCATCCTACTAAATTTCTGCTTCGCGACGTCTATGTATCTGCATGTCTTCCCAGCATAACAGTATAGAAAGTTGACTCCTAAGAGGCACTTGACAAAGTGGTGAATCTACGTTGGACTATGTGCCTGGAAGCATGTATGCATCCAGTCTGCATCCCGCGCTCCCCATCATATCACCTTCCACCTCGACCATGAGGGTTGACCTGCCATGGCGCCGGTCTCCTACGCCTTCGTCCGAGGGCTCGGACAGGTCTGCTAGTCCTATTATATACTTCTAAATGTTGCATTGGTGGTTTCTATCTAGCTAGCTGCTGCCCGTGGTTGAACACTGTGGCGATGTCCTTTGCTAGTTTCCCAAAATAGCTATTTTTTTTAAGTTTTTTAATAGGATATTCTAGTACTTTGCATAAAAACTATTTTCAGCCTCCTCTAGATTCTCTCATGCGCCTTCTCCTCCGTGGTGGTTAAGCCCGTGGTCCATGCCATTCACATCCTCTGGCTGCAGCCAGTTCGTTCAAGGACGCTAGGCGAGCCGGAGCAATAGTTACAGTTTTTAAACAGGCTCACGTCACGTGGACGACTCTATGTGGGTCATCGGCTGGTAGAAACTCACTTGGGCGACATGACTATACGTCCCCTTAGAACCGAAACATAACCAGCCCAACTCCTGATTGCCTCTCAAACCAAGATATACAGATAGCTCCAATAGCCATATATGGATCTACCAAACGCATTGGTAGTGCATGCTCGATGAGGTAGCTTCACAAAATGACTCCATCCTCTCTTGCAGTATATATAGATGCAGTATTACCCGTCATCCGTCCCTGCATTAAATACATTGTTAAAATAGTTATGAAGGTGTGTGCTTGGCCGGATAGTTTCCTTGTTGGAGTTAATTATAGAACAAAAACCTATTTAGTAAAGATCATATTGAGTACTACAAATACTCTGAATACCTTTTTTCCACGAGATCATACTCTCGTCGATTTCCATTATATCAAGGACAACGGAATTACACCGCTGATATATGAATCAATTTTATCTATTATTATATACTAAAAACAATATACAGATGTCTATCAGAGCCACCATATTAAGCCACGTCATCACAATTATTTTAACTGTTAGATCTATAATTAACGGTTTAGATTTAATCGAGGACTTAGGTTAAGAGATGTTACGCACAATGTTGAACGTGTAAAACGAAACACAGGTTTGCTGAGAATAAGCGGACCGGCCGGGCAAGGTACGGCCGACCATGATCAAGCGGACCGGTCTCTCAAACTGAATGAAGCTAGCTACCCCATGGATCTGGTGTGGTTAAAGAGCTTACTAGAATTACTTTGGTTATACAGATCAGGCTCTTATTCTCACTGCTATTTAACATATGATTGGCGAGTGTGTGTCTTCCGGCAAAAAAGAAAGAGTACGCGGAGAAACTCCATATATATAAGACATGGACATCTTTAGTGTACCAAACACATGTTCGACCATCTTATAAGATTTCAGAGCCCCGTGTCTTTTGGAAAGAGAAAATCTCTACTATTAAGGTTACAGTGGTCGTGAGGCGGTGTCACACTTCAACGTAATTACGCACCAAATGCCACCGCACTAATGTTTTTTTCCAACCGCGACGTTGCATGCAGCCTTATCTTGTCAAGTTTGTTAGATTTGTTACCTACCTTTGATGCATGCATCCTTATGTACTAATGGTTTGTTAACCTGTATTCTCCTCCCTCCACCCTGTCGTTCCACTCAGCCGCTGCAAGCTCTGCCGTCCTGACCCTCAATGCACGCCCGCATAGGGTGGCAGCTCCTCCGGATCGATAACTTTAATGCTTATCTGAATTTGGGAAGTAACGGGTTGCGTTTGCCCGTCTGAAATTTTTGTGCTTGATGTTGGAAGAGCCTACCAGCTGTTGTAGGAATAGAAAAATATGGTAACTCGGAGATTTTAATCTATATAGATTGATGCATCTCTGTTTCAAACTATTGAAAAACTTCGAAAAAATCAGACAATTTATGTTTCATTTATAGTTGTTCAAGAACATAATCAACCATTTGTGATTTTCTAAATGTCGATAGAAACATATCAATTCCTTTCGTATTATGTGACTATCTATGAAACAGTAGATTTTATTTCCCAGTCACTTTTCATTGATCGAAGACGATGCCATGTTGAGCCATGTCACCTAAATACACTACTATAATAAGGGGGGAAGGTTTCTAATTTTGTCAGGTTTTTGCCTATTTCCAGCCCCTTGTTAGGTGACACGTGTAAGAGTTGTTCATACGTGGCGTCGTTTCATTGGGTACAGACTCTTGAGATTTGGTGTTTGGCTTCTTCACTGTTTTTTCCTTTTGTCTTTCCGGTTTGGCTAGCCGGTTCCCTACGTGTTCCAAGTTCCAAAAAGTTTCTTATCATCTCTATTTTTTCTTTCATTTACCGGCTATAGAGGCTTTGGTAGCTGCAATGTGTTTTCTTCTAGCCGGTCATTGGGTGCCCTTCCGGTGATCTTTATTTTTTTGTGAAAAAATCTATCGCATGTGCAAGTGCATGCGCATGCACCTTTACTTTCTTGAGCAAACTTGGCACTCAAGCTTTGTACTTTTGTTTTTGTACGGCTGGGTTGTTTGCATGTGCATGCACCTTGATTTTCTTGAGAAAATTTGGCCCTCAAGCTTTGTACTTTTGTTTTTATACGGCTGGGTTGTTTGTCTCCTGTTTTATTACATGAAATTGGTCTGTGTGTTTCATGTTTTCTTGGTCGTTAAGTTTGTTTATTTTCTTCTTCTACTTATATATGTTTGCCACCTACAATTTTTCTGTTTCCCCAGCGTTCTCTCCATGTTGTCCTTTCCATGCATGTCCAGTTCCTCTATTCTGATATTCTTGACGGTGTCGTCTTGCCGTTTAGGCAAGTTCCTGGTTATGGAGGGAGGTTTTGTCTTTTTTTTGCTCATATGTTCTCTCTGCATGAGCGCACATAATTGAAATGGATACATGTTTTCTTTTTGGTTCATAGGTTCGTTTTCTTTAAGTCTAACATATGTTAATTAGTTCGTTTACACCGTCTATGACCGAAGGAAATTCTGGATCAGCTCTTTATGCATGAAAACTGTGTTGTCTATGATTTACGATAATTTGGGTCTGCTCTTCATGCATGCCTACTAGCGCACCAGGAGGTGTGTTTTTTGGAATTATGGTTTTGAAGCTGTTTTGAGCTTTAGTTTTCGTTCTTGGCATGGATTGTATGATTGATTCTACTTGTTTTTTGTTTAGCACCGTCATATGGTTTGTCTTCGGTGCCCTGGTCTTCTTCTACTTTGGTGGTGTGCCTAGAAGGATTTGGTAGTGCGATGGCAAGCTTATATCATCTCATGCGGGATCATTATTGCGACGTCTTCGATTGTAGGTTTCCCTGCCGCAACAACATTACCCGTTGGTCTCTCTGTATCGACAGCTTCTTTTGATGGTTTCCCCGTCGCGGCAATTTTACACGCTGGTTTCCCTGCCGCGGCAGCCTCTTCCGCTCGTTCCTCTGCCTGTCGCGGAAGCCAGATGCATTTTCTTTTGAGCCGGTTATAGTTGGCACTCCCGTGGTTTTCCTATTTGCCTCTTTTTTAAACTGTCATGAGTTGTCTTGTTTCTTATATTTTATTACTCCTATTTCTTTCATATTTGTTATTTTACTTTCCTACAATAGTCTTTACTTTTTTTTTGTTCAGATGGGGCGCTCCTATTCTTATCATGCTTTAGTAAGCTTGGCCCCTACGGTTCCTCTTTGCATTTTTTCATGAGTTCTTTTCCCTCCTTGAAGATTGGCCACTACATTTCTTTTTATTTTCTATATATATATTTGTCGACCGAGTAATTTTTTTCCATTTTCTTCTTTCATGATGGTTGGCCCATTTCTCATTCAGTTCTTCCTAATTACTCTGCTGATCGCCGCCGTTTAGATATTCGTCTCGGCAATCGTCTGTTTATGGAGCGAGGTTTGTGCGTGTGTTTTTTTTTCGACTTTCTATAGTAGTGCATGATTATTACGTGTTTTTTAGATGTATAGGTGTTTCTTCTTCTGGTCCCACGCTAGGAGTTCGCCTGCAGTTCTTACTATTTCTCGCCTGCAATCCTACATGTCTAGGTATGAAACATAGTGTGTTTCTAAACTTTTCCTTACGTCTTTTAGCGATGACACATTTGTTGAGGGCCTAAAAATTCTCCGGTATCGAGATGATGAGTGCACATCATGGAAAAAGGATTACATTACATTTATCTTATTAATACTGCATCAGATGATCTTAGTAATGACGTCTTTGCTCATCTTCCAGGTCAGATTTGCATAATATAGTAGTTGAGATACTATCTTAAAGTCCATGGATTATGTTTCTGATGTTGATCTTATCTATACCCCTGAGTTCTTGCACTCTATTGTGCTCATCAATATTGGACGGAAAATTCAGTTGATATTGGTGTGCCCTTCATGTTGTTCTAAAATATGAAACAATCCATAGCCTCTGAAATGGACACGCCTCATTTTTAGTAGGTTTGGAGAATGCGCTCTAGAGGAAAAGATACGGGTGGTTCCGACAATACTAGAGACCTGTTGTATTTGTGAACCATATTGATTGCTTCCGATTCAAAATGGCCGTTGCATTGCAGCTTATAGATTATCCTATAGGCGTATGCTAGAATGGGCTCTAGAGGCCAAGGTATAGTGTTGCCAACGGCACTGGAGATCCGATGTAGTATATGCTAATTGTATTAAATGCTTCCAGTTTAAAATGGCATTTTCCGTTGAAGTGTCGGAAATATCCTATAGGTGTATGCTACAAAATGACTATCAACAAATTTAAGGTCTGACTCTCGGCAAAGTTGGAAGCGTAAAAACGTGTCCAAATTTAAATTACTCATCGAGAATGGTAATGTTTTAGCTACCGATGAAGTAAATAAGTATTGTATATAAGGAAATTGTCAACACGTTAAAGCAAGCCTATCTTTTAAGGACATGATGTGCTTACTGCTATATATGCGGCTTCTTTCCCGAGGTACAGGAAACCCGCTTGTATTGAAAAGTTAGGCGACATATACATAACTATTAGCAGATTGTATATGTATTAGTTATATGAGGCTGAACCAATGTACATAAGATTTCTTACAAAGTATTTGTTCCTGGGTGAACCAATGTACTTAAGATTTCAGCTCAACAAAATGTTCCTAAGATTTAAACATAGCTTGTGCACCATTAATAGAATTTTTTTTGTCTTCACTGAAATAATTTTACTATTGACTCGTAGAAAAGAACTGAAATTAGTTGTATATTGTTGTGCATCAAATTCGGTCACCGCTTTTGTGTTCTTAAAGTCGTTTTTACAATATACTATTCTAATGGTTGTAATATTAGGTAACTGAATAGCTTACAAGTTTATTTTCTTTACCGATAAATTGAAAAAATTCATTTTCGCACCTGGCCCGATATTTAGAAACCAAACTTTGAAACATCGAAAAAATCCGAAACAAAATTTTATCGATACGTTTTCACATTCTATGTGTTTGCAACGCCGTTTCAGTAAGAATATATTTTTTGTGCCTTTTGTAAAAAAAGAAAAAAAATGTGTTGGCACCAAATTTTGTATTTTTTACATATGTCAAGCATAATGTCGGATTCCCGTGAAACGACTTCATGAACATATAAAATGTTGAGAACTATGCGTAAAAAAATCAAATTTTTTTAGATTTGGAATTTTGTTCAATATGTATTTTAAAACTGGTGCATATGCATCCGGGAGTCAAAACGTCACCCCCGATATATTAAACATACTACCGAGATTGTTAAATGTAGTGGAGACCAACTAGCAAAGTAGCCATTCATGTAACAAAGATAGAACACAGTCACATGTCATATGTGTATTATGTCGAACAGAGCGTGTGCACCGTGAGTTGTACCTGACACATCTTATCTTGATGTCGCGTAGATCTCTATCGGAGAAGATGTAGTTGTGGAGTATCGCCTCGTGTAGAGTACATGCGAAAGATGTGGTCAGTGTCTACGCCCTCTTTGACACTTGAGCCGGAAGGGGATCCATGTCGCGGCATCACTGGTTGATGAGACAAATGCCATCAGAGTCTGTGGTATGTCGCACACGGGGATGTAGGGAAGGGGACTGCCGAGGGCGGCGCCATTAGCCAACCATGTCGCCCTCTTCCTGTCCTACCCGGCGTGCACGCTTGGCTGCGCCGTCGTCTGCCTTTCTGCCACCAAGACCGCATCTGGGTAGCCCGCCGGTCAGGTACTTAGGTGGTGTTTGTGTTGGTCGAGCGGGCTTGCGGCATCCGCGCAGATAAGGTAGCTTCGGTCAAGGCGGCAGACGGTGGTAGCACAGTTGAGGCGACAATTTATGTCGACATCAGAGAGGTTGAGGCCATAGAGGGAGAGGAAATGTGGAGACCGTCGACACTGTGGCGGCGTAAGCCGGCCATGCCTCCCATCTCCGAGGTCATAAATACAACACTCTGGGCTAGCTGGCATGGGCGAGATTGGTGTTCCTGGGAGTGTGCTGTCGTTGCCAGAGCGAACATTGTACTTGCTGACTACCACCAACTACTGTGTCAATGGGCGATGGCAGCAGCAGTGATCTATGTATCGTAGTACTATATAAAGGAAGACGGGAACATGTGGCATCAAGAGATGCCGTCGGAGGCAAATGTAGACGGAAGCACGAGGGTGTGATCGAACAATTTTCAGCCGCAATAGGTCGGCGACCATGATCTAGCGGCGGATTCACCGAGATTTATAGGCTATCACAAACAAAATTGGGAATCGGGAGGCTGCTCAGTGTATTGTGCTCCGTTAGGATATATTGTTAAGAAAAAACCTTGATTCTTTTCCTTCATGTCTAGCACCTAAAAATACGGGTCAACCATTTTCTGAAAAAATATGTAAATACTCCGTACATTGCTTTATTTGATCTGTATTAATTGCCACTAATTTAATACAATTTTTTATTAATTAAATAATAACTACTAATAGGGGTCGTAGAAATTATTACTCCCTCCGTCTTGGTTTATAGGGCACAATTCCAAAAACATGCAGTCCCACCTCTTAGAAACATTTGCATTAATTTTCCTCTAATTAGTGGATGGTTGTCTCTCTCCACCCTCTTCACCAATGCATACAATATTTGAGGCACAAGAAATGAATACTTAGGGCACAGAGAATTGCTATGTGACCTATAAATCAGGATGGATGGAGTATCGTATTTTTACGTGAATGTCTTCACTTAATTGATATAGATGAGAGACATAAACCACTAACTCTTCCACTTAACAAAAGACAGCCTTTCGCCCTACCCTACATGTACAAATTGTAGAAAAACAAAAATATAATGAGCACATATAGGCACAGTTTAGCATCAAATAAGGCAACATGTAAGCCTATTATTTTTCGAGAATTATCTTTTTCTGCTTTGCCTCCTAATCATTGTACGGGCGCGCCATGCGGCCGCGCCAAACCCTACTAGTTATTTTTATAGTTGAATTTAAAAGTAGTGCCTAGGATTTATAATGAAATAATAGTAGTGAGGTAACCGTGTAGTTGTAAATGAGGAACAATTTGAACGTTCAAGGCAATCTCCGATAGGACAAAGCAAAAAATAATGTACTGAACATACAGCCGGGTTATGCTCAAAGTACCGTGTCAAGACGTAACACGTTAAAAAATAAGATCATGACATAACTCTAAACGAACATAGATAGATTGTAGCTACATCCTTTTAAATAAATAGGAAACTATGTACCCAAGCTAAAACGTGCTCCTACGCAGCTTATATAACCCTATGCATGACGGCCAAAAAAATGGGACGTGCTCTGCGTAGGTTGCCCTACGTTTGGCAAATGTAGGTCCTCGCGAGCCGTCCGATCTTCATGCGGTGGATTGAATCAACTCTATACAATTTTAAATTTTAACCCCCTGATTTTCGCATATAGAACCTGTAGTCCACAGCAGCCCCACTTAAAACGAAAAGGTTAATTGTGTTGCTCCGGTCATCTCGGTAATTACAGCAAAACTGCCATTACAACAAATTGACTTGTGTCGCAAAAAAATTTATCATCAGGTGTACAAAAAAAAGTATTACAACATTTTTTTCCAAATCTTTTTCGAAAAATAAGTAATGTTACAAATAATAGTTAAAAAATATGTTATTGCGTTGCAACAAAAAAGTTTAAACAATTCAACAAAAATCACAACCTATTGCAACAACAAAAAATTGCGTCAATTAAAAAGTTGATAAGCAACACAAAATAATTTGTCACTGTTTCAGTTGCAACAAAAATCATCACCTATTTCAACAAAAAAGTAAATCGAATTGCAACAAAAACTTTACATGTTTACAACATGTAAAAGAGGTCATAAACATTTCATTCCAAATGAATTCTAACAAACATATAAGCATTTTCTAGAAATCATTCAGAAAAACTTTGCAACATCTCGTTTGTGCTTTCTCAACAAAAACGTGCGAAATTGTTATAAATTTTAAAGGCGTACGCAACAATGATCGAAAATGGCGAAGACACTTAGCATATATATGACTGCACGAAATTATTGCATTGGGCTGCTGGAAAAAAAATCCAGGCAAAAAACCTCGTTGGATCTGGACTGTTGGCCTTTTTTCCACATAAAATGGGCCTAGTGGGCCAGGATTACACGAGCGAAGGAAGTCAGGAGGCGCGAAAGGGAGCGACCTAGGATGGGGCGACGTAGGTCGCCCTATCTAAATCATTTTCCAAAAAATTGTGTCCATAGTTTCGTTCTAGACGTGGACTCTTCAAGTATTAAGTGTGGCAAGCTATTTTTTCAATGAAGAGTTGAAGATCTTCCAACGGTACAAATAGTTAGATGTGTCCGTTTAGTAAAAACTAACATATGCATGGTAGCTTCTGTAAAAAAAAAAAACTAACTAACTCAATAGCAATTGCAAGTCCGTTTAGGAAAAAAGATGCATACACAAGATATAATGTTGAAATCATTCTTTCACATGGAAAGATAAATATGTACCATGATATCCTGGGTGTAGTGATCTTTCCATGTGAAAGATCGATCGGTAATTTTCTCAAGAAAAGAAAACCTGAAGGTAGACAAGGTATGTGTTGACGTGGTCGTGTTGTATACTGGGGCATGAAAAACATGCATTTAGATTGAGGTGGTTTCTGGGGAAAAAAGTCGATAGAGGCTTTTATATTTCGTTCAAAAGAAGAACTTCCAAATTTTATGTTACTTCAATGAAAAAAAGTAACTGATTGGACAAAAGCTGTACGGTTTCAAGACGGGACCTTCTACTTTCAAATTAAAACCGTGACAGTAAAGAAACCAAACTATGACCGTTTAAAAAAACTAATTACCCTTGATAAGCCGTTTTGTAAAAATTGTACTCATATTTATATTTATGCATGATTGTGAATAAGATTATATTGTTTATTCCTAGATAAAAAATAATATTTTTGTAAACATTGAGTATGGTGTAGATGTACTCACTAGCACACTATGAGTCGACGAGATTCGAGAATTGCATTGGATTGCCGTCGACAGAAAGGTCTGAATGGTCCGCTCATATTCAAAAGATAAATCGAACTTAGTCACTTCTCATATGGCACAGAGCCCGCGATTTCATTAGCTCCACAAACAGTCCCTATATAAGAAAATACCAAAAAAAAAAGACAAAGCCAATAGGCTTCGTTCATTGGCATAAGATACAGCCCAACATAACATGCCTAAAATATTATTTATGTCTTTCTCACCTCTTAAAGGTAGAGAATAGTTTCTCGTATGTCCTCAAAATATCAGAATAACTACTCTCCAATAAATTAAAAGATTCCACACATTTCATACTTATAGACCATAATATATACGATAGTTATAGAATATTATGATTTAGATCTCCTTATTTGTAGTGTATATGAAATGAAAAATTTAGTTCATAATTATATTCAATATGCTAATGGTAATACCCTCGCAATATATGGGTGTATAACAGAGGTGTCACGTTAGTCCACATCTTCTAAATTATCGTGCTATTAGATCTCCAATTTATGCCTATATTTTATCATAAGATTATTAGTCACGAGAGGGTAGAACATGGGCTGCCCCTCTACCGCTCTATCACCAAGGTGTTTCCAGGATACGGTGTGCTCGCGTCGTTCTCGCATGATGCATGCATGGTCGCCATTGGGGGTGCTTTCGTCTGAGCTCCACGATGTGTTCTCTCACGGTATATTTCCAACGGCCCTATTGCCAGCTCGGTTCAAGGTGGGTAGCGCCTCATTCACCTCACTCTGCGTGGCTCCCCCAGGGCAGTCTCCGGTCTAGCGCTCATCGATGCGATCCTGTTAAGCCTCCATTCCTCGGGGGGAGCGAACTGGATGGTGGTCTAGCTTCGTGACTTTGTAAACTTTAGAGTTGGCGGAGTCCACCATGCTCTACGCAGTTCGGGTTTTGTCATCCAAGGTCGGCGTGTTTTATTGGATGTTGCTACATGAAAAGACAAGGACGCGCCTTAACCACATTGGTTTGTTTTATGCTCCAGACTGTCCGCTCGTCCCCGGTGTGCATAAAGACGTGGGGCATCGTTTTCTGTGCTGCCCACGCTCGCCCCACGTCTTATACATAACTGCCTTATACAACGTCGTCTACGACAACACCGCTGGGACCACCGGAAATGAGGTTCAGTTGGGGACCACCGGATGCGCTGGCGAGGTCCTCGTCAACGTTCTTCAAGCAGAGGGGGTAGAGATAGTCGGATTGCAGCAACCACAGCCATGCACGGGCTGGACGAGACGCTGCGGCTGGAGGAGACCGGAAAGGGGATTGAGAAAGAGAGAACCATGCCATGTGGAAGCGCGTACACCTCCTCGGGCTGTGGATGACGACATGGTAAGATGTGGCTGACGGGACGGCGGTCCCTGCCACAAGAAGGGGGAGGGGGGGTTGACAATGCGGCGCTTTGTGCGTGGCGGGCCTGGAGATGGGAGGTGCAAGAGGGTAGGGAAGGAGGTGGGTGAGCTGCAAGATTCAAGCGACGGCGGCGCACACTACAAGCGACAGAGAGGAAACGTGAGCCACGGGAAGATATGCAGGTCGTGCGGAAGGAGGAAGCGTGAGCCGTTACCACACCGGCGTTGATGTCCTAACTTAGTAACAGTGGCTTGTAATTCGCAGGGTCAAGCCCGTACAAATACTAGCACTACTAGCATATTAATTTAACTAGTTGAATTCCCGTGCGTTGCCACGGGCCATCAACATTCTTTCCCATTGTGCATACAAATATTATGCACAACCAATATTCAAATACTTCGACGCATTGAACCAAGGAAAAGATCATGCGTGCCACATAAGAACAGGAAAGCAAAGTGGCATTTGATCAAATTGATCGAGGGTGTAAATTCTTTTCTTATGCTCCCTTGGTCAAATACAAGTTTATTTTTCGAGTTCATCCGCTAGAGGTTGTCAGGCGAGATTCACTTCAAAGTTTCTAATATACACTTTGCCAGTATGCATTAGGGTGTATATCCCGAAAGGTAAACATAACAACTTTCCAAACTGGGAGAAGTCTAACCTGGCACAGATTGCTACAACCTTTTCATTGCTGGCTAATAGGCTAACACCGTGAAGTCAAAGAAAATAGAAGATAATAAGACGAACCTACGAAATCCTGGGACCTCTGATACAATTTCTACTGAATGTTGGTTTTGTGAAGCACATCAACATCATGGTGCAGGAAGCGGCTCCATTTTATTTTTGACTAAAGTGCATAATTGAGAAAACTAGGAAAAAGAAACTACACGTCACTTTGTGCGTGAAGAGCCTGGAGATGGGAGTTGCAAGAGGGCAGGGAAGGAGGTGGGTGAGCTGCAAGATTCAAGCGACGGAGGCGCACACTGCAAGGGACAGAGAGCAAACTTGATCCACATAAAGATATGCAGGTCGTGCGGAAGGAGGAATCGTGAGCCGTTACCACACCGGCGTTGATGTCCTAACTTAGTAACAGTGGATTGTAATGTAATTTGCAGGGTCAAGCCGGTACAAATACTAGCACTACTAGCGTATTAATTTAACTAGTTGAATTCACGTGCGTTTCCACGGGCCATCAACATTCTTTCCCATTGTGCATACAAATATTATGCACAACCAATATTCAAATACTTCGACGCATTGAAACAAGGAAAAGATCATGCGTGCCACATAAGAACGGGAAAGCAAAGTGGCATTTGATCAAATTGATTTAGGGTGTAAATTCTTTGTTTATGCTCTCTTGGTCAAATACAAGTTTATTTTTCTAGTTCATCCGCTAGAGGTTGTCAGGCGAGATTCACTTCAAAGTTTCTAATATACACTTTGCCGGTATGCATTAGGGAGAAGTCTAATCTTTTCAAAGGTAAACATAACAACTTTCCAAACTGAGAGAAGTCTAACCTGGCACAAATTGCTACAACCTTTTCATTGCTAGCTAATAGGCTAACACCGTGAAGTCAAAGGAAACAGAAGATAATAAGGCGAACCTACGAAATCCTGAGACCTCTCATACAATTTCTACTGAATGTTGGTTTTGTGAAGCACATCAACATCATGGTGTAGGAAGCGGCTCCGTTTTATTTTTGACTAAAGTGCATAATTGAGAAAACTAGGAAAAAAACTTCACGGCGCTTTATGCGCGGAGGGCCTGGAGATGGGAGGTGCAAGAGGGCAGGGAAGGAGGTGGGTGAGCTGCAAGATTCAAGCGACGGCGGCGCACACTGCAAGCGACATAGAGGAAACATGATCCACAGGAAGATATGCAGGTTGTGCGGAAGGAGGAAGCGTGAGCCGTTACCACACCGGCGTTGATGTCCTAACTTAGTAACAGTGGCTTGTAATTCGCAGGGTCAAGCCGGTACAAATACTAGCAGTACTAGCGTATTAATTTAACTATTTGAATTCCCGTGTGTTGCCACGGGCCATCAACATTCTTTCCCATTGTGCAAATATTATGCACAACCAATATTTAAATACTTTGACGCATTGAACCAAGGAAAAGATCATGCGTGCCACATAAGAACAGGAAAGCAAAGTGGCATTTGATCATATTGATTTAGGGTGTAAATTCTTTTCTTATGCTCCCTTGGTCAAATACAAGTTTATTTTTCTAGTTCATCCGCTAGAGATTATCGGGCGAGATTCACTTCAAAGTTTCTAATATACACTTTGCCAGTATGCATTAGGGTGTATATCCTGAAAGGTAAACATAACAACTTTCCAAACTGAGAGAAGTCTAACCTGGCACATATTGCTACAACCTTTTCATTGCTAGCTAATAGGCTAACAGCGTGAAGTCAAAGAAAACATAAGATAATAAGGCGAACCTACGAAATCCTGAGACCTCTCATACAATTTCTACTGGATGTTGGTTTTGTGAAGCACATCAACATCACGGTGTAGGAAGCGGCTCCATTTTATTTTTGACTAAAGTGAATAATTAAGAAAACTAGGAAAAAAAAACTTCACGGCGTTTTGTGCGCGGAGGACCTGGAGATGGGAGGTGCAAGAGGGCAGGGAAGGAGGTGGGTGAGCTGCAAGATTCAAGCAACGACGTCGCACACTGCAAGCGACCGAGAGGAAATGTGAGCCACAGGAAGATATACAGGTCGTCCGGAAGGAGGAATCGTGAGCCGTAACCACACCGGCGTTGATGTCCTAACTTAGTAACAGTGGCTTGTAATTCGCAGGGTCAAGCCGGTACAAATACTAGCACTACTAGCGTATTAATTTAACTAGTTGAATTCCCGTGCGTTGCCACGGGCCATCAACATTCTTTCCCATTGTGCATACAAATATTATGCACAACCAATATTCAAATACTTCGACGCATTGAACCAAGGAAAAGATCATGCGTGCCACATAAGAACAGGAAAGCAAAGTGGCATTTGATCATATTGATTTAGGGTGTAAATTCTTTTCTTATGCTCCCTTGGTCAAATACAAGTTTATTTTTGCTTTTCATCCGCTAGAGGTTGTCAGGCGAGATTCACTCATAAGTTTCTAATATACACTTTGCCAGTATGCATTATGGTGTATATCCTGGAAGGTAAACATAACAACTTTTCAAACTGAGAGAAGTCAACCTGGCACAGACTGCTACAACCTTTTCATTGCTAGCTAATAGGCTAACACCGTGAAGTCAAAGAAAAAAGAAGATAATAAGGCGAACCTACGAAATCCGGAGACCTCTCATACAATTTCTACTGAATGTTGGTTTTGTGAAGCACATCAACATCACGGTGCAGGAAGCGGCTCCATTTTATTTTTGACTAAAGTGAATAATTGAGAAAACTAGGAAAAAAAACTTCACGGCTCTTTGTGCGCGGAGGGCCTGGAGATAGGAGGTGCAAGAGGGCAGGGAAGGAGCTGGGTGAGCTGCAAGATTCAAGCAACGGCGGCGTACACTGCAAGCGACAGAGTGGAAACGTCAGCCACAGGAAGATATGAAGGGCGTGCGTAAGGAGGAAGCGTGAGCCGTTACCACACCGGCGTTGATGTCCTAACTTAGTGACAGTGGCTTGCAATTCGCAGGGTCAAGCCGGTACAAATACTAACACTACTAGCGTATTAATTTAACTAGTTGAATTCCCGTGCGTTGCCACGGGCCATTAACATTCTTTCCCATTGTGCATACAACTATTATGCACAACCAATATTCAAATACTTCGACGCATTGAACCAAGGAAAAGATCATGTGTGCCACATAAGAACATGAAAGCAAAGTGGCATTTGATCAAATTGATTTAGGGTGTAAATTATTTGCTTATGCTCCCTTGGTCAAATACAAGTTTATTTTTCTAGTTCATCCGCCAAAGGTTGTCAGGCGAGATTCACTTCAATGTTTCTAATATACACTTTGCCAGTATGCATTAGGGTGTATATCCTGAAAGGTAAACATAAAAACTTTCCAAACTGAGAGAAGTCTAACCTGGCACAAATTGCTACAACCTTTTCATTGCTAGCTAATAGGTTAACACCGTGAAGTCAAAGAAAACAGAAGATAATAAGGCGAACCTACGAAATCCTGAGACCTCTCATACAATTTCTACTTAATGTTGGTTTTGTGAAGCCCATCAACATCATGGTGTAGGAAGCGGCTCCATTTTATTTTTGACTAAAGTGCGGAATTGAGAAAACTAGGAATAAAAAAACTTCACTAGATCGCAAAATTGAACAAATTCCAAAAATATGGGATGTAGACGGAAACAAAGATGATAAAAAGATTATAAACAATGAAGGATGGATAAAATAGTTTTATGAATAAATTTTACTTTTGACTCTGAACAAAGATTACAAACGACATATCATGCTCTCGTGGCTGAAAAGAATGTAACTTAATAGATTACGTTATATCTGACCCTGCGTTCTACATTGCAGCTTATTGGTGCACATATCTTAGCTCAACACCCAAAAGAACAAATAGTCATTACATATTTAACAAAAATTAAAAACCCATCTCCTATCAATTCAAGCGGAAAAGAACTAAAAGTTCCATTGCTTCTGTTGCTTCTTCCGATGACGAATGAGAATGTACAAAGAATGGTCAGACTGTATGATAGACTATTTGAAATGAATGGGACATTATAAGGAAAAAAACCACGTAGAATGTTCAGCTGTAACTTCTTCACTTCCTGTTCATCTCTGCAGAAAACGTGGTTGTTATAATCTGGCCATTTTCCCATAATGCGTGCATGAATGGTTCAACCTGTACATTTTTGCGAACTTATCAGCAAAAACAAGCATCCTAAACCGGTTTACATGGGTAACAGTGAACAGTTGAGAACATGGGATTTTGTGAATAAAGAAATTTTAGTTGAAACACCTGATTCCCATGTCAAGCCACAGGAAAGTGAATGAAACATTTTGAATCAAAACACCGTTTCCTAAGCTTCTTGTCCCACAACAGATTTTTTTTCCGTAGATTGTTCATTGTCAGTCGCAACCTAGCCTTCAAGCAACATAAATATGACACCTTTTGCAGCAATTATTTTTCAGTCGGTTAATTAGATAAACATATTTATGACCACGAGTTGCGATGGTAATTATACATGCGCCTCAAGAGTGTGCGATAGGGTGGAGCGGAACTTGGGATGCATCCAGCGTTGAAGTCGTGTTCCGAGAGCCTGATCAGCGTAATGGATCCCTACATTAGACACACATGAACATTATTTGAAATGAAAATAAAAAAAAAGATAATCCAGATAATATGTCTAAACCTATATTTCTGGACGTATGCACAAGCACAAAACCACCTATGAAAATTACCATATCATGATAATGTATGGCTTCATGTTTGGACCCTTTCATTGGAAAGTATCACTCAGAGGAGAAATAGCTGTTATAAAAAAAGCAAGGAGTAAGGTATGCACTGGATAGCCAAGACTGAAGAATTAAAGATGGTATGTATTGAAATAGCGCATGACACCTTACCAGGCTTAATCATTGTTATTTCAGTCATATGCACGACCAAGAAATTACATGTATAAATGAAGATATAAGGCAGGCAACATGGAAAGGTTGAGATCCCAAGTATGAAAAATAGCCATTAGAATGTTTGCTCTCTGTTATTTTATGTTTTGCATCATGGCATCATGTTGATTGCAATTGTTTTGCTTGTTTTCCTTTTGTTTTCCTCTGTTTGCATTTGTTTTCCAACTGTTTTCATTTGTTTTCCTTTGTTTTCTATTTGAATTTCAAACCAAAATTCAAACCTTTTGTTTCATCCTTGTGATGTTACAATTTCCAAAAATCATATTTCAAATAAAAACAACCAATTGTTTCCATTAAAGTTGTGATTCCAAACTGTTGTTTTGTTTCTAACAGAAATTCATCTAATACCAAAAACAATTGAAATTCAAACAATATTTCAAATGTTTTGTTCATACTTGCTCTGTTACAATCTTTCCAATTAAAAGGTTCAATCAAAACATCCATTTTGTTTCCATGAAAATTAAAAAGATCAACTATTAAATTGTTCTCTAATAATCCATTTAATTCCAAATTACTTTCAAAATTCAAATCAAATCACAAACAACACCCAATTTCAAATTATGGAAATTACCAAAACAATCCTAGTCAATTGTTTCTAATTAAACAATAGGGTTCACCCTATTAAAATTGTTGTTTTCAATAATAATCACTTCATAAGCACATTCTTTCAAATTTGAATTAAAGCACAAATAACAATTTAGATTTGAACTTTTGAAAAACCAAACTTGGCAAGTGATTGCTTTTGACTTAATAAACTCACCCAAAATTTCCCTAATTTTCCTAAACCCAAAAAACCCTCCATTTTCTTCCTAATTCTAATCAGCAAAAAAAAACTAACAAAGGAAAAATAGAAAAGAGAAAAACGCCTTCAGAAGGGGGGGGGAGCCCAGCCCAACCAAACCCCTTTGGCCCATACCGGTGCGATCGTCATCTTCCTGGAGTACGGCAGGACATCTAATGCCTCCACGTCGACGGCAGCAGCCATGGACGGCCCCCCGTCGCCCCCGCGCCCTACAAACCCCCCCTAGGGTTCCCCTCGAGGCCCTAACCTAGCTCCACCCCTCTCTCCTACACACCGCCGCCGATTTTTCCTCTCTCGCTGCTCACCTCCGCTCTCTGTACCTGAACCCGGTCGCCGCCTCCCTGTATCTCCGGCGATCGCCGTTGATGGAACCCTCCTCCTCGCGGGCTCACGGCGGGAATGAGAACCCCGTGCCGTCCCCTTCGACGTCGACGCCGCGGCAGTGGCAAGGAACCAGCGAGTCGCCGCCGCCGTCCGATTTTTCGTCGCCGGCCACTCACCACCGCGCCACCGTCAGCTTCCGTTTCCCCACGGTGAGCGACTGCCTTCCCCTCTCGCTACTCCCTCTGCCTCTCCCCTTCGCTCCCACACCCTCACCGCACCACACGCACCCACGCCGCACCCACCGTCGCCCCCGGCCACCGCGAGCAAGCGATCGGTTCCGGCCACCGTGCGACTGAACAAGTTCAGGCGAACTGAACTTCGGGTTCAGTCAAAAATTCAGTTAAGTCCCGCGAGCACAGCACTTACCCCCCCGCATCCCCTTCTGTTACAAACCCACCGCACAAGCCCCACTGGTTAGCAGCACCCAATTCACAAGCAGGAGGTGGGGGTTCGATTCCCCCCTCCCACAATAAACCAAAACTTTTATTTTGCATTGTTTTGATACTTAAACTTCCAGGAAATCACAACCAGGCCCCTGGTAATTAATTCTAGCCCCTGTAAAATATTTTTCCAAGTCCCTAATGAATTAAAAATGGCAGATTTGCACCAAATCTTGTAAAATGCATAAGTAATTCATCCCAACTCCAATTTCAACATTTTTAATATGTTTTCAATACCAAATTAAATTCTCTACCCAAATATAAAATTTGTTCACTGTTTTGAATATTTTAAATTGGTGAAAATATTTGAATCTTGTTTAATTCATTTAATTTTGCAAAATTCATAACTTGGGCATAAAAATTCCAAATTCAACAAACTAAATATGTTTTCCAATCAACTTTTCATGTATTTTCCAAATATCAACTTTGTGTACTGTTTTGAATAATTTAAATTGCTGAAAACAACTGTTTCTTAATTAATGCAATTAAAATTGCCAAATTAATAACTTGCTCATTTTAAATCCAATTTCAACAAATAAAATATGTTTTCCATGCTAAATTAAACCACCTTTCCAAATATCAACTTTGCTCCATGTTTTGAATAATTAAAATTGGTTAAATGATTTAAAACTTGTTTAAATCATTTAATATTGCTAAATCCATAACTTGATCAAATTAAATTCTTTTGAGACATATACAATATGATTTCAAACCATAAAAGTATAACCTTTTCAAATATGAACTTTGTAATCTGTTTTGAACAATTTAAAGTGGTGAAAACAACAAATGCTTGTGTAACACCTTTAAGGAACCAAAATTCCAAAACTTAATAAATGAATTTCTAAACTTGGTAAACCTTATTTCTAATTGCCTCTATTGTTGTTATCTTATTGTTTTGATCATCCATGCATCATGCTAATTCACTTACACATGATGATTAGTTGTAGAACAATTAATTCAACCATAATTCATGGGCTTTCCATATGCAATCCAATTCCATATGGGTCCATTTAAACATGTTATCTTGTCAACTAGTTTACCTTTGATGCACCAATTAAATTGCCATGCATCATCCCATGATTGTGCATTGTATCATGTATTTATTGTTCGTCTCTTTTCGATTGTTTGTTTGCTTCTTCTCGGATAGACGACGACGTTGAGACCGACGATACTTACGACACCCCTTCTGAGGAGTTTAGCTCAGTACCAGGCTACTGAGTTTGCAGGCAAGTATTCACTCACATGAACCACTGTGTTCCTTTCAACATTGGTTACCGATACTTTCCGTTGTCTATTTTGCTAGCCATATGTATCGTTGCTTGTTCTCCGAACCTATCACATGATACCCTGAACCCTGATATTGCCTCACCTCCACTCCTATCACCCCATTGCTTGTGCCCGTGTCTTACTAGCATGCTTAGGGTGGCTTTTGCTCGAGTCTGTTGTCGGTTACTTATTTTACCTTACTTATTTATGTTCTGGGGGCTCGATGTTAATCAATCAATCCTATTAATGCTAATGGTAATAATAATTTGATGATAAGGCACCGGCAGGAGGCCCTGTGTGGTTTTGAGGCATGCTAGTGTCGACCCTAATTAGGAAAAGGGTCTTGTCTACTGATCCATGATGAGCGCACTACCCGCATGTGGGAAGCGAGTATGGGCGCCCCCCGCAATTTGACTCGATTCGCATCTCGTCCAAATCGCCTCATTTAGTTCGGGTTTTCCATTTGCCGCATGCATGTTTTTGCGAGCCCAGGCCAGGGTGGAACTTTTGTAGTCGGCATATAGGGGGACACGGTCTTAGAGTGCTATGAGGGTCCCTTTTCTTCGGGGCTCGATTAGCCGTGGGCCCAAGGTGCTTTGGGCTTGATGCGAAGAAGAGTTGGGTTGTGTTGAGTGCCTCGCTTGGTGGAAGTGCATTTCCTATCTGGCGGGGTATTCTTACATGTACGGCTAAATTGGTGCATCCCTGCAGGGTTAAATCTTCTAGAGAAGCCGTGTTTTCCGCGGTTATGGTTAACTTGGTGAAAGTACTGGCTAACAAGTACTCAGGACAACTTGAACCTAATGATTAACCACCTTACACCCAATGATTAACAACTTGACTAGTAATAGGCTTATTGACACAACAACTTGAACCATCACTAATCCAACTGTGTGAGTTATCCTCGGATTGCTTCTTAGGATAAGGGCGAGATCCAGGATGGGTTTGTTTGGAGTTAGTTGATAGGTTGGTTACGATACGCGATCTTATCTTCTTTCTGTTAGCCGGAAGTTGTAGTAATTCTGTAGTTGGTTAGAGCAGCCCGCTGCAACATCTTTTATATCACCCCTTCCTTCCGTTGAACCCAAAGCATATGTGCTTGGTGTTGACGGGTTACACTTTGGTGAACTGTGAGTCTTGCTTGCCAGTACTTGGATGTACTGACCCCTTTGGGGCTGTGGTTTCCGCAGACGACGTTTCCGAAGATCACCATGGTGGCTACTACGTGGAGTATGACGAGACTGTTGACGAGTAGATAGCGGACCCGGGCAGGATCCGAGACTTCGTGGATGGGCTCCGTCTTCTTTTCATTGCCGGCCTCTTAGGCCTATTTGGATTTTGTCTGTACTCAGACACTTTGTTTGTTTCCGCTGCTATGTAATGATGATATGTTGGGACATGTGTCCTCTGGATGATTGTATTTGCTATTCTCTGCCCTAGTGAGGGCCAGTTGCAACTTTTTTCCGTATTTTGTGTCTTAGAGATATGTTGTGGTATCATTCCGTTTAACGCCGTTGACGTACCATGTGTGAATGGTATGAAGTACGTCAATGGTAGTATCCTGGTCTCTATGGGATAGTTTACACCGACGATGGAATAGTAGAGTTTGGTTGTCGCACATAAGTGTTGGCCTACTCGTAAGAGGATGCGGGAGCAGTTAGGCCCCGTAATCCAAGCATCTACTATCCAGTTCGGACGGTGAGTATCCCCTAGAAGTCAGGGTGCGACAAATGGTATCAGAGCCTGTCTGCCTGTAGGATCCCTTTTACTGGTCGCAGTTGAGTCTAGAAACTATTTTGTAGCTATATAGGAAAAATGAAACGTGAGAGTAGGAATTCTGTTCTTTTTCTTCTTTCCCCACCCACCCTCCCTTTTCTGGTAAGGAAGTGCAACGTTGTTTTCTCTTCTCATCTAAACTTTCAAGTTAGGTTTTCACGTATTCTGGTTCTCTAGGATGGTTATATCTACTAGACCATAGGAATGGAGGTGGTTGTGACATGATTTATCATGTTGCCTACTCACGATTGAGAACGGAGGCGTGTAAGCCCCGGAAGCAGATCCTCTATTCCTTAAGCAGTAGATATTTATCCTTTAGCAGCCCGGATGGGTTTTCCGTAGTACCTCAGGAGTGTTTTGGTCTCGTTTTTCCCGGTGTTGCTTCGTTATCCTGTTCTTCTCAACATCCTTTTCGTCCGTTGAAATCTTGTTGTTGTTTTCCACTTCAATTCTTCTACCGGCGTCTAATCAAAACTTCCCAAATATCAAGTCTATCTGGCCAGAAAGGTTGTTGTTGTTTCGAAAACTACCAGGCTATGAGAGCTGGCATTCCTATCACCTGGGGTTGTTTCGAGGAAGCATTCCTGAATCACCACATTCCAGATAGTATATTTCTCCGAATGAATCAAATTCTATCCAGATATACACACTCGATACAAAACCTCTACCTTTACTTGAAAATGTTCCGGTGGTTTCCAAATTCCCTGACATCTTTCCAGAAGAGTTGCCAGGAATGTCTATCGTCTTGAACTTCCAGAAAAACTATCCAAGGTGCACGATGTGTTTCACGTGACACAGCTCAAGAGGAGCTTCCCAAGAAGTATCCGGACCTTTTATTTTCTCAGTAGGAATCTCGGGGCGCGATTCCTTCAAGGGGGGGCGTTTTGTAACATCCCAAGTATGAAAAATAGCCATTAGAATGTTTGCTCTCTGTTATTTTATGTTTTGCATCATGGCATCATGTTGATTGCAATTGTTTTGCTTGTTTTCCTTTTGTTTTCCTCTGTTTGCATTTGTTTTCCAACTGTTTTTATTTGTTTTCCTTTGTTTTCTATTTGAATTTCAAACCAAAATTCAAACCTTTTGTTTCATCCTTGTGATGTTACAATTTCCAAAAATCATATTTCAAATAAAAACAACCAATTGTTTCCATTAAAGTTGTTATTCCAAACTGTTGTTTTGTTTCTAACAGAAATTCATCTAATACCCAAAACAATTGAAATTCAAACAATATTTCAAATGTTTTGTTCATACTTGCTCTGTTACAATCTTTCCAATTAAAAGGTTCAATCAAAACATCCATTTTGTTTCCATGAAAATTAAAAAGATCAACTATTAAATTGTTCTCTAATAATCCATTTAATTCCAAATTACTTTCAAAATTAAAATCAAATCACAAACAACACCCAATTTCAAATTATGGAAATTACCAAAACAATCCTAGTCAATTGTTTCTAATTAAACAATAGGGTTCACCCTATTAAAATTGTTGTTTTCAATAATAATCACTTCATAAGCACATTCTTTCAAATTTGAATTAAAGCACAAATAACAATTTAGATTTAGGGCGCGTCGTGGGGGGTCTTTTCCCCCTGTTAGAGCCACCAACCGGGGTTAAAGGCCCGCAACAAGCAGGGCACATCATGGCCGACTCCTCACCCCCGACCGAGTCCTTGCCTCTGCCACCTGCGGCCTCCTCGAGGTGAGCGCGGGAGGAGCCACCGCGCGCCCTCACAACGCGCAAGCTAGGCAGAGATTTTTTTTAAGTATTATTTTTTTTACTCTTAATATTTTAAGCTATTTTTGAATAGTATTGTTGCTAGTAGTATTAGCTATTTTAGAATAGTATTATTACTATTGTTAGCTATTTTGAGAAATTGTTAGTTTATTTTTAGTAATTTTAGAATATTAGCTAATTTTAGAATTTTTGTTACTATTATTATTAGTTGTTTTTTAGTGTTAGTATTTTGCACAAGGGGGGGGGGGGCAAACGCGCCATCACCGTGCCTCTCCTCGATGTCGTGAGTAGTGTCGCGCCCCTAAGAACCCTAGCCAACCGTTGCACATCGAGGCCACGCCCGGAAGCACGCACCCGTGCTCACCGCAGTATGGCCGAGACCGCGCACAACCCTGATCACGACGCCGCGCGTATAAGACCCCGTCCACGCACCCTCTCGTCACACCACTCCTCACACCCACCGCAACCACCCCGACACGACCCCGACCACGGTGCCGCGCATATAAGACCCCGTCCACGCCACCCTCTTGGAACACCACTCCTGACACCCACCGCAAGCACCCTGACATGATCCCGATCACGGTGCCACGCGTATAAGACAAAGGTGGGCATGGTGAAATAATAATGGGTATGGTGAAAACAAAAGGTGGGCATGGTGAAAACAAACTGAAAACATTATTTTCGTCATTTCAAATCACTTTGTTAACAAGGTTGATCAATTCTTGTGACAAAAACAAATTTTATGAAGCAAAACTTTGTATGTCACTAAATTATTATGTTACGGTTGTGAGCTAGCTAGAGGTAGCACGGAGCACCATTTTGGTTCTGATTTTAGGATGTTATCACCTTTGTTAGCTTAATTATTTGCCACTACAACAAATATGTCAACTAGTGAGCTTTTGGCGGTGAACGTGAGAAAATTGGTCACATATCTCAAGCCAATTGTTTGAGAGGGTGTAAACTTGTACATGAGTTGGTCATAATGCAAACATCAAGGCTTTTTTATCTATTCTGCCCCTATTGAGACCAATTTAAATGGTCATGGTGCCTGTTTTTTTCCTGGTTTGTGATATGTTTATCTATGTGGCAAATCTGCGCCTATGTGGCACATCTATAGCTATGTGTTTTTCTTGATTTGTGATGTGTTTGCCTATGTGGCAGATATGACTGGGACGCATCTCCTCTCCCTGACCCACTTGGGCGCCTTACAGGAGGGACACACGAGACCCACGAGCTGACCCTAGTGCCTTACAGGTTGGACCCACTCACGCCTTACAAGCGGGGTCAACTCGTGCCTTACAGAAGGATGTAGCAGAAAGAAAATAACAGCGGCCGGAGGGGATCGAACCCACGACTTCCCCACTAGCGAACCAGCGAGCAACCACTAGGCCACACCAACGCTCGTGCCAGTCTATGCCAATAAAATTTTAGGATTATTAATTTTTTTTTTGGAAATCAGTCAAAACGGGGGACATCACCGTTCGTACCTACGGGTATAATCTTGACTAAATATTGGCATATCTCTGAATAAATAGGTACTTTTGTACCTTAAAATTATTTTTACAAAAAATCACGACCAAACTAAGAGACACATGTAGTTCAAATTTGGCCCGGTTTCAGATGAATCGGCTGAAATTTGTCCTTTTCCAAAGAGGTGGACGGAAAAAAATTTAGAGTAATTAACTTGAGTTTATGTAGATAAAATATGGTCTAGTAACTATATAATTTTATTTTGTACAATTTTGCAACATATTTTTGGTAGATGCTTCACAAAAAAAACCGTTTTCGACACTCCGAAAATGGAAAATGGTATTTTTATTCAATGAAAAATAAAACTTTCTTCGTAAACATTGTTAGTTGTTCCAAAATGCATCTTTCTGTGGAATGTGGGCACATTTAAAGAAACTATGCCATGGATGTGGCCATAACATCCGTCATTTGGCTCGAAAGCCATGAATCTTCGTAGATGATAGCTCATTTCTGTGAACACTTTTTCGAGATAACTTCTATATTCCAAGTTTATTATTTTTGGTGGATACTAGGTCACTCATTATAACACCACGCGAAGGTCTTGCATCATTTCGTGTTTTTTTGAATTTTCTGGAATTTTCAAAGCCTGTTTCGGGAAACGGTCAAAACGGGGGACATGACCGTTCGTACCTAGGGGTTGAATGTTGATGAAATCTTGGTGTATCTATGTTGAAATAGGTACTTGGGTACCTAAAAATGGTTTTTGCAAAAAATCACGAGCAAACGACGAGGCACCTGTAGTTCAAATTTGGCCCGGTTTCATCTCAATCGACAGAAATTTGTCTTTTTCAAAAGAGGTGGATGGAAAGATCTTTAGAGGAAGTAATTTGAGTTTTTGTAGATAAAATGTTGTCTAGTAACTCTATAATTTTATTTGGTGCAATTTTGCAACATATTTTTGGTAGATGCTTCACAAAAAAAACCGTTTTTGACACTCCGAAAATGGAAATCGATATTTTTATTCAACGAAAAATAAAACTTTCTTCATGAACATTGTTGTTTGTTCCAATATGCATCTTTGTGTGGAATATGGGCACATTTAAAGAAACTATGCCATGGATGTGGCCATAACATCCGTCATTTGGCCTGAAAGCCATGAATCTTCGTAGATGATTGCTCATTTTTGTGAACACTTTTTTGAGATAACTTCCGTATTCCAAGTTTATTATTTTTATGGATACTAGGTCACTTATTATAACACCACGCGAAGGTCTTGCTTCATTTCGAGTTTTTTTTTTTGAACTTTCTGGAATTTTCTAAGTCAGATTCTTAAAACGATCAAAACGGGGGACGTGACCGTTCGTACCTAGGTGTTGAATCTTGATGAACTATTTGTGTATATATGTTAAAATAGGTACTTGGGTACCTAAAAATGATTTTTTAAAAAAATCACGAGCAAACTGCGAGGCACCTGTAGTTCAAATTTGGCCCGGTTTCAGTTGAATCGGCAGAAATTTGTCTTTTTCAAAAGAGGTGGATGGAAAGATCTTTAGAGGAAGTGATTTGAGTTTTTGTAGATAAAATGTTGTCTAGTAACTCTATAATTTTATTTGGTGCAATTTTGCAACATATTTTTGGTAGATGCTTCACAAAAAAACCCGTTTTCGACACTCCGAAAATGGAAAATGGTATTTTTATTCAACGAAAAATAAAACTTTCTTCGTAAACATTGTTAGTTGTTCTAATATGAATCTTTGTGTGGAATATGGGCACATTTAAAGAAACTATGCCATGGATGTGGCCATAACATCTGTCACTTGGCCCAAAAGCCATGAATCTTCGTAGATGATAGCTCATTTCTGTAGATGATAGCTCATTTCCGTCACTTGGCCCGAAAGCCCGAAAGCCCAAAAGCCATGGATGTGGCCATACAAATAACCCGGATGCCAAAAAGTCGTGAGCACACCGTACCAAAAAGGTGAGTGTCACGAGGAGTGGAGAACGCTGGCATGTAGTGTTTATAAAAAAGAAAAAAAAATGGATTTGAAGAAAAAAAGAATCTATCTATTATATACTAAAAGCAATATACATATGTCTAATAGAGACACCACATTAAGCCATATCATCAAAATTATGTTGATAGTTGGATCAAAAATACATGATTAGGATTTAACTAAAACAAGTTGTTACGTGACCTGTTTAGCACGCTTAATGTTGGGAAGAAGGACATGGCACGTAACGCACACATTTTTTTTTGAGGGATACGACAGATATATTATTTAGGGATAAACCGACATCCCAACACGATAAGCACACAGTTTTTTTTTGGGTACATGGTAATAGCAACTTCTTATTCTTAGCTTGAGGGATGTACCATCAATTCCTTATTCTTAGGCAGCCGTGCTTGGTACATTGTCCATCATACATATCCCATAAGTGTGCTGCTCCTTGCATGTACAATCAATTCTCGCAAGATAATTCTTTCATCAATAACCGGTCCTGATACATCCAATGCTACCTTAAATATGCAGATATCACGTTCATTGAAATCTCCAATCGAAAGTTTGGACGCGGGCAATCCGGTAAAATCCACCGGAACAGGTAGATCACCATTGGATGCCCGAGCCGGCCAACAGCCGCACTTGCACGAGAGATTGCGAAGGAAAAATGGTGGGACAATTAATCATGATCATGTAATTATTCATTTTTTATCTTAGACATACCAATCCGTACGGTATAGTGTTTGGATATAGTGTTCTTCTGTATGTAGCCTTTTGAACGGTGGAAACACACAGAGGAGAGTTGGAATAATCACTAGTTTTTTTTTTGATAAATTGAATAATCACTAGCTAATTACGGACTACACATAGATTTCTTGAGGCATGAGTAAGAACCAGTCTGGTTAATTTTGAATATAGATCTTGACTAATACGCACTTGGTACGAAAATACATCACTTCGATATTGATCATCTATGTCTTTTACTGTGATTCATAATAAATTATTTAAAATTATCATTTGTTCGATAAAAACATGCATTAGATCTTCCATTAAAAAGAATTTTACCAAAAGTTCTAAAGTTTTTTTCACCTTTAAAATCTAAATGTTAAATATTTCAAACAGGTGATGTACTTTATTTAGAAATTTTCCATTGGAAGTTGGACCGTGACGAGGGTAAGATCATGAGTTATGTATTTTCATGTTGTCGCAAAACTCCAGTTTTTTATAGTTCAAGTTTTATTCCTTTTTTGCCTCTAATATTTCTCTCTATACCATCTTCTCTGAAGTTTTTAATTCGTACCGTGAATAGGTGTACGTATGTGTTTCACTTGTCTGCAGAAGGGTGAAAAAACGCGCCAATTTTATGTAATCTCATTTACGAACAGAGGTTGAAGGTTGTTTAATTTCCTCTAACTAACAAGCTACAGACCAGAGGCCACCACGTGCATAGATTTTTCTAACAAGTATTGGTTGGCATGAACTATTGGAAGACAAGCAGTCATTTCACACTATATATTCCAAAGGGCTGGTGTTAGTTTGTGCAGGAAGTAGCGAGCAATAGATAAACTGAACAAGTTGTTGCTCTCCCATGGCTCCTGTTAGATCCTTCGTATCTATCTAAGTAGGCTTGAGAGGCAACCAGGAGCCGAGGAACCCTGCTACAGCACTATAACGTGCATGGCAGGCTCAAAAGTTTTTGTTGATCCTGAAATCCACGAGGCTCCGCTGGAGTTCAGATCGTCTCAGATCAGGAATGAGCTAAGCGAAGCTGCCCGTTTCGAGCCTGTCCTGGCTGGGTCGGACCGGAGTCCATGCAATACGACATAGGCGGCAACAAGACCGGACAATCAGTTTCCCAAATCGCTCATTTGTTCCTTTGTCACGTTCATTTACCAAGGACACGACCCAAGCTTGCTGGAGAACACATAGACGGAAATGGTGCGCCACCAAGAGTTGATGGGTTGCTAAATCGGAGATCCCATGGCCACCTCTGTTACATGCAATAGAAAAACAACGATATAGTTAAGCAAGATCTAACCAACGGGGATACGGGATTTTAAAGTGAAAAACCCTTCCAGCAAGGACTAGAAAAAACCACGTGCGTCAGCTAGCAATACTTTACTATTTCGGTTGAGTTTACAAACGCGCCGAGATTTACAATATGTGTCTTATCCCGTGCGGTGGCACAAAAGAGGTATATAAAGGCGTTCCTGGCCAAACTAGGTCGGTAACGGTGAATCCAAATCGAACTCGGTAATAACTCGAGGAACTCCGCTCTACTCGCCATAAATTCAGTCTTTTATCAGCATGAGTGAATTTGGATCACCCAAAAATAACACTCCACCTTGAGACAAATTCCTTCATGTAGCATAAAAGAAACTTTCACCTTGAAAAAACGAAAAAAACCTTCACACATTTGGAGTTGCACTTATTTTCCTTTAGAGACCATGTGTACGGGAATCCTGTATAGGCGATGAAAAAAAATGAATTTGGAATAACCATGGTGGTAGGATTGGTTCTCCTTCTCTCTTAGATTCTCGGTCATCATTTATATATCCGACTACCTAAATAATTTTGAAGCCATTTGATTCTTTATTAGATAGAATCTTCCATTCATTAGTTTTACTAGTTAACATGCCCGTGTGTTGCAACGGGAATGAAAAAAAAATCAACTTTTGGTTAAATCGTCGGACGCCACAAATTTGGCGCAAAATCAATACACCCGAGTAAAATCATGCCACAAACAGGGCATCCGAAAAAGTTGTGAGGTATGATTTGTGAAAATTTTAAAAATCCCAACCAACTGTTGCACAAGAATAGTCTATTACTTTTGGAACCGTTCTACATGTTTTTCTTTTGATAGTTTTGACTTTATTATATATATTAGTTCGCTTCTAATTTTCAGGTCACAGCCTAGGTTAATGCAGTATGAATGTATTATAAGAGTATGATTTATTTGTAGGGAATAACAAATATTCTATGATATAGCTAAAATATACATAGATTGAGGATTAATTAAACCACCTCAAGGTTCTCTAATAGCCTCAAGTTACAAAGGCATTACCCTTTCCTGAAAATTTACATAAATGTAAATAATCAGTAAAACTAATTTTAAAACATCACCTTTTTTTTATCAAGTGTGTTTGACTGGACTGTAGACTACAGTTTTGGCTATCTACAACATTTGGCATCAGTTGCCAGTTAATAGAGGAAAAGTGTTTCATGTTCACTTACAAAAGATGATTAAGGAAAACACAATTTACCAATGAAGAACTTCAAAACATCATTGAAACATGTACTGGTCAATTTTGCTCTTTGGCATCTAGTATTCATCATAAGAACTCTAGAGCAGATCAAGTGTATATGCTGACATAATGAGCCGCTCTTATAACTCGTCATTTGCAAACGACAGAATATTTGAAACCTCCTTATGCTCTCTGTAGGGGCTCATCTTGAAGACGTTCGTCCTAGTAACTACTTTAGAATAGAAAAATGAATACATTTCCTCTTCATGTAGTTGTGGACAGATACAACCGCTACAAAACTCCATAAATCTGTTACATCAGTTACTGTTGTACAAATTATTTTTAGCTAATAAGTAATGTATTTATAATAGTTCAAACACCGATTTGAACATGTTGCGATACTACAGAAAACTAAGACTTGCATATATAAGTCTCAATAAGAAACTGGGAACAAAGAACATCAGAGTGCTGGTCACCTCTAATAAGAACATGATATTTCGAAGATTTGGTACCAACTTCAGTAACAACAATTTCATGTCAATGCTAACATGTGTACAGGGTGTGTTCGCTACAGCATGTGCAGAGTTTGTTATGTTCAGTGAGTAACTCAGGTTGCGAATACTGAAATGTTAGTATTTAGGCCGAACCTTCTTCAGCGAAGCAGAATCAGGAACATAGCCTAGCGCCCTAGCCTCGAGATGCAACAGTCTTCAATCGGCAGCACGCAAGGGCGCAAAAGCAAGCAGCTTCCCAGCGAAATCGCGCCATATCTTCACATGGGGTAAGCTCCTGATGTTGTTGTGCATGCTGATGACAATTTATCAATAGTCGACGAATGATGGGACAGAGCTGCCCAATGCCATGTTGAACATGCCGACGACAATGCCATGCACCTGCCGGTATCCTGGCAGTTGGAGATTCTTAGGGCTATGTTCACCATGGAGGCTCGGGCTCAACAGGGAGACCGCGACAGACCTAGCCAGAACAATGTCATGGCTCATATCAGGCCTGACCTACAGATTGATGATGGGAGCCACAAGGATGGTCTCCAGGCTGGGTATCTCACCGCCAGCGATTTCGGCATAGTGGAACGGAACCATACCCAACTCCACAGATCCAAGATACCTACGCGGCGAGGATGGTTGTCGCGAGGAAGTTCACGATAGAGAGGATGGACACCGCGATGCCAGTTTCCTTTTCACCACCAGCGCTTCCTACACAGTGTATTCCCCATGAAGTTTTAGTGTTAACTTAACCGTCGCAGAATCGTCTGTGACAGTCAACCAAACACGTTCTCACTTCGTCGCGTAAACCGTCGCGGATTTCGCTTAGTGACGGTTTGGAGCTCATCTGCAACGTTATTTAAATCTCCCAGACCGCGCTGAATTTGGTAGTGTACGTCTACAGCCAGTAACGGCGTCGGGACGGGGTAGAAAGTGCAACTAGGTGCTTGTTTATGTTAGGGTAGCCCATAGGGAAAACGAAAACAAAGTTACTCTAGAACTATTGCAAGGATCGCCTCTGTTTGCTCCGATACAGGAGTTTCCACCTATAAACCCATAAAATCACAAGAGAGAAGCATACGTCCGTGAACCGGCCCACATACCGGAGTGGGATCTTGGACATCTAGGATCCAAAACACACTTGCGAACATGAGATATGGAACCACCTGTCATTTGGTGGCATTCCGATGCTCCGGAGCCCCCTCTCCGGTGAAACCCTAGCCCCGCTAGAGAACACCCAGACTTATATGACTATAGATGGTAATGGCGTTGGGAGGGGGTGGCAAAGTGCAACTAGGTGCTTGGTTGTGTTAGGGTAGCCCCTAGGGATAACAAAAAAAAGTTACTCCACAACCGTTGTGTAACACCCGGGGGATTCCCCCCCAAATAGAAAATTGGTTGTTTTCCTTTTTGGCATTGCATCACATGCATCATTCTAATCAACTTTCACATGATGGTTATTTGTAGATCATTTAATTCAACATTAATTCATGGGCTTTTCCATATTCAATCCAAATTGCATATGGACCCATTTAAATATGTTTACCATGTCAATTGGTTTACTTTGATGCATCAATTAATTGTCATGCATGTAAAATAGGATCATGCTGGATCTTTTGCCGTAGAAGTAATTATTGCATCCGGTGTTTTTTCTAGTTCGTTGCTTCTTCGCGGATAGGACGTTGAGATGATGTGAGCAACGCAAGTTCTGCGGATGTACCTCTACTTGCTGGATTCCAGGCAAGTATACTCACTTGCTACCTATGGCTGCCTTTCATCACCTGCTACCGATTCTTTCCGTTGCCTTTATTCTAGCCTTATGATTCGATGCTTGTGTCTCGATCCTATCATATGTTTACCTTGCAGCCATGATATAGCCTTTCCTTCCACTTCCTATTAACTGTTGCTTGTTTACCTTGTTGGCCTTGTGTCATAGTTGCAGGCTTAGTGTTGCTTGCGCTCAAGTCTCGTTGTCTGTCTTATCACCTGTTTAGTTTGATAGTTGGGTTTCAATTCAATCAACAACATGTTAATGTTTTGGGTAATAATAATTTGATGATAAGGCACCGGCAGGAGGCCCGGCGTGGTTTTGAGACCTGCTAGTGTCGACCCTAATTAGGAAAAGGGTCTTGTCCATTGATCCATGATGAGCGCACTAACCGCATGTGGGAAGCGAGTATGGGCTCCCCCCGCAATTCTGATTCTATTCGCATCTCGTCCAAATCGCCTCATTTAGTTCGGGTTTTCCATTTGCCGCATGCATATGCAGGTGCGAACCCTTGGCGCCAGGGTGGAACTTTTGTAGTCGGCATTTAGGGAGACACGTTCTTAGAGTGCTATGAGGGTCCCCTTTTCTTCGTGGGGCATGATTAGCCGTGCGCTCAATTGCACGGGGTTCTTTGGGCTTGATGCGAAGAAGAGTTGGGTTGTGTTGAGTACCTCGCTTGGTGGGTTGATCCCCCGTCTGGCGGGTTATTCTTACGTGTACGGCTAAATTGGTGCATCCCTACAGGGTTAAATCTTCTCGAGAAGCCGTGTTGTCCGCGGTTATGGATGACTTGGTGAAAGTGCTGGCTAACAAGTACTCAGACAACTTACACTTAACGATAATAACTTGACTAGTAATACAGATTACCTCCACCATAAAAATGAATGTCACCTTAATCAACCGTGTGAGTTTCCTTCGCTTGCTTCCTTAGTAGGGGGTAACACTGGATGGGTATTGTTTGGTGAGTAGTTGTAATTGGTTCTGATACGCTATCTTATCCCTTTCTTTTAGCCGGAAGTTGTAGCGCGTCTCTTTAGTTAGTTAGCGCAGCCCGCTGCCGCTTCTCTGCAATATTCCCTTCCTTTCCGTTCTACCCAAAGTATTTGTATCTTGTGATGATTGGTTACGTGCCAGTACTTAACTGTACTGACCCACCAATCCCTTTCGTGGCTGCATATTCCAAATAAAAAATTCTTGGCATGATTTAATGAACAAGTACGATCTCCACGATATTATATCAACATGATGATCAACTTGTGGGCAGAGAGAAGGATATGTCATCCGGATTCGCCATCATATGGCCGACGGTTCTTTTGATATGCATATATGCAATCAATAGCCACGGTCGGGCTGTATGATGGCGATACCGATTGTTTTGTTCTACACCCCCCTTGATCGAAGGTTTATCGACCGAATACAAATCACCGGATGCCAAAAATAAGTGAGCACACCATACCAAAAAGGTGAGTGGCATGAAGAGTGGAGCACGCTGGCATGTAGTGTTTATAAAAAAAAATTGGATTTGAAGAAAAAAATAATTGTGAGAAGAAACATACCCCTTTAGTCCCGGCCCGTTTTACCAACCCGGGCTAAAGGGTTACGGTTTCGTTGGGACCAATCACAAAGAATCACACGGATCGTGTGCTTCTTTCAAGCGCTTGTGAGTCGTTGGATCAGAGGTGTGTTTCTTTCGAAAGATTGTGAGCCTATGGATCAGGGGTGTTTCTTAATCGTTGGATCAAAACCCTAGCACGACACTTTGTGAGCCAGAGAACCCTATATATAGCCCACCTTCATACACCAGTCAGTTCATCGACAAAACACAAATCATCCGGATTCGCTATCATACGTCCTGCCGTGCATTTGGTATGCATATATGTACTTAGTAGCCACGGCAGGGTTGTATGATGGCGATACCGATTGTTTTGTTCTACATCCCCTTTAAGGTTTGATACATCATTCGGTTCATCGACCAAATACAAATCATCCGAATTCGCCATCATACGCCCGACCGTTCTTTTGATATGCATATATGCACTCAATAGCCACGGTCGGTCTGTATGATGGCGATACCGATTGTTTTGTTCTACATCCCCCTTGATCGAAGGTACATCGACCGAATACAAATAACCCGGATGCCAAAACGTCGTGAGCACACCGTACCAAAAAGGTGAGTGTCACGAGGAGTGGAGAACGCTGGCATGTAGTGTTTATAAAAAAGAAAAAAAATTGGATTTGAAGAAAAAAAGAATCTATCTATTATATACCAAAAGCAATATACATATGTCTAATAGAGACACCACATTAAGCCATATCATCAAAATTATGTTGATAGTTGGATCAAAAATACATGAGTAGGATTTAACTAAAACAAGTTGTTACGTGACCTGTTTAGCACGCTTAATGTTGGGAAGAAGGACATGGCACGTAACGCACACATTTTTTTTTTGAGGGATACGACAGATATATTATTTAGGGATAAACCGACATCCCAACACGATAAGCACACAGTTTTTTTTTTGGGTACATGGTAATAGCAACTTCTTATTCTTAGCTTGAGGGATGTACCATCAATTCCTTATTCTTAGGCAGCCGTGCTTGGTACATTGTCCATCATACATATCCCATAAGTGTGCTGCTCCTTGCATGTACAATCAATTCTCGCAAGATAATTCTTTCATCAATAACCGGTCCTGATACATCCAATGCTACCTTAAATATGCAGATATCACGTTCATTGAAATCTCCAATCGAAAGTTTGGACACGGGCAATCCGGTAAAATCCACCGGAACAGGTAGATCACCATTGGATGCCCGGGCCGGCCAACAGCCGCACTTGCACGAGAGATTGCGAAGGAAAAATGGTGGGACAATTAATCATGATCATGTAATTATTCATTTTTTATCTTAGACATACCAATCCGTACGGTATAGTGTTTGGATATAGTGTTCTTCTGTATGTAGCCTTTTGAACGGTGGAAACACACAGAGGAGAGTTGGAATAATCACTAGTTTTTTTTTGATAAATTGAATAATCACAAGCTAATTACGGACTACACATAGATTTCTTGAGGCATGAGTAAGAACCAGTCTGGTTAATTTTGAATATAGATCTTGACTAATACGCACTTGGTACGAAAATACATCACTTCGATATTGATCATCTATGTCTTTTACTGTGATTCATAATAAATTATTTTAAATTATCATTTGTTCGATAAAAACATGCATTAGATCTTCCATTAAAAAGAATTTTACCAAAAGTTCTAAAGTTTTTTTCACCTTTAAAATCTAAATGTTAAATATTTCAAACAGGTGATGTACTTTATTTAGAAATTTTCCGTTGGAAGTTGGACCGTGACGAGGGTAAGATCATGAGTTATGTATTTTCATGTTGTCGCAAAACTCCAGTTTTTTATAGTTCAAGTTTTAGTCCTTTTTTGCCTCTAATATTTCTCTCTATACCATCTTCTCTGAAGTTTTTAATTCGTACCGTGAATAGGTGTACGTATGTGTTTCACTTGTCTGCAGAAGGGTGAAAAAAACGCGCCAATTTTATGTAATCTCATTTACGAACAGAGGTTGAAGGTTGTTTAATTTCCTCTAACTAACAAGCTACAGACCAGAGGCCACCATGTGCATAGATTTTTCTAACAAGTATTGGTTGGCATGAACTATTGGAAGACAAGCAGTCATTTCACACTATATATTCCAAAGGGCTGGTGTTAGTTTGTGCAGGAAGTAGCGAGCAATAGATAAACTGAACAAGTTGTTGCTCTCCCATGGCTCCTGTTAGATCCTTCGTATCTATCTAAGTAGGCTTGAGAGGCAACCAGGAGCCGAGGAACCCTGCTACAGCACTATAACGTGCATGGCAGGCTCAAAAGTTTTTGTTGATCCTGAAATCCACGAGGCTCCGCTGGAGTTCAGATCGTCTCAGATCAGGAATGAGCTAAGCGAAGCTGGCCGTTTCGAGCCTGTCCCGGCTGGGTCGGACCGGAGTCCATGCAATACGACATAGGCGGCAACAAGACCGGACAATCAGTTTCCCAAATCGCTCATTTGTTCCTTTGTCACGTTCATTTACCAAGGACACGACCCAAGCTTGCTGGAGAACACATAGACGGAAATGGTGCGCCACCAAGAGTTGATGGGTTGCTAAATCGGAGATCCCATGGCCACCTCTGTTACATGCAATAGAAAAACAACGATATAGTGAAGCAAGATCTAACCAACGGGGATACGGGATTTTAAAGTGAAAAACCCTTCCAGCAAGGACTAGAAAAAACCACGTGCGTCAGCTAGCAATACTTTACTATTTCGGTTGAGTTTACAAACGCGCCGAGATTTACAATATGTGTCTTATCCCGTGCGGTGGCACAAAAGAGGTATATAAAGGCGTTCCTGGCCAAACTAGGTCGGTAACGGTGAATCCAAATCGAACTCGGTAATAACTCGAGGAACTCCGCTCTACTCGCCATAAATTCAGTCTTTTATCAGCATGAGTGAATTTGGATCACCCAAAAATAACACTCCACCTTGAGACAAATTCCTTCATGTAGCATAAAAGAAACTTTCACCTTGAAAAAACGAAAAAAACCTTCACACATTTGGAGTTGCACTTATTTTCCTTTAGAGACCATGTGTACGGGAATCCTGTATAGGCGATGAAAAAAAATGAATTTGGAATAACCATGGTGGTAGGATTGGTTCTCCTTCTCTCTTAGATTCTCGGTCATCATTTATATATCCGACTACCTAAATAATTTTGAAGCCATTTGATTCTTTATTAGATAGAATCTTCCATTCATTAGTTTTACTAGTTAACATGCCCGTGTGTTGCAACGGGAATGAAAAAAAAATCAACTTTTGGTTAAATCGTCGGACGCCACAAATTTGGCGCAAAATCAATACACCCGAGTAAAATCATGCCACAAACAGGGCATCCGAAAAAGTTGTGAGGTATGATTTGTGAAAATTTTAAAAATCCCAACCAACTGTTGCACAAGAATAGTCTATTACTTTTGGAACCGTTCTACATGTTTTTCTTTTGATAGTTTTGACTTTATTATATATATTAGTTCGCTTCTAATTTTCAGGTCACAGCCTAGGTTAATGCAGTATGAATGTATTATAAGAGTATGATTTATTTGTAGGGAATAACAAATATTCTATGATATAGCTAAAATATACATAGATTGAGGATTAATTAAACCACCTCAAGGTTCTCTAATAGCCTCAAGTTACAAAGGCATTACCCTTTCCTGAAAATTTACATAAATGTAAATAATCAGTAAAACTAATTTTAAAACATCACCTTTTTTTTTATCAAGTGTGTTTGACTGGACTGTAGACTACAGTTTTGGCTATCTACAACATTTGGCATCAGTTGCCAGTTAATAGAGGAAAAGTGTTTCATGTTCACTTACAAAAGATGATTAAGGAAAACACAATTTACCAATGAAGAACTTCAAAACATCATTGAAACATGTACTGGTCAATTTTGCTCTTTGGCATCTAGTATTCATCATAAGAACTCTAGAGCAGATCAAGTGTATATGCTGACATAATGAGCCGCTCTTATAACTCGTCATTTGCAAACGACAGAATATTTGAAACCTCCTTATGCTCTCTGTAGGGGCTCATCTTGAAGACGTTCGTCCTAGTAACTACTTTAGATAGAAACATGAATACATTTCCTCTTCATGTAGTTGTGGACAGATACAACCGCTACAAAACTCCATAAATCTGTTACATCAGTTACTGTTGTACAAATTATTTTTAGCTAATAAGTAATGTATTTATAATAGTTCAAACACCGATTTGAACATGTTGCGATACTACAGAAAACTAAGACTTGCATATATAAGTCTCAATAAGAAACTGGGAACAAAGAACATCAGAGTGCTGGTCACCTCTAATAAGAACATGATATTTCGAAGATTTGGTACCAACTTCAGTAACAACAATTTCATGTCAATGCTAACATGTGTACAGGGTGTGTTCGCTACAGCATGTGCAGAGTTTGTTATGTTCAGTGAGTAACTCAGGTTGCGAATACTGAAATGTTAGTATTTAGGCCGAACCTTCTTCAGCGAAGCAGAATCAGGAACATAGCCTAGCGCCCTAGCCTCGAGATGCAACAGTCTTCAATCGGCAGCACGCAAGGGCGCAAAAGCAAGCAGCTTCCCAGCGAAATCGCGCCATATCTTCACATGGGGTAAGCTCCTGATGTTGTTGTGCATGCTGATGACAATTTATCAATAGTCGACGAATGATGGGACAGAGCTGCCCAATGCCATGTTGAACATGCCGACGACAATGCCATGCACCTGCTGGTATCCTGGCAGTTGGAGATTCTTAGGGCTATGTTCACCAAGGAGGCTCGGGCTCAACAGGGAGACCGCGACAGACCTAGCCAGAACAATGTCATGGCTCATATCAGGCCTGACCTACAGATTGATGATGGGAGCCACAAGGATGGTCTCCAGGCTGGGTATCTCACCGCCAGCGATTTCGGCATAGTGGAACGGAACCATACCCAACTCCACAGATCCAAGATACCTACGCGGCGAGGATGGTTGTCGCGAGGAAGTTCACGATAGCGAGGATGGACACCGCGATGCCAGTTTCCTTTTCACCACCAGCGCTTCCTACACGGTGTATTCCCCATGAAGTTTTAGTGTTAACTTAACCGTCGCAGAATCGTCTGTGACAGTCAACCAAACACGTTCTCACTTCGTCGCGTAAACCGTCGCGGATTTCGCTTAGTGACGGTTTGGAGCTCATCTGCAACGTTATTTAAATCTCCCAGACCGCGCTGAATTTGGTAGTGTACGTCTACAGCCAGTAACGGCGTCGGGACGGGGTAGAAAGTGCAACTAGGTGCTTGTTTATGTTAGGGTAGCCCATAGGGAAAACGAAAACAAAGTTACTCTAGAACTATTGCAAGGATCGCCTCTGTTTGCTCCGATACAGGAGTTTCCACCTATAAACCCATAAAATCACAAGAGAGAAGCATACGTCCGTGAACCGGCCCACATACCGGAGTGGGATCTTGGACATCTAGGATCCAAAACACACTTGCGAACATGAGATATGGAACCACCTGTCATTTGGTGGCATTCCGATGCTCCGGAGCCCCCTCTCCGGTGAAACCCTAGCCCCGCTAGAGAACACCCAGACTTATATGACTATAGATGGTAATGGCGTTGGGAGGGGGTGGCAAAGTGCAACTAGGTGCTTGGTTGTGTTAGGGTAGCCCCTAGGGATAACAAAAAAAAGTTACTCCACAACCCTTGTGTAACACCCGGGGGATTCCCCCCCAAATAGAAAATTGGTTGTTTTCCTTTTTGGCATTGCATCACATGCATCATTCTAATCAACTTTCACATGATGGTTATTTGTAGATCATTTAATTCAACATTAATTCATGGGCTTTTCCATATTCAATCCAAATTGCATATGGACCCATTTAAATATGTTTACCATGTCAATTGGTTTACTTTGATGCATCAATTAATTGTCATGCATGTAAAATAGGATCATGCTGGATCTTTTGCCGTAGAAGTAATTATTGCATCCGGTGTTTTTTCTAGTTCGTTGCTTCTTCGCGGATAGGACGTTGAGATGATGTGAGCAACGCAAGTTCTGCGGATGTACCTCTACTTGCTGGATTCCAGGCAAGTATACTCACTTGCTACCTATGGCTGCCTTTCATCACCTGCTACCGATTCTTTCCGTTGCCTTTATTCTAGCCTTATGATTCGATGCTTGTGTCTCGATCCTATCATATGTTTACCTTGCAGCCATGATATAGCCTTTCCTTCCACTTCCTATTAACTGTTGCTTGTTTACCTTGTTGGCCTTGTGTCATAGTTGCAGGCTTAGTGTTGCTTGCGCTCAAGTCTCGTTGTCTGTCTTATCACCTGTTTAGTTTGATAGTTGGGTTTCAATTCAATCAACAACATGTTAATGTTTTGGGTAATAATAATTTGATGATAAGGCACCGGCAGGAGGCCCGGCGTGGTTTTGAGACCTGCTAGTGTCGACCCTAATTAGGAAAAGGGTCTTGTCCATTGATCCATGATGAGCGCACTAACCGCATGTGGGAAGCGAGTATGGGCTCCCCCCCGCAATTCTGATTCTATTCGCATCTCGTCCAAATCGCCTCATTTAGTTCGGGTTTTCCATTTGCCGCATGCATATGCAGGTGCGAACCCTTGGCGCCAGGGTGGAACTTTTGTAGTCGGCATTTAGGGAGACACGTTCTTAGAGTGCTATGAGGGTCCCCTTTTCTTCGTGGGGCATGATTAGCCGTGCGCTCAATTGCACGGGGTTCTTTGGGCTTGATGCGAAGAAGAGTTGGGTTGTGTTGAGTACCTCGCTTGGTGGGTTGATCCCCCGTCTGGCGGGTTATTCTTACGTGTACGGCTAAATTGGTGCATCCCTACAGGGTTAAATCTTCTCGAGAAGCCGTGTTGTCCGCGGTTATGGATGACTTGGTGAAAGTGCTGGCTAACAAGTACTCAGACAACTTACACTTAACGATAATAACTTGACTAGTAATACAGATTACCTCCACCATAAAAATGAATGTCACCTTAATCAACCGTGTGAGTTTCCTTCGCTTGCTTCCTTAGTAGGGGGTAACACTGGATGGGTATTGTTTGGTGAGTAGTTGTAATTGGTTCTGATACGCTATCTTATCCCTTTCTTTTAGCCGGAAGTTGTAGCGCGTCTCTTTAGTTAGTTAGCGCAGCCCGCTGCCGCTTCTCTGCAATATTCCCTTCCTTTCCGTTCTACCCAAAGTATTTGTATCTTGTGATGATTGGTTACGTGCCAGTACTTAACTGTACTGACCCACCAATCCCTTTCGTGGCTGCATATTCCAAATAAAAAATTCTTGGCATGATTTAATGAACAAGTACGATCTCCACGATATTATATCAACATGATGATCAACTTGTGGGCAGAGAGAAGGATATGTCATCCGGATTCGCCATCATATGGCCGACGGTTCTTTTGATATGCATATATGCAATCAATAGCCACGGTCGGGCTGTATGATGGCGATACCGATTGTTTTGTTCTACACCCCCCTTGATCGAAGGTTTATCGACCGAATACAAATCACCGGATGCCAAAAATAAGTGAGCACACCATACCAAAAAGGTGAGTGGCATGAAGAGTGGAGCACGCTGGCATGTAGTGTTTATAAAAAAAAATTGGATTTGAAGAAAAAAATAATTGTGAGAAGAAACATACCCCTTTAGTCCCGGCCCGTTTTACCAACCCGGGCTAAAGGGTTACGGTTTCGTTGGGACCAATCACAAAGAATCACACGGATCGTGTGCTTCTTTCAAGCGCTTGTGAGTCGTTGGATCAGAGGTGTGTTTCTTTCGAAAGATTGTGAGCCTATGGATCAGGGGTGTTTCTTAATCGTTGGATCAAAACCCTAGCACGACACTTTGTGAGCCAGAGAACCCTATATATAGCCCACCTTCATACACCAGTCAGTTCATCGACAAAACACAAATCATCCGGATTCGCTATCATACGTCCTGCCGTGCATTTGGTATGCATATATGTACTTAGTAGCCACGGCAGGGTTGTATGATGGCGATACCGATTGTTTTGTTCTACATCCCCTTTAAGGTTTGATACATCATTCGGTTCATCGACCAAATACAAATCATCCGAATTCGCCATCATACGCCCGACCGTTCTTTTGATATGCATATATGCACTCAATAGCCACGGTCGGTCTGTATGATGGCGATACCGATTGTTTTGTTCTACATCCCCCTTGATCGAAGGTACATCGACCGAATACAAATAACCCGGATGCCAAAACGTCGTGAGCACACCGTACCAAAAAGGTGAGTGTCACGAGGAGTGGAGAACGCTGGCATGTAGTGTTTATAAAAAAGAAAAAAAATTGGATTTGAAGAAAAAAAGAATCTATCTATTATATACTAAAAGCAATATACATATGTCTAATAGAGACACCACATTAAGCCATATCATCAAAATTATGTTGATAGTTGGATCAAAAATACATGAGTAGGATTTAACTAAAACAAGTTGTTACGTGACCTGTTTAGCACGCTTAATGTTGGGAAGAAGGACATGGCACGTAACGCACACATTTTTTTTTTGAGGGATACGACAGATATATTATTTAGGGATAAACCGACATCCCAACACGATAAGCACACAGTTTTTTTTTTGGGTACATGGTAATAGCAACTTCTTATTCTTAGCTTGAGGGATGTACCATCAATTCCTTATTCTTAGGCAGCCGTGCTTGGTACATTGTCCATCATACATATCCCATAAGTGTGCTGCTCCTTGCATGTACAATCAATTCTCGCAAGATAATTCTTTCATCAATAACCGGTCCTGATACATCCAATGCTACCTTAAATATGCAGATATCACGTTCATTGAAATCTCCAATCGAAAGTTTGGACACGGGCAATCCGGTAAAATCCACCGGAACAGGTAGATCACCATTGGATGCCCGGGCCGGCCAACAGCCGCACTTGCACGAGAGATTGCGAAGGAAAAATGGTGGGACAATTAATCATGATCATGTAATTATTCATTTTTTATCTTAGACATACCAATCCGTACGGTATAGTGTTTGGATATAGTGTTCTTCTGTATGTAGCCTTTTGAACGGTGGAAACACACAGAGGAGAGTTGGAATAATCACTAGTTTTTTTTTGATAAATTGAATAATCACTAGCTAATTACGGACTACACATAGATTTCTTGAGGCATGAGTAAGAACCAGTCTGGTTAATTTTGAATATAGATCTTGACTAATACGCACTTGGTACGAAAATACATCACTTCGATATTGATCATCTATGTCTTTTACTGTGATTCATAATAAATTATTTTAAATTATCATTTGTTCGATAAAAACATGCATTAGATCTTCCATTAAAAAGAATTTTACCAAAAGTTCTAAAGTTTTTTTCACCTTTAAAATCTAAATGTTAAATATTTTCAAACAGGTGATGTACTTCATTTAGAAATTTTCCGTTGGAAGTTGGACCGTGACGAGGGTAAGATCATGAGTTATGTATTTTCATGTTGTCGCAAAACTCCAGTTTTTTATAGTTCAAGTTTTAGTCCTTTTTTGCCTCTAATATTTCTCTCTATACCATCTTCTCTGAAGTTTTTAATTCGTACGGTGAATAGGTGTACGTATGTGTTTCACATGTCTGCAGAAGGGTGAAAAAACGCGCCAATTTTATGTAATCTCATTTACGAACAGAGGTTGAAGGTTGTTTAATTTCCTCTAACTAACAAGCTACAGACCAGAGGCCACCACGTGCATAGATTTTTCTAACAAGTATTGGTTGGCATGAACTATTGGAAGACAAGCAGTCATTTCACACTATATATTCCAAAGGGCTGGTGTTAGTTTGTGCAGGAAGTAGCGAGCAATAGATAAACTGAACAAGTTGTTGCTCTCCCATGGCTCCTGTTAGATCCTTCGTATCTATCTAAGTAGGCTTGAGAGGCAACCAGGAGCCGAGGAACCCTGCTACAGCACTATAACGTGCATGGCAGGCTCAAAATTTTTTGTTGATCCTGAAATCCACGAGGCTCCGCTGGAGTTCAGATCGTCTCAGATCAGGAATGAGCTAAGCGAAGCTGGCCGTTTCGAGCCTGTCCCGGCTGGGTCGGACCGGAGTCCATGAAATACGACATAGGCGGCAACAAGACCGGACAATCAGTTTCCCAAATCGCTCAATTGTTCCTTTGTCACGTTCATTTACCAAGGACACGACCCAAGCTTGCTGGAGAACACATAGACGGAAATGGTGCGCCACCAAGAGTTGATGGGTTGCTAAATCGGAGATCCCATGGCCACCTCTGTTACATGCAATAGAAAAACAACGATATAGTGAAGCAAGATCTAACCAACGGGGATACGGGATTTTAAAGTGAAAAACCCTTCCAGCAAGGACTAGAAAAAACCACGTGCGTCAGCTAGCAATACTTTACTATTTCGGTTGAGTTTACAAACGCGCCGAGATTTACAATATGTGTCTTATCCCGTGCGGTGGCACAAAAGAGGTATATAAAGGCGTTCCTGGCCAAACTAGGTCGGTAACGGTGAATCCAAATCGAACTCGGTAATAACTCGAGGAACTCCGCTCTACTCGCCATAAATTCGGTCTTTTATCAGCACGAGTGAATTTGGATCACCCAAAAATAACACTCCACCTTGAGACAAATTCCTTCATGTAGCATAAAAGAAACTTTCACCTTGAAAAAACGAAAAAAACCTTCACACATTTGGAGTTGCACTTATTTTCATTTAGAGACCATGTGTACGGGAATCCTGTATAGGCGATGAAAAAAAAATGAATTTGGAATAACCCTGGTGGTAGGATTGGTTCTCCTTCTCTCTTAGATTCTCGGTCATCATTTATAGATCCGACTACCTAAATAATTCTGAAGCCATTTGATTCTTTATTAGATAGAATCTTCCATTCATTAGTTTTACTAGTTAACATGCCCGTGTGTTGCAACAGGAATGAAAAAAAAAATCAACTTTTGGTTAAATCGTCGGACGCCACAAATTTGGCGCAAAATCAATACACCCGAGTAAAATCATGCCACAAACAGGGCATTCGAAAAAGTTGTGAGGTATGATTTGTGAAAATTTTAAAAATCCCAACCAACTGTTGCACAAGAATAGTCTATTACTTTTGGAACCGTTCTACATGTTTTTCTTTTGATAGTTTTGACTTTATTATATATATTAGTTCGCTTCTAATTTTCAGGTCACAACCTAGGTTAATGCAGTATGAATGTATTATAAGAGTATGATTTATTTGTAGGGAATAACAAATATTCTATGATATAGCTAAAATATACATAGATTGAGGATTAATTAAACCACCACAAGGTTCTCTAATAGCCTCAAGTTACAAAGGCATTACCCTTTCCTGAAAATTTACATAAATGTAAATAATCAGTAAAACTAATTTTAAAACATCACCTTTTTTTATCAAGTGTGTTTGACTGGACTGTAGACTACAGTTTTGGCTATCTACAACATTTGGCATCAGTTGCCAGTTAATAGAGGAAAAGTGTTTCATGTTCACTTACAAAAGATGATTAAGGAAAACACAATTTACCAATGAAGAACTTCAAAACATCATTGAAACATGTACTGGTCAATTTTGCTCTTTGGCATCTAGTATTCATCATAAGAACTCTAGAGCAGATCAAGTGTATACGCTGACATAATGAGCCGCTCTTATAACTCGTCATTTGCAAACGACAGAATATTTGAAACCTCCTTATGCTCTCTGTAGGGGCTCATCTTGAAGACGTTCGTCCTAGTAACTACTTTAGAATAGAAAAATGAATACATTTCCTCTTCATGTAGTTGTGGACAGATACAACCGCTACAAAACTCCATAAATCTGTTACATCAGTTACTGTTGTACAAATTATTTTTAGCTAATAAGTAATGTATTTATAATAGTTCAAACACCGATTTGAACATGTTGCGATACTACAGAAAACTAAGACTTGCATATATAAGTCTCAATAAGAAACTGGGAACAAAGAACATCAGAGTGCTGGTCACCTCTAATAAGAACATGATATTTCGAAGATTTGGTACCAACTTCAGTAACAACAATTTCATGTCAATGCTAACATGTGTACAGGGTGTGTTCGCTACAGCATGTGCAGAGTTTGTTATGTTCAGTGAGTAACTCAGGTTGTGAATACTGAAATGTTAGTATTTAGGCTGAACCTTCTTCAGCGAAGCAGAATCAGGAACATAGCCTAGCGCCCTAGCCTCGAGATGCAACAGTCTTCAATCGGCAGCACGCAAGGGCGCAAAAGCAAGCAGCTTCCCAGCGAAATCGCGCCATATCTTCACATGGGGTAAGCTCCTGATGTTGTTGTGCATGCTGATGACAATTTATCAATAGTCGACGAATGATGGGACAGAGCTGCCCAATGCCATGTTGAACATGCCGACGACAATGCCATGCACCTGCTGGTATCCTGGCAGTTGGAGATTCTTAGGGCTATGTTCACCATGGAGGCTTGGGCTCAACAGGGAGACCGCGACAGACCTAGCCAGAACAATGCCATGGCTCATATCAGGCCTGACCTACAGATTGATGATGGGAGCCACAAGGATGGTCTCCAGGCTGGGTATCTCACCGCCAGCGATTTCGGCATAGTGGAACGGAACCATACCCAACTCCACAGATCCAAGATACCTACGCGGCGAGGATGGTTGTCGCGAGGAAGTTCACGATAGCGAGGATGGACACCGCGATGCCAGTTTCCTTTTCACCAGCAGCGCTTCCTACACGGTGTATTCCCCATGAAGTTTTAGTGTTAACTTAACCGTCGCAGAATCGTCTGTGACAGTCAACCAAACACGTTCTCACTTCGTCGCGTAAACGGTCGCGGATTTCGCTTAGTGACGGTTTGGAGCTCATCTGCAACGTTATTTAAATGTCCCAGACCGCGCTGAATTTGGTAGTGTACGTCTACACCCAGTAACGGAGTCGGGACGGTGTAGAAAGTGCAACTAGGTGCTTGTTTATGTTAGGGTAGCCCATAGGGAAAACGAAAACAAAGTTACTCTAGAACTATTGCAAGGATCGCCTCTGTTTGCTCCGATACAGGAGTTTCCACCTATAAACCCATAAAATCACAAGAGAGAAGCATACGTCCGTGAACCGGCCCACATACCGGAGTGGGATCTTGGACATCTAGGATCCAAAACACACTTGGGAACATGAGATATGGAACCACCTGTCATTTGGTGGCATTCCGATGCTCCGGAGCCCCATCTCCGGTGAAACCCTAGCCCCGCTAGAGAACACCCAGACTTATATGACTATAGATGGTAATGGCGTTGGGAGGGGGTGGCAAAGTGCAACTAGGTGCTTGGTTGTGTTAGGGTAGCCCCTAGGGATAACAAAAAAAAGTTACTCCACAACCCTTGTGTAACACCCGGGGGATTCCCCCCCAAATAGAAAATTGGTTGTTTTCCTTTTTGGCATTGCATCACATGCATCATTCTAATCAACTTTCACATGATGGTTATTTGTAGATCATTTAATTCAACATTAATTCATGGGCTTTTCCATATTCAATCCAAATTGCATATGGACCCATTTAAATATGTTTACCATGTCAATTGGTTTACTTTGATGCATCAATTAATTGTCATGCATATAAAATAGGATCATGCTGGATCTTTTGCCGTAGAAGTAATTATTGCATCCGGTGTTTTTTCTAGTTCGTTGCTTCTTCGCGGATAGGACGTTGAGATGATGTGAGCAACGCAAGTTCTGCGGATGTACCTCTACTTGCTGGATTCCAGGCAAGTATACTCACTTGCTACCTATGGCTGCCTTTCATCACCTGCTACCGATTCTTTCCGTTGCCTTTATTCTAGCCTTATGATTCGATGCTTGTGTCTCGATCCTATCATATGTTTACCTTGCAGCCATGATATAGCCTTTCCTTCCACTTCCTATTAACTGTTGCTTGTTTACCTTGTTGGCCTTGTGTCATAGTTGCAGGCTTAGTGTTGCTTGCGCTCAAGTCTCGTTGTCTGTCTTATCACCTGTTTAGTTTGATAGTTGGGTTTCAGTTCAATCAACAACATGTTAATGTTTTGGGTAATAATAATTTGATGATAAGGCACCGGCAGGAGGCCCGGCGTGGTTTTGAGGCCTGCTAGTGTCGACCCTAATTAGGAAAAGGGTCTTGTACATTGATCCATGATGAGCGCACTAACCGCATGTGGGAAGCGAGTATGGGCTCCCCCCGCAATTCTGATTCTATTCGCATCTCGTCCAAATCGCCTCATTTAGTTCGGGTTTTTCATTTGCTGCATGCATATGCAGGTGCGAACCCTTGGCGCCAGGGTGGAACTTTTGTAGTCGGCATTTAGGGAGACACGTTCTTAGAGTGCTATGAGGGTCCCCTTTTCTTCGTGGGGCTTGATTAGCCATGCGCTCAATTGCACGGGGTTCTTTGGGCTTGATGCGAAGAAGAGTTGGGTTGTGTTGAGTACCTCGCTTGGTGGGTTGATCCCCCGTCTGGCGGGTTATTCTTACGTGTACGGCTAAATTGGTGCATCCCTACACGGTTAAATCTTCTCGAGAAGCCGTGTTGTCCGCGGTTATGGATGACTTGGTGAAAGTGCTGGCTAACAAGTACTCAGACAACTTACACTTAACGATAATATCTTGACTAGTAATACAGATTACCTCCACCATAAAAATGAATGTCACCTTAATCAACCGTGTGAGTTTCCTTCGCTTGCTTCCTTAGTAGGGGGTAACACTGGATGGGTATTGTTTGGTGAGTAGTTGTAGTTGGTTCTGATACGCTATCTTATCCCTTTCTTTTAGCCGGAAAGTTGTAGCGCGTCTCTTTAATTAGTTAGCGCAGCCCGCTGCCGCTTCTCTGCAATATTCCCTTCCTTTCCGTTCTACCCAAAGTATTTGTATCTTGTGATGATTGGTTACGTGCCAGTACTTAACCGTACTGACCCACCAATCCCTTTCGTGGCTGCATATTCCACATTGCAGTCAACAGTTTTGAAGTCTGACGACGTTAGCTTGGGAATTACTCCGGCTTGGCCTGGGCAGGGATTGGACGCCGTCGGTTATCTTCAGGACTCTTAGTCCAATTTTTATCTTGTCCGTAGTCGAACGCTATGTTGTTTCTTCCGCTGTTATTTGGATCTTTGTATTGTATCAGTTGTATCCTTGACTCGTTTGAGTCGTCTTGTATATACCTCTTCTGTTGTTGTTGTGGATTATTCGTGAACTGTTGTAATGTTATCACAAGTGGCAACCTGGAATCGGTTAATATGTGGATTTTGGCGAAAATGCTGAAATCTGCATAGTGCCCGATCTCGGGGCGTCACACCTTGCAAACATCCGCCTGTTTGCTCCGATACGGGAGTTTCCACCTATAAACCCATAAAATCACAAGAGAGAACAATACGTCCGTGAACCCGCCCACATACCGGAGTGGGATCTTGGACATCTAGGACCCAAAACACACTAGGGAACATGTGATATGGAACCACCTGTCATTTGGTTTCTTTCTAATGCTCCGGAGCCCGGTGGAGAAAACCCAGACTTATACGTCTATGGCCGGTAACAGCGTCGGGAGGGGTAGCAAAGTACAACTAGGTGCTTGGTTCTGTTAGGGTAGCCCCTAGGGAAAACAAAAACAAAATTATTCCACAACTTTTGCAAGGATCCCCTCTGTTTGCTCCGATACGGGAATTTCCACCTATAAACCCATAAAATCACAAGAGCGAAGCATACGTCAGTGAGCCCGCCCACATACCGGAATGGGATCTTGGACATCTAGGACCCAAAAACACTTGGGAACAGGTGATATGGAACCACTTGTCAATCTCCTCTCTAACAAAATAAGCTATACGGCCAACTACCAAATATCTGCACCTTCTTTGAGAAATTATTGGTCGTCATGCATATTAATGAATCATCTCAGTACTACATGACAGTATAAATTGAACAATGAAATTGCACAACGAGTGAGTTGCTCCAAGAAGCTAGAAGAAACCAACGAGGAGGTTTTTGTCTTGAGTTATGCGTCACATATATATAAATTAAACATTTGAAGTACAATGAAACTAATGATATAGCTCATGGTTGATGCATATATCGGGTACCTAGGATTGAGAGGCATTTAGGAACTCCATGAATCGAGAAGTTTTTCTTGTAGTCGGACGCAACACTGTCCATAATCGTTGATCTTGTCTCGAGCCTGCTGCCCGTGTACTGTCTCATGTGCTGATGTGCTCGCGCTCAACTCTAGAGTTGGCATCGGTAGGCGCAGGCGGGTGGGATGTACCCGGATGCAGAAAAGGGTGTTATTCCGCTCCTGAATGCACACACAGTAGTCTTCAACCTCGTCCTAGATCTCCACGCAGTGATCGAAACTCGAAAGCGAGCTAGACCTAGCCTATTGTGCTTTCCTCCATGAAAGGTGCCCGACGTGGCATACGGAGCAAGTACAGTGATACCCATGAAATATTGAATCAACTTAGGGGGAGAGAGCTCTAAGCGCAGAACTGGCTGGCCGAATCTGTTGCGCGACACTTTTTTCTAGTCTTCTAGTTTATATTTTAGGTGATCACAGTGTAAATACTTGTTATGTTGGATGGATGAAATTCGCCTTTTCAATTTCAGTTTTAGGTGAACTGGCTGGACAACCGACTATTCCTCAATTCATGAATTTCAATAAAATTCACCATTTCTATTTCAATCGAGTTCAGTGTATATTACGAGATTTGTGGGAGATAGTTCAAAAAGAACTTGGCAGACAAATATTTGGTTAAGTCATTTCACCAGCTATATATTAGAGTCGCCAGCACGTTCAAGTAGTAAGCATAGCTTCCGACATTTTTTCCGGGTTGGGGGAGTAAAACAAGTGTGTCCCACATGCATACATGCCATCCTGCGTAGTATAACTCATTTTTAATTGGTCATTATCTTCAAAGGGTACAATCACCGGGTTATGAAGGTCATGAATAGTGTCTTGGATAGTTATTGGCATATCTTTCGGCATAAATAAATTGGTTTGACAAATATTTAAATGTGTTCATTCTGATATATATTTTTATGGAAACATTGTCCTATAAATATTCATTCATATATTATCAGAGGTCTGCAAACCAGACACAACTTTTGATCTAAGTATCAAGTTTTCTATTACGGCTTATTTCAGTCACATTACCATCTGGTTATTATTAAATAAAGAGAATACTTTGAAAATATTGTTTCAATGTTGTTTTTTCTGGTATCATATCCTATATATATAACTAAGTAGATCCTCCCCACTAAAGTATTTCTCTCAACATGCAAGACGTCCACCTAAACGGCCTCATTCAGCTGCTATGTCACCATCTTTATCCTATAATTATAAATAGTTTTCTCTCACTAATGAATTTTCGTGCTTTGTGGTTAAGACCGTCAATGAAAAATCCAACAGTCGCTGTCTTGGATTATTTTAACGTGGAGCGCGTCAATTCTTCCGCATTCCTTCCTCAGCATGTGATCCACTCGCTACTCTTTTGTCTGTAGCAGAAATAAAGAGTATGCCCACTCGCATGCCACGGCATGTTATCCTTGATATTCTGTAACTAAAGTTTGTACGCTTTGCCTCCTACTAATCTTGGATATTAATCCCCTGCATGCTGTAGCACCGGACGCTCAAACCTGATCACCTCTCCCGTGAAAGCTTTGATATTTTTCTGTGTGGTCGCTCATTTCCAGGCTATCCTCACCGGGGATTGCACAACCTGGTGGTCGACTGTGCCATATTTCTGGATTTCCTCCCATGTTCATACAAGTTGTTGTTAATTTCTTGGTCCTGTTCACATCTTCCATCATGGATTGATTGTGATGTGCAGCAGCAGGTAACTTCACAGACTTCCAACAGCTCGGTAGGATTCTACTGCTGCTCCGTAGACTTTCTAGAGGACCACAAGCTCGATATGTGCTCAAATTGGCAAGAAATTATCCGTTGTTTGATATTGCAAACTTTCCCATGTCCTTCTAGACAACTAATACATTTCATTATTTATATTTACATAAGCATAGGCCTTTCTTACGGAGTACTTCATTTGTGTATGCAGGTCATGTTGGTATCTACTTGTCATCTTAAATGAGTTGCCTCGATTTTGTGACTTCTGTCAAGTAAATATTTAGGGGACAAACATTCAGAAAAATTATTATTTGTAAAATTGTATTATAAAGATTTTCAGCATTGCTGCCTTGACATATCACATATAATTGCAGTCTACAAGTTCATGTGGAAAGTACTAACTATGAGCGACAGAGCATGTGCGTGTACCTTCTGTGGAATTACATTGTTTTTGTGGGAGTGCCAAAGGTATATCATGTATGTTACATCACCCATTTAAGAAAGTCGATGGAGAATGGGAGGATACATTCTCATGCACGCACACTACTTATAAAAGCAGGCCAACCAGCTGCTATTTGTCCACCAAAATCTTTTCTTCACATCCATATACATCTTGGTGTTACCAGGATGGATGGAGTGTGGAGTTTCATGGGCTCCTTGCAAAATCAGCTTCCTAAGAAAAGGATCATTGGCTATACAGACGCGCTTCTCAAACAAGTGAGTTCCTTGGTCATCTTCACCCTAATTAATTTCCTCTAGATCTTTGTCTCCCATTTGAGCTTCATGTATCCTATCCATTAGAGTGGGTTGTACTACTAAAAATGTTATGAATCCATTAGGTACCACTTCCAATCTGAGGTCCTTAAATCCCATACATAGGTCATCAGGTAATTCTCCTGCTGTAAGGACATTTACATAAACCTTGCGACTCAGGGCATCGTCTACTACATTGGCCTTGTCAGGGTGATATTGTAAACTAAGGTCATAGTTCGTGATTAGTTCCAACCATGTTCTTTGTCTCATGTTCAACTCTTTCTAGGTGAATATGTACTTCAAACTCTTGTGGTACGTGAAGAGTTCACATCTTTTCCCCATCAAGTAATATCTCCGAGTCTTCAGGGCATGTACAGCAAAGGCTAACTCAGGATCGTGTGTGGGATAATTAACTTCATGTTTCTTGAGTTTTCTAGAGGCATAAGTTGTCACTCTGCATCCCTGCATTAATACACTTCGCATGACTTGACATGAAGCGTCACAATACGCTTGGAATTCCTTTTCTATGTCCGGCAAAGATAGAATTGTGGCTGACACCAAACGTTTCATTAACTCCTTGAAACTTGTCTCACAGTTCTTAGTCCATTCAAATTTATTTTCCTTCTTCAGCAGCATTGTCATTGGCTTAGCAATCTTGGAAAAATTCTCGATGAATCTTCGGTAATATCCTGCCAATCCCAGGAGACTACAAACTTCTCCAACATTAATTGGTGATTCCCATTCGCTCATTGCTATTACCTTGGAAGGGTCAACCGCAATTCCTTCTTTTGTCACAATGTGTCCAAGAGAACCTACTTCACTTAGCCAAAATTCACACTTGCTGAATTTGGTTCATGCTCTCAATGATTTTCTATGATTTGACGAAGGTGATCTTCGTGTTCTTTAGGGCACTTGGAATAAAATAGTATGTCGTCGATGAAGACTACGACAAATTTATCGAAAAATTCCATGAACACTTGTTAATCATATTCATGAAATAAGATGGTTGTTGGTTAAACAAAAATGCATCATTGTATTTTTGTAAGAACCATATCTAGTGACAAAGGCTATCTTAGGGATATCAAATTCCCTAGTATTTAGTTGGAAATATCCAGATCGAAGGTCGATCTTGGAGAACACACAAGCTCCTTCTAGTTGATCACATAGGTCGCTGATTCTTGGGGAAGGGTATTTGTTCTTCACCGTATATCGATTTGATACGTGAAATCACATGGATTATTATATATGTGGAATTTCACCCTATATTTATAGAATTCATGGTTATCCTTCACAGATAAGTTGTTAGCCAAGTTATAAACACACGACATGAAAAATATCTGTAGCTGGGGCCCCCAAATGTTTTGGAGAATAAATATAATTATCAAATCTTGATAAGAAAATTCTTATACGCTTCTTATGTGAAATTGTAAACACTCAATTGGTATCCAAACATCACTAATCTGAATGGAGCTTCAAATATGAAACTCATAAACATGGGGCACGAATGCCACTAAATATATTACTTTGCTTCACTGTAAATTTATTAGATATACAGTGAACCATACTGACCAATTGTGACTAAATAAGATTAACTCTTTGTGAACTTCTGAAGCATTTCCACCTTTTTAGGATGAAAAGAAAATGAAGTCAACGTGCAACTTGAATTTTACAATAAGAAATAGAGCGACTGTATTTATATTATTATGATCTAAAATTATTAAATGAAATTTAGGAGTTGCGGACGACAGAAAAAATTATCTAAATATTTGTATAAGAAATGGAGTGGGGATAATTGGAACCATCCGACTTCTACAACGGATTTGCAACAATTAAGTATGACAATCAAAATTCAAACCAAAGATTATAGAAACGGTCAGACATGTTACTGAGAATCTGCAAAGCTGGTATGTTTAAGGCTGGAAGGCAGGTAATTACATTTATCTTGCAGTATATAATCGGAAATGCAGCACCGTAAAAAGTATCAACTGACTTTGTTAGCTAAATGCCCTAAATCCATGTTGTGAACCCACACCACTACTCGAGAAATTACTTGGTTCTGCTGGAGGCAATCCAAAACACTCATATTGACCCTCCTTCGCTCTCTATGGTGTGTACTCATGATGAGAAGTAGCAATAGGTACACCTTACACAAACTCGTAGTGATCAGATCATCAAACGTTATGGTTCATGTTAGAGGTTGTAATAGCATTATTATTTTCTATTTTGGTACCGATACGTATGTGTATCGGTATCCTTCCCCTGTACAACTTCGGTCCTTCGTGACCGCCTAATTAACGTGCAATCGAGGGGAGACGACCCACCTCGTTAGACCTAGTTTTTCCACATCGTACCAGAGCTAGTCTTCCTCGACGTCTAGCGCTCGAAACTGCCGCCGCCCCCGCACCTCTGTGAGTTGCCGCCGCCGCCGCACCTACAACAAACATCTGATCGACCCCTTGCCGATCCTGACAATCAGATCATCTACAACCTGCGCCGCTGCTCCGGAAGCTTCCGCGCCCACAACAAACTCGAAATCCGATCGCTGCCGCTGCAACCTGTGAGTTGCCGTCGCTGCATCTGCATCAACAAACAACAACATCGACACCTGATCGCCGCCGTTGCAATCCTTGAGTTGCTGCCGCCGCGTCTACGTCAACAAATCCTCTGCTAAAAATCTACAACCGATCGCTGTCAGAAATCCTTGAGTTGCTGTCGCCCTGATCGCTGTCCCTCAACGCCATGACTTCTTTTGGATCAAGTTCGGCCCTGACTGCCGCACTTGGAAGCCCCCCTGCACAGCAACTGACGCGCAGCAATTTCCTGTTAGGAAAAGCGATGTTCTTCCCGCCTTCCGCGGCGCCAATGTGATGGCTCTGCTTGATGGCACAGACACACCCCCTGCCAAAACAGTTGAAGGAGAAGACTCAGAGAAGAAGAAAATCCAGGTGGAAATCCTGCATATGTTGCTTGGCTTGCCCGGGACCAGCAGGTCCTTCGGTTTCTCCTTAATACGCTGTCACCGGATATTCTTTCGCATCTCCTCAAGGTTACATCTACTGCCGAGGCATGGGCAGCTATTAACGCCATGTTCAAAACCGCCTCTCGCACCAAAGCTCAGCACCTGCGTGGTCTTCTCAATGACACCAAAAAGCTCTCTATGACAGCGGATGTGTACTTCACCAAGATGAGCGGGATTGCGTCAGAACTTTCTGCTCTTGGGAAGCCAGTTCCTGAAGATGAGATGCTTGGATATCTTCTACATGGCCTAGACAAAGTGGAATACAATGCCCTAATCACATCTATCAATGGAAACACCACTACTTCCCTTGATGAGTTCTATGAGCAGTTATGCTCATATGATATGCGCAATGGAGTTGAGGAAAACGGCGTCTTCGTGTCCTCAGCAAATCTGGCTCGTCGAGGTGCTGAGCGTGATCTCCTCTCACGTGGTCGGACTCCCCCACCATGTTGTTATATCACCTCTCCTCGTGGCCGCAGCCCTGACAGTGGTTCCTACCGTGGAGGCAGTGGGAGTTGTTGTGATAGAGATGATGATCGTAACAATTGGCGCCGTGATGATCGGCGTAGTGATCGGCGTGATGATCGGCGTGATGATCGTCGTGACAGGCGTCGTGATGATGGTGGGGGTGATCGGTACCGTCGCCCTGACGGTAGTGGACGTCGCCCTGATCGCACTCCTACACCATATGTCAGCATCGACTGTCAAATTTGCAAGAAACATGGCCATCCCGCTAATGAATGTTGGCGGCGTTATGAGGAGGACAAGAAGAATAGGGATGATGGTGAAAACGTGGCAAATCTTGCTTTTTATGGTGTTGAAACTAATTGGTACTCCAACACAGGGGCAACTGATCACATCACTGGTGAATTGAACAAGCTTCTTATTGCTAACAAGTATCATGGGCAAGACAAGGTCCGTACTGCTGAAGGTACAGGTATGAACATTAGTCACATTGGAAATTCAGTTTTGCGCACTCCTCATGGTTCCTTTGATCTTAACAATGTCCTTCATGTTCCTAGTGCATCTAAAAATCTATTATCTATTCATCGCTTTACACTTGATAATCATGTCTTTATTGAGTTTCATCCTTTCTTCTTATTAATCAAGGACCAAGCAACACGAAGAGTTCTGTTTAGAGGACCTTGCTGGGATGGGCTCTATCCTTTGGTGGCCATGTTCCATGAGACCTCCAAGCACGCCTTCCTCACAATAAAGCCATCATCCTCTACATGGCATCGCCGTTTAGTACATCCTTCTTCATTTGTCGTACAACAAGTTCTTAGGAGAAATAAAATAGGTTACACCCCAGAGAGTACTCCATATGTTTCTGATTCTTGTCAATTAGCCAAGATCCACCAGTTGCCATATCCTATATCTTCTACTTCTAGTGTTTCTAGTTTTCCCTTAGAACAAGTCTTTTCTGATGTATGGGGCCCTGTCCCTCTCTCTGCGGGAAAACATGCATACTATGTAAGCTTTATTGATGATTTTAGCAAGTTCACATTGATTTATTTGCTTAAAAATCGTTCTGAGGTCTATCAAGCTTTTCTCAATTTTCAACAGTATGTTGAACGCAAGTTTGATAAGAAGATTATTACTATGCAAACTGATTGGGGGGGTGAGTATGAAAAATTGAATGGTTTTTTCCAAAAGACTGGAATCACCCATCATGTATCTTGTCCACGTGATCACCAACAAAATGGCTCTGCTGAAAGAAAGCATCGTCATATAGTTGAAGTTGGCCTTGCTTTGCTTGCTAATGCTTCTATGCCTCTCAAGTTTTGGGATGAAGCGTTCATTACAACAACTTTTCTCATCAACTTGCTCCATAGCAAAGTTCTCAACTTCGAAACACCCACTGAACGTGTTCTTCATGTTACTCCAAACTATGATGCACTTAAAACTTTTGGTTGTGCTTGTTGGCCTAACCTTCGTCCTCACAATAAACGGAAACTTGCTTTTCGATCTACACGGTGTGCGTTTCTTGGTTATAGTCCTCTCCATAAAGGTGTTAAATGTCTAGACATATCTACAGGACGTGTTTATATCTCTCGTGATGTGGTTTTTGATGAGAATGTCTTCCCCTTTGCATCCCTCCATCCAAATGCGGGTCCTCTCCTTAAGAAAGAAATCCTACTTCTTCCATCTTC